>JAEQBH010002591.1:0-470786 GCA_016808115.1 Tetrastigma voinierianum | reverse complement strand
TTAAATATTTGTCATTTTTTGAGATTTTAAATCCCAGTTTGAGGTTCATTTCCTACCTGTTGCAATCGCGCAAGTCGTAAATATTTCTTGTCTGAATTCAACGAAACTTTTTTCCCTGAGTCCTTAGATTTATTGAGGCGAATATGTATGATCGGTTTCGTGCATCTGAGATCACAGAAAATTTTCGAACTCTGAATTATTTTGATGATTTATTAATTATTATTATCTTTTTGAAATTAGTAATTTGTCTTTCATCACTCCCTAACAAGCCCAGTGCAAAGTGCGATTAGCATGAAAGCTTTTACAATTTCAAACTTAATAACAGCTTCAAGATCTTACAATGGAGCTAAAATGTAGTATGGAAATACGGCCTCTGAGTTCTGTAAATGCAAATGCGCACACGAGACAGGGCGTTACGCTAAACTACTTATTCTATTTTCTTTCTAGGCAGGTGGTTTCATAAGCGAAATATGAAAAATAAAATAAGCGTACTAGCATTGTAATAATTATTGAAATTATTAGTGAAATGTTTTTAAAGCAAGAATTTTCACTCATATAAAATCAGTATATCAAGCATTTTAAGTAAAGTTTGAATTCATAAGATTAAAAAATAATATTAACAAAAAGTAAAGAAAAGAAGCCTGATGATTTTAGGCCTTGCTTTCTAACGATTTTAGAAGCAGTTTCTATTTTTTTTAAGAAAAAAATAATGTTAAAAACCCGACAGCCAAAAATATGGTTTTATATTGTTGATAGAAAAAAAGGACATGCATCTTTAATTGTTTTTACTGGTTTAAAAAAAGCCTTAATAGGAAAAATTATAAAACATAAATAATGATTTTAAAAAAACTTGCATTTATAAATTTAAAAATATTTAAAAATATAAAGATTAGTTAAAAACATTTCAAATTCTTACATAAAATTTTGATTTACAAAACAACATAAAATAGTTTTCAACAATTGTTTTCTAAACCATTTCAATAATACTGTCAAATAGATGTTTCTTCTTAAATATTAAGCTATATTTTAAATATTATCTCTATTAAATTGTCAAATACATGTAACTATCTCATTAAATCTAGAAAATTGGTAGGGTTTTTTTTTTTTTATTAATATATAAATGAGATTAAGGTGTAATTTTTAATGATTAAATGGAATTAGCTAGTGAATCAAACTCATCCCAAATTTGAGGATTATAAATTTAAGTTCGATTAAATCAAATCCTTGCAAGCTTGGGTTAAAATCTTATAGGAACGAAATATATGAATATATGTTTATTTTGAGTTTAATAAGATTGGGGTTTAAAAAGCAGAGGAGCCATGGCTGACCCGCTTTAGGCCAAGCTACGACTGAGGTCAAAGTCTTTTAAAGGATAAATCTTATGAAGAACAGACAGGTGACCTCTGAGACCCCTTGGAATTAAAGTCTATAGGCGCCCTATCTACATGTTATTATTTTAAAATACATAATATAATTCTATTTATAATATATGCTTTGTTATAAGTTTGTATATATGTAAAAAATGTCTGCGACTTAGTTGGTGCATTAAATTTTATGCTAGGTAGACGGTTTAGAATAAAAAAATTTCGTTTTAATTTTTGATCTACCCGTTCTAGGTTCAACAAGACTGCCTAATACAAGACCTATGGACTATACCATCGACCTTTATAATGTGCAAGCCAGAGCTTTGTTGATCGATCCCGATATACTTATTGGCTAGGTCGAACTAAATCGTGAGCACCATTTCTCCATTTAGTGACCCAGCGTCCTTTGAAGATAGATGCCTAAATAGAAAATTTTAGGTTGGTCAAGTATTTCAGAAGGAAAAAATTTAAGCTTGTTGGAGCCGTTGATTACAGTGGCTTAATTTTTCTTCATGGTGGGCCAATTGGATGGTGTTTATAAATGGACCGCTTGTATCTTTAATGTGAGGTCGTTTAATGAATGGGGACATGTCTGCTAATTCTAACGTATAGCCACATAATCAAATTTAAATGAGAGAACAAATTATCAATGAAAGATTTACAACATGAAGAAAACAAAATTGGGTTCATGATTGATATTTACAACAGCAATGTCGACAAATGGTAGTATTTAAATAAACAGTTAAGATAATATCTATCACATATCTAATGGTTAAAACTATATATATATTTTTAATTTTAATTTCACTTTCTCTTTAACTTAAAATTTAATGTCTTAAACTAAATTATAATATATAATAAACTTTTAATAAAATACGTATTATATAAAGGATTCTGTGATATGTATTTTTTTTTTTTTTTTTAAAATAATAACGTAGGAATAATTGGGTGATGGAAGACCATCGAGGCGAATTCTAATCTTGGAAATATGGGCGAGCAGGACGAACTTATGGGTGGGCTTCAAAGCCTACAATTCGAAATTTGGGTTCAAGGCTCGAGATGGTATCGGGCCTTGAGCTTTAAGACCACCTGCTTGATATGCGTGGTATTTGTAATGTGCATTTTGATCTTGAGAATTTTGATGCCATCCCAATATGTGTTTATTTATAAATTATATGATTTATAATGTAATAAAAAAATAAAAAAATCTATTTACATCCATTTTTGCTAAAAAAAAAAGATGATAATTTTCACAAATCACGGCAGTTATTATTATTATTATTCATTATTCAGTATTGATATTCTCTTAGAAGAGAAACTGCCGATGTAGCCGTTTAGTACAATTACTATAATGCCACTCTCACATCATCCAAGCAAAGAGATAAAGGAAGTGACCCGTATTTTCTCATAAACAACAGCCAGATACTTTCCCGTACTATTGCACTTGTTTAACCTCAATGACAAGCCGGTAGTGTACATCTGCCTGAGGTCGCCGAGATCACTCTCTTGAACTTCAAATTCATATTCTGCCCTTTAACAAATTCATGTTTGTGTTTGTGGTGCCATAAACGGATAGACCTTGTTGGCATCAAATGAGAGCTCATGTTTCAAATTTGGATAAGGAGGTATTATGTATTTTTCTTATTTTAAGACCCCGTGTGTAGTGGTTGGTAAAGTTGGAAGGATGAGAGAGAGATCTTGCACATGCTTAATTAAGGCAGCATGTGTAAGGTTTGGATAAGGAAGTGTGGAACATGTTTCTTGTTGGATCTCTTTCGGAGAAGGATGAAATTTCAAGAAGTGATGCGATAGCTCTAATTACTACCATGATAACAGTAATAGTAGGGAAACACAAGTCCAATATTGTACAAACAATTATATATATATTGCCTAACACACTATAATATATGGGTGTTACTTTGTTTTAGCAAACGGTGACTTAGTTGAGGGATTTGTAACATCAACGCCATTTGGCATTGTCAATGCTCTTGGTGCTTATAAAAAACGTTCCTTTCTTTTTTCTTGTAAATAAAAAAGTATTTGTGTACTAAAATAGGTATTTTATCAAGTATAAATTTATTTTATATAGTTAGAAGTCACGCTTAGAAAGTTTAAATTTATATTACAAGTTTAAATTTGTAGTTAATGGAGTACAAGAGGTCAACATCTGGTGTGATTCGTGCAACAAAAATGATAAATTCGGAGTAAAGAGAAACAAAGAAAATCTGTGATTTCGTGGTTCGACAATATGCCTACATTAATGGGAACGGTGGCTTAAACTTTTTTTTTTTCACTATCACCGGAATAAGGTTACCTAGGATGATATTTATAATAATCCTGGATATGATCAAATTACAAAAATACGCATACCCTAAATATACTATCACGAATGCTAGTAGGGAGTTTAGCCTCAAATATCACTGTTTCCTATTATTTTGTCTCCCAACAAAGAGAATGCTTGAGAGTTGCTTGTCTTAATTAAGACCCATGTGTAAGATTTTGATAAGAAAGTATTTAGTGTATATGTTTCTTATTGGATCTCTCTCGGAGAATGAAGAAATTTCAAGAAGTGATATTGTGACGCCCCAAATCCCGGTGGTCTCGTTGACAACATGTCAACTCGCGAGCTTGTGGATATCGAGATTTTTGGAAATATCACATTCACATCTCATCTAACCGAGACCCATTCACGCATATTTAATTCTGATAATAATAATATATGATGAAATTTATGTCGCGTGTGGCAGTCCCTTTGATACAGGTGTGTACATGTTTGGATTGCGCTCGAATAAGTCTGAGAGCAAAAAGCAAGCCAACGAAAGCAATAATGAAAACAAAGTCATATCGCTCTCATCTATCACAGCGGTCCCATATGTAGATTATTGCATTATGGTAATTTTATCTGCAGAAAGGGGTCATGCCTTGAGTGAATAAAGCCAGTAGTGAAAATCTTCTACAAGCGAAATAATTCGTGGTTGTGAGTTTTAGCGGTGCCTGAGCACTCACATTGAGAATGATTAAGTTCTGAAGCAGATTAGTCTCGTGCAAGACTGTTGGATAACGAGGAAGCACGACGACAGTGGTGGAATAAGATTTGTTGCCCATTAAGAAGGATAAGTACTAACGAAGAAGTTGGATCATGAGTGGTAGCAGCGAGAATAGCGATAGCCCAGGGTTTCTTCATTGGAAGCAGCGGCTACGATATCATATTATGAAAGAGACTTAGTTAATTATTGAACGAGTTAAGATATATATATATATATATATAGATTGGGTTTTTTTGACAACTAAACTCTTTAATTACAATTAGTAAATTATCAACACTATGACGATCTCGAACCCCTTCATATGCCTGCCTTTTTGAAATGTTAAGTGCTTTACCACATGATATGAACTAGGCACAATGAGGTATTCTAATTCTAATTGGTTAATAGAGAATAAAGAAGAAAATAAAATAATCTTTTGTTAACAATTTCTCTTATGAAAATAATTTGTCAAAATTAAGGAACAATTTTTTTAGTTATTTTAGCTAAATGTTGGGAATTCAAAATATCAGTTTTCTAATTTCACCTATACATGATGAATTAACAAGCTTCAAAATAAAAAGTTTCAAAAAAATCTTTGAGATGTAAGTTCGACAAAAATAAAGTTTTTACCTAATGACAAACCCTTTGAGAATAAGTCATTTTAAACCATCAAGTGACTTTTTGAAGTAAGGAAAACATTTTCATATGTACTTGATGTTTGCATAAATTACTTAACATTCTTGACTTCTTTACTTGTTTTACAATCATATTCCTTAATTATTTATATTATCTCTTTATTATTCCATATTTTTTTTTATCTCAAACACTTTTACCTTAATATAATTTATAAGGTTAATTTCATAATAAACTTTAATTAAATTTATCAAACAATGTTAATAATTAAAAGTAATAATTAAATAATAACTTAGGTCAATAATTCGGCAAAACCACCAAGCCATTAATATATATTAATTTTATGAGGTAAACCCGGTAATATTATTTAAATACATGAGATTTTACTTATAAAAATAACTGACTAAGAGAGGTAATTTTGATAAATATCATTATAAAATTAGAAGTAAAAAATGAAATTTTGATAGTCATTAAATTTCAAACAAAAAATGTTTTAGAGTTCAAAATATTGAAAAATTAAACATTTATTTTTTAATTTAAACATTTTAAATATGCAATACGATGTGCTATTATGAGTTTGCCATACAATTAAAAATAAGTGTAATTGTGATAATGATTTCAACTACTGATTATTTTGTTGACACTCTAAGAATCAAATCACTTAAATAAGAGCTGCGTCACCGGTGTGACTACTCTAACAACATAATTTTTATTTTTCTTAAAGGAATGAAATAACGCCCAATAATTCATTTTCTTTGAAATCATGTGCTAAGTTAAGCTTAAGCCCAAACACAAAATATGGAACAATTATATTTTTGAGTAATTTTGTAAGACCCGAGAAATTCCAATTTACGGAATAAGAGTATCGTAATTTCGATTCTGAAATTGTAAATTCGGTTAAAAAATCCGTGAGTGAGTGCTCTGATCTCAGATGATGAAAGCGGTTACTTGCAGATTGGAATCGTCTCGCGAGAAATCTAGATTAACACGTAAAATTTCATATTTTAGAGAGCGATTGAGTCGACACGTTTTGACGTCGTTTGGTCTTGGTAAAACGTTTTCGATGCAACGAGAAGGCACGTATAGCGTGTGCTGTATGCTAGTAAGTGGTATGAGTAGAGAAATAATGAAAATGGACGGCTAGAGGTGGTGTCGAATATCGAATCTGAGAAAAAGGGACATGCGGTCGTTTTTGGAAAAGTTTAAAATGTGAGATCAATATGAAATAGCAAATAGGATTGTCTTCTTCAAATGGAAATAAAGCAAAACGGGCTGGAGACAGGGGGTAGCAGCAGTGGCCGAAAATGGAGGAATTTAGAGAGAAGGACCTCCTTGCTCTGAAATCTGCGTGTCCGGCCAGTCGGCGGTCTTGGGCGAAGGAGGCTTGTTCTGTAGGTATTTCTGCGTGGGCTAGGGATCGGGATTTCTTGAGCTCGCCGAGGTAGGATTTTTCTGCTTGGGTTTTATTAAGTTTTAAATTGTTTTACGAATATTTCGGTTGTTTGAGGCGTGAGTAGTTTGATCGGTCACAAAACATGGGACCCGGGTGATAAAATTTTTGGGAGAAATATGGGGCTTAGTGGCTGCTCCACTGTATTATTTGGTGTGAAATCATGTATTTGTGTGTTGATGTGTGTATTGATTGGATTGAAGTAGGAATGGTCGTGAAACGGTTCACTAAGTGAGCCAGAAGATTTCATGATTTTTCGGGAGATAGTAGCAGGGTTTTACTATTCTAGAAATAAGAATGTAAATACGTGAAATTATGTGTTTGGTTAAGTAATTCGAATGTCGAATTGCTTGTGTTTGAAACAATTAAGCCACAAAGTGAGCTAATTTTTTGGTGTGTGTGAAATGATAAAATCATAACATGTTGTATGATTTAATTTCTATGTAAATATATTCGTATTTATATATTTGCGTGTGATTATCTTGTAATGGAGCGGCATACATGCATTCGCCTTCTGCTTGGGACAACAGGATTATCAGGGTGAGTGCATGAATTAAGTCTAGAGAGAAAAAGGTTGGGTAGTGCAAATGTTAATCGTCGGAGGTAGTCAGACTAAATAATGTATATCGGCGGAGTCGGGCGGCCAGGTTGATATTTATTCATCGGAGTGATCCATGAAGCAAAATAATATATCGGCCAGTCGGGTACGGCTAGGTTGATATTTATTCGTCGGAGGGTAGTCACTTAAACAAATAATATATCAATCGTCGGGCGGCCCCGATTGATATATATTCATCGGAGGGTTGCTTACTTAATAGCACAATAATTCTCATCTGAGGCTTAGGCGAGGTGTGAGAGTCGGTGAGGATACGGATGCGAGAGTTGGTCGTAGACATTGGTAGGATCGTGCATTTCTTGAATGGGCGTTAAGTAGACATTACCTTTGCACTTAGGTGGTGAAGTAGCCGCTTGGCGGGTCTCTGCGAGAACTTAGGCTCGGCCACGTCGTGGGATCACTTTTCGAATTACGGGGAGCGTGCGTGAGACGGTTTGTCCTTGAGGTTGGATAAGAAAGAAGCTAGGGTGTGGCTTTGATGATGTTATGTATTAGAATTTGAGTATTTTAGCTATATGTTGTATAAGAGTAAAGCGCCTTGATTTGAATCTTGTGTGGATAGTTTGGATATATGTGTTGAGCCTGATTAGTGGGCCCAGTGGTGCCATTATTGGATATATATATTGCATATATTGTTGATTGGGACCCAGGTTTATCACGGGTTTGTATTTGGGGTAGAGTACACGTACAAAAGGAGACTCTGGAATTTCTAAATTCTTGTCAGATGCCGGCATAGCCTTGTCAGCGGGTTGACGGTGGTCGCGGACCCCGAGGTTTTGGGCGTCACGACTTGGTATCGGAAGCTTAGGTATCACGAATACTGAGAGCTCGAGGTTTGGGTATCCATCACCACTAGGTGGTATGGTGTGGAGTATAGGTTTATGGGAACCTATGGATAGAAAATTTGGGCTTAGGCCATGGTGGATGAGAGCATCACCACTAGGTGTGGTTTGATGATATGTATAGGTATGAGATTACCTAGGAAATCACGGGACAACACTAGGACACTGCATGCATGTGTTGGTGTGTTTTGTGTGATTGGATTTTTTTGAGTGTGCTTGCATGCTTGGTTGTGCATAACATAGATTGTAGGTGTTATGTGATTGGAATTTTATGGGTGATATGCTTGGTTGATATGGGATGATGTGTGGAACATTTTGGGTGTTTCTGAGTGTGTAAGCTTGAACGAGGAATTAACGAAAATAAATTCATAATTTATTTGGTTTAGTGGAAAAATGTAGTTTTAAGGTTTACAGTGTAAAGAAGCTGAAGAAAATTAAATGAAATAAATTTTACTAAATTTATTTGGGATGTTGGAAAGTGAGAAGAAATTTTAAAGTAAAGAAAATAGAATTTTTCAAATTTGTTGGTTATATGGAGGAGAAAATAATTTTACAGATTTCTGTGGTAAAATTGAAGAAAATGGAAGAAAATAAATTTTATAAATTTATTTGAGTGGAGAAAATTTTTCGGTGAAAAGCGTTGGAAAAGGAAAATAAATTTTATAAATTTATTTGGTTATGAAGGTGGGAAAATAATTTTCCTAAGGTTTCATATGGTATAAAATTTAAGAAAATGGAGAAAATAAATTTTTTTATAAATTTATTTGAGTTATTACAAAGAAAATGAAAAATGATTTTTGTGATTTTTTGATTCTTTGGAAATAATGAGAAAAAAAAGAATTTTAATTAAAGTGAAACGAAAAAAAAAAAAATTTATGGTGCGAGAAATTTTGAAGGAGCTCTTTGCCAGTTGTATTGTGAAAGGATTTTTGTATTGCGTGGGTTGATTTATATTGCAATAGGAAGGTTGGAAGGCAATTTGGATTGTATTGCAGGAATAAGCTTGGTTGAGTTGCAATA
Source organism: Tetrastigma voinierianum (assembly GCA_016808115.1). Classification (NCBI taxonomy): domain Eukaryota; kingdom Viridiplantae; phylum Streptophyta; class Magnoliopsida; order Vitales; family Vitaceae; genus Tetrastigma; species Tetrastigma voinierianum. Next base: position 461,835 of record JAEQBH010002591.1, on the reverse strand, counting down.
CAAAAGCGTGACCTGCAGAATCTTGTATTGCGAAATTTCTTTGGGTGAATCCTGATAAAATTTGTAGCCGTGAGAGTATTAGTGGCCAGTCTTTAGGTACCTGAGTAGAAGTACCTTGGCCTTGCCAGGCGAAGCGGGAAGCGGCAGCGCGCGAAGGCGCAGCGTAGCGCGGCGAAGCGGCCCAGGCGCCACGGCGGCGAGCGCAGGCGCCTTGAAGCCCGAGCAGCGCGAGCGCGCGCGAAGCGCGCGGCAGCGGCAGCGAGTAGCGGGAGAACGCAGCGGCCTGGGTAACCGCAGGCGTCGCGAGCGCGCTTAAGCGCCCAGCGGAGCCTTGCCTTGGGCTGCTGTGGCTGTGTGGGTGTGACGTGACGGCGGTATGTGACAGTCAAGGCGTGGGGCGCCCAGCGGGGCTCCACGGCTGGCGTGCCGGTGTATCGGCTGGGCGTCTTTGGGGCTGGGTCGGTACAGGCTAGTTTGGTGCACGGTGCACTTGGCTCGACTCGGTTTTGGAACAGTTGACTCAGTCTTGTTCAGGTCCTTAAATGAACCTTGTTCATTGTAAAATCATTACAGAAAAAATTAAAATAATAATATTCCATTAAGTTAAATAAAATCAAATAAAATCAAATAAATTTTGATAAGGCACCGAAAAATAAAATTTTCAAAAATAAAATTTTAGAAAATAAAATTTTGTTGAAAACGATATTTTTAAGCGCGAAATTGATTGCGTATACAACGAGAATTATGTGTATGATTAGTGTCTCGAAATTTGTGGTTATGCCTTAGAGATGCGTATTGGACCCAACTACCATTTGAAATGGTGATGCGAGTAGTTGCGTACGAAATTATATGCATGGTGTGATGCGTATAGGAAAATGGGTGAATGCTAAGGTTGGGAATTGACCTTAGGGATTTAGGTCTTTGAAAGAATGAACAAGAGCACAGAGATTTTATAGAATTAAATATAGGAATTAAGTGGTTGGAATTTAAGCATGCCAGAATGAAACGGGTTAGTTCATGGTTGTCAAGTCTATTAGTAATCGGCTTGTCGCATTACTAGTCGGGGCTGAAATGAAAAGTAGTGATTTTGTTGCCATGTTGATTGTGTAAATGGGTGAGTAGAGGGACGGGACGTGAGGGCGTGCAGGGGGCCTTGGTCGAGCACCATTGACAATTGACCCGGTAGCTTGTATTTGATCAGCGGGCGCCGTGGGGTCGTAAGGGTGTTGCGGTACGCTGTGCACGGAGGCTAGTATAGCGGGTGGACATGGAGATCTAGTAACCTCGGAGGTTTGGGACCATATCATCCTCAGACATTCACGGGGTAGAGATCGATGGTGGTAGACCATTTGGTTCATGCGAGCAGAAAGTGTTAGAGGCTATGGAGATTACCTGACACGACCGAGGATAGACTAGGCGTGATTGCAGCTAGAGGAATGGGAACCCAAATATGGTGGAAATGGGCGGACCTGCTAGGAGACCTTAGAATGGGTGCATATGAATTCTCCCTGGGATTGGGCGAGAATGAGTACGATATGTCGAGGTTGCGAGTTAAGAGATCTCGAGGACTACCTCCTGATGGACACGAGGATTATGGATATGTCGAGTTCGATGTCATCACTTGGGATGGATTGGTTGACAGGTTACAAGGTTATCGATTGTGGCGCGGGAGAGTTACGCTACCGCGGGACGGTACTCGTGTTGTATTTCGAGGGCGAAGCACGGTATTTTGCCCCCGAACGGTATATGAGTCCAAGTCTTCAGGGACGGTTGGCGGGGGTTAGCTAAGCGAGCCTTACCCCAGAGGGACGAGGTGAGACCGGACTTAGATCTACCTCGGAGTGGTTTTTGCGAGTGCGCGAATATTTTCAGATGAGCTACGGACTGCCTCCACGTAGGGATGTAGACTTAGGTGTCGAGTTACACCATGGTACTTTAACCGTCCTATGATTAGCGCCGGATGGCGCAGGTTGAGTTGTAGGAACTCGAGTCATTCTGAGGGCTATTGGACAAGGGGTTTATTAGGCCGTGCACTTCACCATGGGGCGCTTCGGTTCTAGTTGCGAAGAAAGAGGAATGAGAGACCCTTGAATTTGTGGAAGTGGCTATAGGCAGGTGAACCGGGTTATGATCCAGAATCGGTACCCATTACAGAGGATCGATGATTTATTTGATCAGTTGAGAGGAGTGCGAGTCTACTCCAGATAGACCGCCCTTAGCGGTTGTCATCGGTGAGAGTTGGAAGTGAGATATCCCTAAGGCTAGCGTTTAGAGACGTTGGGGCACTTTAGGTTACGGTGATGCCGCTGGATTGTGAATCTGTGGCGTCATTCATGGACTCATGCATAGGGTGTTCGACCTTATCTGGGTCCGAGTTTGTCGTGGTCTTCGGGATGACATTTTGATCTACTCCCGGTCGAGTGGGAGCATGAGTATCACTTGAGGATTGTGTTACGGTTGTTGAGACCATCATTTGTATACGAGATTCAGTGGTGCGAGTTTTAGCTTGCGGGGGGAGATTTTTAGGAGAGCGATGGTGTCGGCTTTTTCTGCCATGAGTGTCGGTCGACCTAGAAGGTTGAGCGGTGATGCGTTGGCGAGAGGCAGAATGTCAATCTTAGAATCGTAGTTTCTTGGGATTGGTAGGTATTGGAGATTAGGATGGATTGAAGTTGTCCGTTCGGGATAGGATCGTAGGACTTCTAGGGACATGGACTCCCATGGTTGGTGACACGACCATAGAGAGATTAAGGATACTTGGAACACTCGGGATACGGGTGTTGGTAGCGAAGGGAGGATCGGCTTTCTGGTTAAGGAAGGCGGAAGACTTCTGCTTCACACGTTTTCGAGGACTAGGGCCATGATTGGGCTACAGTGGCTGGGATTGCCCAGAGGCAGGGATCCCGGAACTTTGGGGCAATCTACGATCGATTAGCCATAAGGACATGAGAGGTATCTGAGTTCATTCATACACACCACCCCAGTAGGGTTAGAGGAACCGATTCCGATTAAGTGCTATCTGAGCACTCCGCGATCACCGGCTAGGCCGGAGGGGCGGAGTGTGGGTCGAGAAGTCGAGGACGGATTAGGTTCTTGTGAGCGTTGTGGACCTTAGGGGTAGACCTATTGGTTGTTGATATTGGTTTGACATGGATGAGTTGAAATAGCCATGGGTTGTCGATAGTAGTGAGACCTAGTAGAGTTGTCCTTTTCGACACGGCATTGGATTTGGAGGCTTAGAAGGTTAAGGCCTTTAAGCCAAGTATGGATGTTCTTCCACCAGGAATTGAAGGGTGAGGAGTTGACCTGATAGGTCGGGATTATGAGTGAGATCTCTGAGATTCTGCTCATGGTGGACCCGGGAGTGGGTGCACGGTATGGTCATTCACCACTCATGGTGAGTGTGGGTTGAGTTGTCTTTAGGACTACATCAGTAAGAGGCTCATAGTTGAATCGGGAAATGTAAGAGGCTGAGTGTGGCAGAAGATTTATGTTGCGAGATGAAAACAGGGACATATGGTTATATGCAGAGCTTAGAGTTGAGCGATAGGAGTCGAGGTGACTCTCAAGGTTTGGATACCCTTTGGAAAGTGCGTTGCGTGTTGTTACGGCCGGCGAGGCTCGGTATCACGAGATCATCACATTCATGACATGGACTAGTTGTGGTCCATTGGATTGTCGGTGATTGTGACCTTGGAGAGGTTGGCGTTTACCAAACAAGGGTTGTAGGATTACGTGTGTTATGGATTACATACGGGTGTAAGAGAGGGCATATTTGCGAACATGTGTCTGGATCGCATAAGGGTGTAGAGGATTTATTGCCCTTAGTGGAATTCGCTCTGGCGATAGTTACGGGCGGTATACGGATGGCCTTAGTATGAGGCATTGTATGGAGGCCATGTAGATCAGATTGGGATGGACCGAGGTGGGAGAGAGAGATCCATCACGGGTCGGGTTCCCGGTCGAGACACCTGCAGCCAGGAGCTTGATACGATAGCGTTCTTTGCCACGACTCGGGAGCTGCGAGGAAGAGCTATGTAAATGTGTGACGTCGACCCTTAGGGTTCGAGGTTGGTGGTCATGTTTCCTTGAAGGTGAATCTAAGAAGAGGTGGTCGGGGTGGCAGAATGCGGGAAGTTGCTCGTGCGAGGTTTTATTGGGCCTTCGAGATACTCGAGAGGATGGGCGGTGTTCTTGTCTGGTTAGAGTTACCGCCCAGCATGTCAGGTGTCCTCGAGGTGTTTCACGTCTCCTTACTCCTGATATACATACACCAGATCCAGCTCATGTGGTGGATTGGAGACAGATTGAGGTTAGCTGCGGTGGGGACTGAGGAGGGACCAGGGTGCATTGTTTGTAGCCATGATCGGGTTTTGCAGCCTTAGGCCCAGTGAGATTTGAGTAGAGAGTGCTATGGCGACGCGTGGGTGGAGGAGTCGTGGGAGCGAAGGGGACACGATGCGACTGCATCCACACTTCTTGTTTAGGGATGAAGTCGTGGTTTTAGTCGTTTAAGGTTTAAATGACTAGTTTACGAAAATGCATGTTAGAGTGTCTTATTTGCATATGCATGTGCGTGATTATGATGATCACCAGAATTTCGGAATGAAATTCGCTAAGAGAGGGGAGAATGTAAGACAGAAATTCCAATTCTGGAATAAGGGCAAAATCGTGTTTGATTACAAAATTGTAAATTCGGTTAAATCCGTAGTATTCTCTAGATCTTAGATGATGAAACGGATTGCCGTTGGGGATAAATCTCGCGAGAATCTAGTTAGCACGTGAATTTCATAATTTTTCGGGACCAGGTTGGAGTCGGCACGTTTTTCGAGCATGTCGTTTACGGTCTTGAGTAAAACGTTTGATCTGTGAAAGGCACGTATAGCATGTCTTTCACTTCTTACCCATGCAAGTGGTATGAGTAGAGGAAATAATGAAAATGGGCCAATTTGGTAGTGTCGAATATCGAATGCGAGAAAAAGGAACATAACGGTCATTTTGGAAAAGTTTAAGTCATGAGATGACAAAATAGCAAATAAGTTGTCTTCTTCAAATGGAAATAAAAGCAGCAATTTGAGTGAGGGGGTAGCAGCGGTGAAGGCTAGAAAATGGAGGAATTTAAGAGAGAAGGACCTCCTTCTCTCTAGAAATCTGCCGTGATCAACCGTCGGCGGTCTTCGAGCAAGAAGAAAAAACGTTCCTACGGGGACGAGACTCTGGCGTGGACTTCGGGATCGGGAGTTTCTTCAAACTCCTTGAGGTAGGATTTTCTCCCTACTTGGGTTTTATTCCCATTTTAAGTGTTTTACGAATGTTTCGGTTGTTTGAGGCCGTGAGGGGCCGTTTGATCGGTCCCAAAACATGGGACCGAATTGATAAAATTTTTGGGAGAAATATGGAGCAGCCCGTGGCTGCTCCACTGCTGATTTTGGTGTGAAATCATGTATTTGTGTGTTGATGTGTGTATTGATTGGATTGGCGGAAATGGTCGTGAAGCAGGGTTCACTAAGTGAGCAGAAGATTTCAATGATTTTTCGGGAATAGTAGCAGGGTTTTACTATTCCGAAAATGAATATTCTAGAATGTAAATACGTGAAATTATGTGTTTGGTTAAGTAATTCGGTCAATTCTTTGTGTTTGAAACGTTAAGCGAAGTGAAATTTAATTTTGGTGTGTGTCTGAAATGATAAAATCATAATAGTATGTTGTATGATTTAATTTCTATGTAAATATATTCATGTTATATATTTGCATGTGATTATCTTGTAATGGAGCGCATACATGCATTCCATATGCCTTTGGGACACCCCTAGGATTATGGGAGTGAGTGCATGAATTGATCTAGAGAAAAAGGTTCGGAGGGTAGTGCAAAATGTTAATCATCGGAGGTAGTCAGACTAAATAATATATCGACCTTCGGACGGCCCGGTTGAGTATTTATTCATCGGAGGGTGGTCCACGAACAAATAATATATCAGCCCGTAGGTCGAGATGACTGATTGATATTTATTCATGGATGATCCACAAACAAATAATATATATATCGATCATTCGGGGCGACCCGATTGATATATATTCATCCAGAGGTTGCCGTAATAACACAATAATTCTCATACAAGGCTTAGGCGAGTGTGAGAGAGTGTGAGGACTCGGGATGCGAGTTGGTGTATGTAGACATTCAAGTAGGATCATGCATTTTGCTTGAATGGGCGTTTAAATGAACATTGCACTGCGCTTAGGTGGTGGTAAGCCAGCAGGGCGATTCTCCTGCGAGCTTTAGCTCACCAGGTGCGTGGGATCCCCACTCAGTGGGAGGCGTGCGTGAGGCGGGTTCGTCCTTGAGGTTGGATAAGAAGAAAGCTAGGGTGTGGCTTTGATGATATTTACATGTATTAGAATTTGAGTATTTTTAATATATGTTGTATAAGAAGTAAAACATTTGAACTCTTGAAACTATTGGATATAGTTTGGATATATGTGTTGAGCAGTTGATGGGCGAGAGTGGCGAGTGTGGATATATATATTAAATATATTGTTGATTGGGATAGGTTTATACAGGTTTGTATTTGGGTGGCTCCTGTCTGAAAATTTCTGCCAGATTTTAAAGTGGCGTCGGGTAACGACCTCAGCCTTTTCCGCGGGTTGACGGTGGTCAGCGGACCCCGGGTTTTGGGGCGTCTACAAATTTATAAGTAAATACATATAGTTAAAAACTGTTGATAATTTTTAATTTTTTTTTGAAAATAAGTTAAAAATAAAATTTGATAACTAAGTTAATTATTTTTGAAACATACCTTTTTCTTTGAACTATGAATCAAAAATCAAATAATTGTAGGAATATAAGATATGCTTAATTACAAAACGTTTTATATTTAAATATAAAAATAGAGTGAGTAAACTTTTAAGTTTCCAAATACATTTTTGTTATAATTTAAAATATATATTTTTTGACAATTACTTTAAAACGTTTTCAGACAAGTTATAAGTTTTCTTAAATTTTCATATAGACCTATATATATATATATGTGTGTGTGTGTAAACTTCAACCAATCAAATAAAAGGAAAAAACAAAGCTTCCTAATTAAATATGATAATAAAACAGGTGATAGATAAAATGGAATATGAATGAATAGCTTTTATTTTCAATTAAGCTTACTATAGTATTTTCAATGGTAGTTTTAAAAAATTAACCTTCATCAATCACCGTTTATTCAAATTTACAAATTGACTCCCTATTTAGTTGCTTGAAGAAAAGAGTAAAAGAAATGCCAATCCAAGCTTCAAAGCTTAAAACCAAAATCCCATCAACCAAGCTCTATTAAAGGAAAGAAAAAAGAAAACTTCTTGATAACCGATGAATTTTATTTAGAATGGAGTATTCAAAATTTGCTAAAGAACCTTCTATAAGTAGAAAAATTATACCGCAACAAAGTAAGAGATACCACTACCTACCACCACACCCTTCAAATATGTTTAACACCTTCTTTGTCATTTCGGTAAATCTCTGCGCCCTTTTCTTCCTAAGGGCTCGAATGATTCCACTTGTCTGGAGTACTCCATGGGGCATCCTCCTATTTAACAAGTTGTACCTGCACAACAACGAGTTAAGGTTTTGGTTTTAGAAGTGATTAAACGAGCTTGTGGTGGAAGACTCCATCCTGACTTGCATAAGTGATCTCTCTCTCTGAAAAGAACAAATGCATACGTAATGAAAAGCTTCGGCTTCATCCTGACTTGCATAAGTGATCTCTCTCTCTCTAAAAGAACAAATGCATACACAATGAAAAGCTTCGGCTCCATCCTGACTTGCATAAGTGATCTCTCTCTCTCTCTGTTTAGAACAAATGCATACTCAATGAAAAGCTCATTCTGGACTTAATTCTTTTCTTGTAAGAATTACCTTTTAAAAGTAGATAACATAGGAGGGGAGGACTAAAACGCTCATAAGGGTAGTTTCTTATAAGAAACTTATCCTTCAAGGTGGATAACAAAAGAGGGGAGAATTGAAAAGAAAAAATTATTTTCCTATAAGAAACTTACCTTTCTAAAGTGGATTACAAATGAGGAGAGAACCGAAATGGTGGAAAAAAAAATTAATTTCTTATAAAAAAACTTACCCTTTTGAAGTTGATAACAAATAAAGAGAAACTTACTTTTAAAGTTGATAACAAATGAAGAACTGAAACGCTCTTAATAGTATTAATTTGTGGTACAAGAAACTTACCTTTCTAGAGTGAATTATAAATGAAGAGGGAATTGAAATAATTGGAAAAAAATTATTTTCTTATAAAAAACTTACCTTTTAAAGTTGATAACAAATGAGGAGAGAAACTTACCTTTAGGGTTGATAACAAATGAGGAAGAACTGACAACTCTTAATTATATTAATTTCTAGATGACGTTGTTTGTGGAATATGATTAGAATCAAAATTGAATTGAATTTTATATTAAATCCTAAAAATTAATGGTTAATGATATGAGTTAAATGGAGATGAAAAATTCTGAAACTTACTTTTTAGAGTGGATAACAAATAAGGAAAACTAAAACACTCATAACCGTTGTTTTTTTTGGAATATAATTAAGACAATTGAATTGAAAATAAAAGAAGTAGTAATAAGGGGTAGTTTTAGAATAAAAGTTATATTATAGTTTTGGAAATAAATTTTGTAAAACATCTCATATTTCCATATATAGCACCTGTTTTATATATACTATAAATATAGATTGATATAGATGTGTAAATTTATGAAACATGAGAAATTGTTTATTTTTTAAAAGTGAGAAACGTTTCTTCAAAGTACACTTAAGGATTATTTCTCAAAAATTTTTGTATTGGAATAAATTATAAATATTGCTGAGCTAAATATCAGAAAAGCTGCACAGCAAATGGGACCCACTTCGTTAATGGGCCTTTCTCTATAAATCCAAATCCATTTCCTCCCCATTCTTGTAGATCTCAAACCCTCCACTAAGAAAACCCCGAGAGACAATGGCCATGTGAAGTGATAGAAAAAAACTTATGTAGATCATATTATAGCATGTTCATGCATCGTATGTGAGTGAGTCCAAGCAAATGTACACGACACTTCGAGTAGGATCCATAGTTTCTCCAGTGGCTGGCACATTGGCGAGAGAGAGAGGAGATGGTTGCTCTCTATCGTATGCCAAATATAGAAAACCATAATCTCACGCTAGATGGGAAGTGGAGAGGCTCCTTATCTAGGATGGTAGGGACCTCTCATAAATGAATACTCATAGATGAAGTCCAAACCCATCATAGTATAGACTATCAATGCGTCGGTTAACATTAATTGGTCCAAGTCTTTATATCGATTACATAATAATATTACATAATTGATATTATTTAATCCAATAAATAAATCTTAATAATTGATTAATACTAATCCCTGAATTAAAATACAACATTCTCCCACTTGGATAGCATTAGTCAATTATTAGGAATAAGGATTATTATAACTATGATAAAATATCAATTATGACCAAAGCACATAACAACCAATAATAATAATATATATATATATATATATATATATATATATATATATATATATATATATATATATATATATATATATATATATATATATAAAACCTTGACGATAAGAACATTTTATCAGATAGGGAAAAAATGTAATCTTAAAATCAACAATTTCAAGTATTTCGTAGTAAAAAGATATTATGAATGAGAACTACATGAGTGAATAAGACAAAATATGCATTTCTCGAGCAAATGGTCGAAACATCTCAATGATCTTGTCGGAGATATGATGATATTATTGACATGTCATTGTCTGTCATAGCTTGATTACAAAGCAAATAAATGCATAAATTCGGACTCCCGCTAACGAAAATATCAAAAGACTTAACTTGAGCCCATATGAGTTACATGGCGTTGATAAACTCTATGGGTAAGCCTTTGGTTAGTGGATGCTAACATATGTCCTATAGTAGTATATTATTCAGTTGAAATTCAGAACTTTCTCTCGTGGCTTAATTATTTTATATCAAAGTCTTTGGTGGTGCACTCCTGTTGTTTGAGAGAAATGTACGAAACATTATGTGTCACAATATATAACGAAATTAAGCTTAGATATGCTCTCGACAATATGAGAAGCCCAATCAATTTCTTTAGCCACATGGCTTGATAAGTAGCCTCATAACAAGCGACATACTTTGCTTCCATAGTTGAGGTAGTTGTAAGTGTTTGTTTAACACTTTTCCAAGAAACAGCTCATCCTGCCATCATAAAAATAAAACCATAAGTAGGTTACTACGTCATCTGGGCAACACGCAAAATCGGAATCGAGAATAGCGGTGAGCCTCGAGTTGATCAGACTTTTATAGGTCGACATATAATCCTTGTTTTGCAAGTACCTCATGACCTTTCACGGCTTTCAAATGATTGAGCTTGGATTGCTCAAGTATCTCCCTAAAGCATTAACATCAGCGATATCGGGACGAGTACAAACTTGAGCATACATCGGGCTTCAGCGGCGGAAGCATATAGGACTATTTTCCATTTGACTCTCTCATTTTCATCCAGGGACTGAGATTTAGAGCTTATCACACTTTGAATGGTGCGACACATGAGGGAGCAGAATGCATGTTAAGCTAGTTTGAGGACTTTTTCAATATATCCTCTTTGAGACGATCGAGTGCCTTTAGACACATCACGATGAATGCGGATGCCTAGGACAAAGGCATCCACCAAAACCATCATTGACAGTTGTGCTTTCATTAAGCCCAAGTTGATACTTTTGTGCTTTATCGAACCTTTAAATTTTTCTGACAGTTCAGAAAGGTTACAGCATTATTAGTCTCTAGAATGCTTTGTCTAATTGACTTCTCCATGGTATATTTCATAACCATGAGGTACACTCTGTTCAAGTGATCCCATTTTTCTAGAAAGCCTTATCGACAGCAGTAGATTAGTCGGTTAAAGCGAGGGGCTACGCGCTTTCTGGCGAATCCATGTTGGTCGCAGCGAATATAGATCGGAGACTCTTTCAATTCTCATAGTGGTCAAATTCGAGTTTGATGAAGTCGATTGCATAGGCAATGAGGCGCACAGTAGGGGAAACATTTAATATGCATGTAAATATTACCATGCGATCACAAATGATTCCTTACGTCTGACGAACATGCTATTAAACAAATTCTTATTTATCATGATCACACTTTGGGGTCACGAATCACAATAAAAGGAAATAAGTATACAATGTACATGATCTCATGTCACCCAAATTCCTAATACAGATAGGTGCTCGAAACATAATTTGACATAAGTTTAGAACAAATGGTACCTTTGCATTAATATGAGTACACTAATAGCAAACATCGCAGATGAGATTATAATTATTTTAGTGCAAACATTCATATGAATTCAATTAAAAATTCTAAAAGAATTTAAATTGTTAATTTCTACAATGTTTTGCATAATTATGCTCACGATAGAGCAAGATCATAATTATGCAAAATAATATAGTTCTTTGAGTACGGATCAATATACAATTGCATAATCGAAAAATGCATCAATTTAACGAAAAATTTGGGCGAAGCGAAATTAAAAGCCTTCAAATCCGGTTTCATCTCCCTTACAGGTTCCCTACAATTCGGGTGTTGCATTGTATAGTGAGTTACGAACTCCTCATTTCTCCGCCATTTCGATGATATGATTTAAGGTTAAATTTACAATATCTGCAGAATGTGTAGATCGAGGAAAACAACGGGTTTCGGCCATGTCACAGTGGGTTTCGGACACCCTCGCTTTTTTTTTTTTTTTTTTTTTTAGCAATTTGCGAAAATAGGGTCATCCCAGACAATATAATCCCAAACCTTGCAGTTCGGAACATATCCAAAATAGAGACTCATATGTGAGATTAGCAAAACCCAAAGTGAAATTTCACATAAAACAAGTAAATCTCGATCAACAAAAATTATTAGGGTTCATACAGATGAACAACCATAATTCGTTATCTGATTTGGCTATGATACCAATTGATAGAAAAAAAACTTATGTAGATACGCAATATAGCATGTTCATGCATACATATGTGAAATTGGGACTCAAACCATGTACACGGCACCCAGTAGGATCCATAGTTTCTCGAAGAAGTGGCTACTTTGTTGAAAGCGAGAGAGAAAGAGAGGAGATAGTTTGCTCTCTATCTGATATGCCAATTGAAAAACTAATCTCTGCTGGATGGGGAAGTCAAAGAGGCTCATAGAGGATGAGAGTAGGGACCTCATAAATAGGTACTCATGGATAGTCGACCCGTCATAAATTATCCCAAATACGTCGATTCACATTAATTGGTCAAGTCTTTATATCAGTTACATAATTGATATTATTTAATAATCAATAAACAATCTTAATAGTGATTAATACTAATCCACAAAATTAAAATAATGTGAGGGCATTATCGTCTTTCTCTTTTTCACGGCTTAGATCCTTCTCATGCCATTGACGTAGGTGCTCTTGTTGGCGAAATTTATAAAGCGGGTGTAGCGATGAGCGACCCTCACGTGCGCGGAGATCGGGAGGATTCGCGGTGGAGAACGCAATGGTGGCGGGGACAAAGTTGGTTTGAGCATATGATCAAGGGTGAGTCTCGGGTCGTCGGCCTTCTGTGAAACTCTGGGTTGGCGTTGAAGGCGAAGGCCGTGAGTCTCGAAGAATTCTGAGGCGGTTGTTTGGAGAAGGCTTGGATGATACTAAGGAGCTCACTTCCTTTCAACCCCTCTGAAAGCTTCCTAAAATGTTTTGTTGTGGAAATGCTGGTGGAAAATTTGGATTTTGGTGTTTGATGAAGTTATTGGATTCTAACCGTTAAATTCGAGAGTATTGTTTAAGTTTATTCACAATTAAGTTGAATAATTCCTCCATGGAGATAGACTCATTTATCTCAAACATTGACAGAGATGTTGATATTGTGAGGGGAGAACTCATCAGATGTATTCTTTGACTTGCCACCTCATCACCCCATTGCCGATGCCACCGTGCAGCCTCTCATTCTCTGTTACCACCTGTTGCGCGAGGTGTTCCCCTCCATGTCTTCCTCCACTAACCTACTCAAGCACCTGTGTGACCTCAGTGTATGTGAAAAAGGGTGAAGAAGGAGCCGGGAACATTTTTGGAAAACGAAATAAAGATCTGAAGAACTTTATTCTATGGAGACAGTAAAGAAATCTTTGAAGGAGAAGGAGATGAAGTATGATATGGGAGTGAGACCTACTAAACCATTGACATTCTGGGCAGAGATCAAATATTAAGTAAGCGCATCCCCCATGGAGGGAGTTGCTTCTATATTTGGGAGGGAGGGATCATCAGTATTAAATGCCGTGCAGTGTCTCTGAAGATGTGAAGGTGAGCGTATCAGATGTTCTGTGATCAAATCTTCATCTGAGATATTCGGAGATCCGACAGATGCATGAGATATTTATTCAGTCATCCGCATTTGTGCCTGGACTCTTTCCATGACATGTTACTGTGTGTTATGTGTTCTTATATTCCTACCATTCAGATCAGACTACTCTGGAGGAGAGATATGTTTCAGAAGAAAAATGCATTTGTAGCTTTTTCATCAAGGCACTGATGAAGTTCCCTGCATGAGATTGATCATGACAGCTAGATGACATGACTAGCAGTAGAGACAGCGAGGGCGAGAGTAGGGCAGCGGGGTGGACTCTTAATAAATCCTCATAAAATTATGACAGATGATGGACATGATCTTATTGAGATATAAGAGTAAAGTATTTATATTTAGTATAAGAGAGATCTTGATATATTGAGTGATATTATAAACATTCCTAAGAGATCAGTTCAGATATCAGATATGATCAAGATGATGAGAGACATTACTTGTATTCGGTGGGACTTTCTTTGAGTATTCCACATCTACTGATACTAACAAACTCAAAACTCATTGACAGAATATGATGCATTCCTCTTTGATGAAATCTTTAAATATTTCTTGTTCCTATTGCGAAAGAGTTTCAACATCTGTTCATCTTCAGTTTGTATCGCTCACTAAATCATGTCTATTTATTCTATTTACCACATGACTTTGTCACCATGTGTGTGCACCACCTAAATTCACAGCAGACAACTAAACGGAAGGGGGCGGAAGATCTTAGTGGAAGGAGTATGAGATGTATTGAGATGTAAGTATCGAAGATGTGGCGATCGTTATAAGACATCGATTTCAGACATTGAGTGTGTATATTATTATTGTTCATTGTTATTATTAGTGTTCATGACATATTGATGAGACTTTATTCAAACTCTTTACAGTGTATATAGATCAAATCTGAGCCATAAAGACTCAACTTCTTGTGATAGAAGTCGTGGAAGTTCTTGTAGTATTTATTGAGGTTCTAGCAAATAAATAGATTTGATTCTTATTCTTCAGATATGATTTGAAGTGTTGTATATCTATCCGTAGCATGCTCACTATCTACTCATTATTCTTGATGATGTATGCATGTGACTGACATCATGCCTGATCTTCATATCTAAGTGTAAATGAGATGGATTTTTAAATATTTTACCAATCTTTATAGTTGATAAATAATACGAATATCAGTTGAAGAAGGAAGGACAGAGATGATGGGACGCGGGATGAGTGTTAAGATGAATGTATTGAGATGGAGACGGAGGTGGAAGGCTGAAGTAGAAGATCAGATGGGAAGTGAGGTATATTAAGTGATATTCATTCTTACATTTGATGTTGATGCATTACATCTTGATAAACTCTAGTGATGATCAAGTCTTCAGTAGAGATCTCATGATAGATTTACAGTAAGATGAGGGGTTTAGGGATACATTAAATAAATGAGAAAGAACTTCACCTGATGATCACAAATCTTCAGAGGTACTATCTGAGGTAAATCTTTGAAACTGAGATGACTCATCGATGATCTTTGACTCAAATTCGATGGGTGGACAGTCTGAGCTCGGCTAGTTGCGAGGGTATTGTCAGCAATATGGAATTGATTATGCTGAAATATTTGCATAAGTGGCTCATTTGGACACTATACGAATTGTTATATCCCTTACTGCACAGAAAGCTTGGGTGATCTACCAACTTGATGTCAAGTTGGCTTTACGCATAGGGAAGTGCGAGGAAGTCTTCGTTGAGCAACCTCCAGGATATGAACAGAAGGGGGTATGAATCTAAGGTTTATCGACTTAAAAAAGCATTGTATGGACTCAAACAGGCTTCCCGAGCTTGGTATAGTCGCATTGAGACTTATTTTATCAAAGGAAGGATTCACGAGTGCCATATGAGCATAGTTTATTCATTAAAACTGCGGATGGAGGTAAAATTTTAATTGTGTACCTTTATGTTGATGACCTTATTTTGCGGCTTGTGATGAGTAATGTTCGAGACAATTTAAGAAGTCCATGAAGATTGAGTTCGACATGGTGATCTTAGAAAAAGAATGAAATATTTCCTTGGCATTGAAGTACTACGAAAGGCGGATGGTATCTTCATCGCTCCAGAGTATACTCGAAATCTTAGAAAGGTTCAATATGGATCGATATAACTCGGTACGCCAATCCGGTGGTTCTGACTTTAAGCTCACGAAAGATGAGGAGTGGAAGTTGATAGTATGTAAGCAAATGGTGGGAAGTCTTATGTATTGGCGCCACACGCCCAGGTGATGTTTATTGTCGGTTGATCGAGCGAGTACATGGAGCGTCCCTGCGAGTCTCACTTGATAGCTGACAAAGGCTTTGAGGTATATAAGGGCATGGTTAGCAGGATGTTCTACAAGAAGGAGAGTGAGAAGAACTTCGTAGGGTACCGCGGACGGGCGTGACTATCTTGTTTGACCCGAGTGGCGGGAAAGTACCTGGGTTATGTTTTCTAATGGGGTTGGGGCATTTTATCTCTTGGTGCTGAAAAGGAAACGACGGTGGTTACTCTCTCCTGCGGAAAGGCTGAGTTCATGGCTGCGACATCAAGTGCCGAGGTTGTGTGGTTAAGAAGAATTCTGAAGTTCTAAATCAAGAGCAGAGCAGTCCAACGGTGGTGTTTTGTGATAATATCTCAGCGATTAAACTCTCAAAGAATCTTGTGATGCATGGTCGTAGTAAGCACATAGATATAAGATTCCATTTTCTTCGAGATCTTGTCAGGGATGGAATTTTGAACTAATTCATTTGTTCTACACAACAACAAGTTCTGCGGATGTCTAACAAAGCCATTAAAGAAGCTTGATGTTTTTGAGGATGCGAGGAACTACTTGGGTGTACGTGAATATCCGGGTATAAAGCTGAATAACTTGATGGCGTCGGTTTAAGGGAGGATGATGAAGTTATTGGAGCTTCTGGCGGGTTGGGGGTGAGTGTACTTGTTTCGGGTTATTTACATTTAAGATTTGAATAATTCCTCCCACTGAACTTGAGGAACAAGTTTGTTTTCTGTTTAATGTAGTCATGCACCACGTTATGGGACACAGCCAAAATCGTGGGTGGTTATTTCCTTTTCTATCTCAGTGTGAGGCTATTTATTAGCCACAATAGTTGTTAAGTAAATAAAAATTCTCCCAGCTTTCGTGTAATCAGAATTTGCAAAGTTCTCTGCTATTTCTTTGATTCTAACAGTGTTCTGGATTAACTAATTATAATATTTTGGCTCGCCTAATGTTTGTTTTTCTTTTGTTTTTTTGTCCTTTTGTGGATTGAAGCAGTTTGTATGGATGGCATTTTGAAAATAATTCGAAAAATAAATTCTTAAAATTTGTTTTTATTTTTTATTTTGATATCTATTCACTTAGAATTAAATCATCTTCTTATCCTATCATTGTTATTATAAGGACTCATGTTATTATCAATGTTTTAAAAACCAAGAAACCCAGCGTGTGGTCGGTCGGTCGAGCCGTCGGCCCGGCTCTGAAACCAATCCAGGTTCAATAACAAATCGTTTTGCATTGAGCCGGATGAGCAGCGCGGTCGAGCCAGATGAGCCGGATGAACGGTAGGTTCTCGAGCGGTCGATTCATCCCACGAATTTTTTTGTTTTTCAAGTTAAAATAATGATCGTTTGATGCTTTTAAATCGAAACTACGATCATTTACTGAGATAGAAAGCTTGTAGGGTTAAAAGGTTTGTAACTAAAAAAAATTCAATTAAATAATACAGGCTCATGGATTCGAATATGGGAAGGGGAAATTAAAAAGGAACCACTTTACCATTGTGCTGTCATTGTGATTATTTTAAATATTAAAAAAATTATATATTACTCTTAAAGTGAGTATATATTGCCTAAATGATTTCTTCCATTTTTAATATGTTTTCATATATAAACCGATGATGCTTTTTTCAACCGGAACTAGGTTGGAGCGTGTTGGGATTGTTGGGCCGGAACTGGAGCTGTCGCTGTTTCGGTCCGGTGGCTCTCCGATACCTAAGTCAGTTCCTTCCTGTAGAAAGAATAGATTGATTGCTTTAGGGAGACGATGTTACGCACTTAGATGGGGTGACACAGGTATTCTAGTAAAAATTTTCCCAATTGGATCAGTGGTAAGTATTCCTCTTGTGGATAGGGTTTTCACCATATCGTTGTCGAGATAATAAGGGATAATTAGGGGCTTGATTGCCCAGGAATCATCCTTCCCTTATTGGTGAGATTTGGTTTGATTCTGAGGATAAGTAGTTGTGGGAATTATCCTACTTCCCGCTGTTAGTGAGATTTGGTTTGGTTCACAGGATATAGTACTTTGGGGCTGTCAGGTGTTATTTAGTACTTGGGAGGCGAATGAAGCCCCGGAGGAGCTCTAGTTTTGGGTCGGTGCTAGGAGCTCGGGTGTTTCACTAAGCTTGCTTGTAAATCCTCTTTTAAACCCACTTCTTGGGCTTGGTGAGTGGGCCTGTGCCTTTATTTTTAAACCCAGTCGATTGCCTGACCCTTGCGGATTACGAGTTAGCGTGGGGCAGAACATTATGTTTCTTGAATGGGATGCAGCTTCCACATGGCCTTTTAAATTTGGTTTGATTAAGAGACTTTCTCGCGATCAAATGTCCTATGATAATGATGACTTTTCGACTTTCGCGCTCATTTCCTCTAGTTCCTTTCGTTTCTTCCTAGAACATCCTTTGACCGTTAGCGTTGTGTTCCCTTGACCGTTCTCTGCGAGTTCGGGCTTCCTTTTTCTTAACATCAGTATGATCTTTTGTTCAGAATCCCTTTCCGTGCTTTATGACACCTTGCTTGGGGTCGCCTCTTTCGTTATGTTCCTAGGATCGGTGCGTCTTTCTTCATACGTGTCTTCGGAGTAATATAGCAGACGTAGGGCTAGCTTGGTTGGGTCTTGTTCTTCTTACTGATGATACTTCCATGGGTTAAGTGGTTCCTCGTCTTTGCGTATAGGAGGTGACTCCTATGTGATACAGGTCGGGCGGGCCAGTGGTGAATCGATCGTTTTCTTTGTGGTGGCTCTTAGCGGGATGCCGGGAGCCTCCTCTCCCCGTGGGTAAAGGCAAGGGTAGAATTGACGGGATTAAATACACGATGGGGTCGGAATATCGAAGTCCCTTTGTGTAGAATGCTGCGGCGATGGGACGCTGCTTGAGTTGAACCTTTGTATGGGGAGAGCTTTCGCGGCGTTACGGGCCCCCATTTGGTGTCAGTCGGTCTCTGACGTCTTGACCTCTACGTGGTCAGTGCAGATGATGTGCTTGATGACCTTCATTAATGGCCTCCGTTTCCCTCTACACACAGCTATAAAGGGTCTTCTGCGACATTTCCAGTCTTCCTCTCGACTTTCACCCGATTTAAGATTGATGAGTTGAACATTGGTTTTCTTTAGGGATAAGGGCTTGGGTGTTCCCAGTAGAGCTCTATTCCTAGACCTCTTTAGTGTGAAGGAATCACCCAGGGCTTTGTTTTATCTATCTGACACCGTCTCTTTAGGTAATCTTTGAATCTCGAGTCTTCCATAAATTTTTGGAAAGAAACATTACTTTTTTGTTAGTGGCGCGGTTGAAGTACGATCCTTTTAATGAGAGAGAACACCTTTGGGCGTTCAGTATCTGGACCACTCCAGAGAATCGTGAAACTTTGCTGGTTTGGATTCGGTCTATTTTTCATAAGTTATAGGGTGTCCATAACTTTGCATTAGGTATCTGCAGCTTCAGGTGTGCCCAGATCTGACCACGAAGGCAGTAGTAAAGCGGAAGTTGGGTGTCTTTCGTGTAGCTTACTGCGAGCTTATCGGTGGATGCTGGACCCTTAGGTTCGAGGTCTTCATGCTACTTTGAAGGCCAACCGGGTCAGTTATGAGTTCTCTCCACGATGGGCCTCCCGTTGTTAAGCCCACTAAGGGAGAGCTTCAAGCTCGGGTGGAGACGCTGTCGTGGAGGTCTCGGAGTGTGAAACATAAAACTCCGGACTCCCTTGCGAAGGGCCATCCAGCTTGGGGTAAAGCCCCGAGGTTGGGGACATCTTCTTCATCTCCCTCTGCTCATGTCCAGGAGTCTGAGGGCAAGTATTGCCTGTGGTAGGGACTGGGAACTCGAGTTCGCAGCTGTTCTGTCTCTGGCTGCTGAGGCCCAGATCCTCGGGGGGCTGGCGAGCCTCTATTAGAGGTTATGCCTATCTTAGTTTGGAGTCCTTCTGCGCAGAGCGCTAAGCCTCCTCCTTCGATAGCGGAAGACTTGGGAGGAAGGCGCCTAAGCGATGGAGATGGGGATTCCCTTGCTCTCGTCACGAGGTTACGGCTGCGGTGCGGTCTACTTGCATCATAAAGATTGATCTCGAAGTCGGGTGCCTTGCTGTTAGGGAGGCTTTGGCGCTCTATCCCTTTGGGAATTCGCCTCGGGAAGTAGGTTTATGTCTTGTTGTGTTTGCTTTTATCTTAGTTTTGAGTTGCGTGTTGACTTTATGCTGGGTGTCGACGGAATTGGCTACCCACATCGAAAGAGTTTAAGCGGGTCGGCGGTGAGCAGAGATCATGTCAAAGCGTGAGCCTACAAGCGAGTGTGCTCCTCTGTGTTTGGCTGAATCGGATGCAACATGCATGAAGCCGGGGAGGAGGGCGAGTGAGCTCGAGTTCGATTTGGGGCCTTACCATGATGGGCGCGAGTGCGGTAGGGTAGGAAAGAAAAGGCTCACAAATGGCTTAAGGCTGATGCGCGGATGGGGCTGGTTGCCCTAGGATGATCTCTTTGGTGGCCGGGAAGAGCATCGCGCAGTATGCTTCGGATGGTCGGGAAGGCTGCAATCATCTAGAATGAGGCTGGTGCTTGGGAAGAGTTAAATGTGAGAGGCGACTCATCAATAAAGTAGTGTTGATGGGCAAAACCCGTCGAAGCTTAGAGCGTGAAGGCTACATGCTGACCGATGAGTGTCATGCTTTGCGAGGGGGATCTCCAGAAGCAGAAAGTTCTGCTCGTTCAGAGGGACGGAGCGATAATAAGTTTGAGGGATGAGGCCTGCACTTAGTGGGCTGCTGGATGGCTTGCTTTCGGAGGAGGCACGCTACTTGCCTGCGGGTTTGAACTAGCAATTTGACATTCGGCAATGTGGAGCGAGGAAAGTCTTCTGCGATTTACCGGAGATTGGCCTTACTGGTTGAAGCACTCTACCCTCTTCCTTACCTTGGGCCCTCGCGATGTCACGAGCCGTTTATTTATTTATTTTTACATAGGTTAGAACCCAGGATGTATATAATGCGTTTGGGCTTTGAAACTCGATGAATACCTTAATTGCCTTTTATTTCTTTTATAGTACTGTCCCTTATCTTTGCTATGCTTGAGGTATCTAGATAGGTAGCTATATGGCCTTGCACAGGCAGTTGAGCTTTTGAAAAGCTTGGGTTGTTCTGCGACTCCAGTGGGCCTAATTTTGTTGGAGTGGCTCTTAGGCTGCAAGCCTTAGGCGAAACAGTTGAGCTCTTCAAAGCGGCCGTATGGCTCTGTGGGCTAATTGCTGGTAGGCGGCTCTGGGCTACCGAGGCTTGAGTTGGCAGTTTAGCTCTTCAAGCGGAAGTTGTTGAGGCTCAGTGGGCTAATTTACTGTTTGAAGCGGCTCTGGCTCTGGGCTGAGTTGGCTTGAGTTGAGCTCTTAGCTATTTCTTAGCCCAGGCTCAGGTGGGCTAATTGCCTTTGGCCCAGGCAGCTCTGGGCTACTAGGCTTGAGTTGGCCGAGTTAAGCTCTCTTCAAAGGCGAGGCTCTTGAGAGCTCAGTGGGGCTAATTTTCTGGCTGACCGCTCTTTGGGCTACAGGGCTGAGTTGCGGGTTGATCTCTTCAAAGCGGAGTTGCGGGAAGCTCATGGGCTAATTGCTTGAATTTGGAGGCGGCTCCCAGGGCTACCAGGTGCGAGTTGAGCGAGTTGAGCTCTTCAAAGGCGGAGGGCTGCGAGGCTGGAGTGGGTTAATTTTCTTGAGCTTGAACTGGCTCTGGGCTACGGACACCGAGTTAAGCCGGTTTAGCTCTTTCAAAGCGAGTTGTTGGAAGCTCAGGTGGGCTAATTTGCTTGAGTTTGAACTAGCTCTGAGCTGCAGGGCTGAGTTGGTGGATTGAGGCTCTTCTGAGCGAGTTCTTTGAGGCTCAGGTGGGCTAATTTACTTTGAGCTTGAACTAGCTCCTAGGCTAGGCTGAGTTGACGGTTGGGCTCTTCAAAGCTGAGGCTACTTAGGGGCTCAGTGGGCCTAATTGCACAGTGAAGGCGGCTCTAGGCTGCTGGGGCTTGAGTTGAGGAGTTGAGCTCTTCAAAGAAGCCCGGGTTGTTAAGGCTCAGGTGGGCTAATTTTCCCGAGGCGAGCGGCTCTGGGCTGCCGGGCATGAGTTGAGCGGTCGAGATCTTCAAAGCCGAAATTTCTTGAGGCTCAGTGGGCTAATGTTCTATTTGAGAGCGGCTCTGGGCTACCAGAGACTGAGGATTGAAGCAGTTGGAGTTCTTCAAAGCGGCTATTGAGGCTAGTGGGCTAATTGCCTAATTTGGCTTGGCTCTTGGGCTACCGGGCTGAGTTAATTTGTCGAGCTCTTAATGATCTCGAGCCTGTGGGTTGACTTCCATACGGGAAGATCGTGCGTCTTTAATCTTTGGTTCATGGAGAATTGAATGACTTATGGAGAAGTGGAGCAAGCTTGTGCGATTTTAAGTGCTCCGGCCTCCTTATAAATTGCGACTCCTATGTAATGGAGCTCATGCTTTGAACCTTCTTCCCTTTGGGCAAATGCTTGGAATATGCGTGATGGGCGTTAAGAGCTTGGTTGTCTTCGGCTTGGAGGCCGCTGAAGATCACAGGATGGCATTTGGTTTCGATGGCCCTCTGCTTGTAGGAGTTGTGTTTTCCTAGTTCCTTCCCATGGGAGTTATGTTTTTCCTAACCGGTCAGAGTAGTGAACAATGCTAGAATGCATGCAGAGAGGCGGTGTGCTTAAAGAAGAACTTTTAGTGCCAGATTTTCTCTATTTTCTCCTCTTCTTCCTTCTCTTCTTTCTCTTTCTCTTCTTTCTTCTCCTTTTCCTTCTCCTTTTCCTTCTCGTTCTCACTCTCTCTTCTTCTCTTTCTTTTCTTTCTTTTCCTTTTCCTTCTCTTTTTCCTTCTCTTTCGCACTCTTTCTTCCTCTCTTTCCCTCTCTTTTTCTCTTTCTTGAGATTTTTTTTTTTTTAAGGGAACTGCTTGTACTGTTCATTCCCAAGATGTAAGGGATGGCACTGCTGATTGTAATCAATTGTACCTTTATTGTAACAAAGAACAATCTATTTTTTGTTTTAAGAGGATATTAAATAAAGTAATCAACGAACACACAGACTATTATCTTAAAGCTGATGATACTTTATTAAAGATTACAATCTAAGATGCAGTGATAGAAAGCGGCTTGAGGTGTTTCTGGCGTCGAGAATGAGGTAGAATTTTTCCTTCTTGCATGCGGGCTACGTAGTTACAGTGCGATGGCGCAAGACACGATATAGGGACCTTCGGTTAGGTCTGGCACCATGTGTTGAATTTTTCTACGCGATGAAGCTTTTTAAGACTAGGTCGCTAGGCTTGTAACTCCGGGGTTTGACCTTTTGGTCGTAGTACCTTGTCGTCTTCCTTTGGTAGTCTTCTGTATGTTTTTGGACCTGATCACGCTTTTCATCTTGGAGGTCTAGGTTTAGGCGGAGAGGCCTCGCCGTTTATGTTCCAGCTTGCCCGATTCAATCCTTGGGAGTTTTAATCCACGAGAGGCTATAGCCTCGGTGCGAGCTAGGAGCGGATGGGGTTTCTGAGTTCTTGACTTGCGTGTAGTTAAACATGCTAACACCTCGGAGGTACTCTACCCATTTTGCCTTTTAGATCTTCCAACTTGGTCTTAATCTTTAGAGTTCGATGGTTGACTTGGCACATCCTGGGTGTGGATGAAATTTGGGGGCCAGTAGTAGTTCTGATCAGGCAGCACGAAATCCACCCCGAACTTAAGTTGTTGAATTGCTTCCCATTGTCGACACGGGGCCCTCGGGATGCGAGCACATATTATGGCGCGCGAGCAAAGTTGCGTACCTTTTGTTCCGTGATGGTAGCCAAGGGCTCGGCTTCTGCCCATTTGGTGAAATAATCCCACTTCTTCTGACGATAAACTTGCATTGACCCTTTCCCGAGGGCGGGGTCTAATATGTCTAGCCCCCTCTTGAAAGGTCATGGACATGGCGAAGTCGATTAAGAAGCGGATGGGAGGTGGGAGATTTTGGCGTGTACGACAAATTTTGCGTCATACTGGTTTTGTGGCGTCTTTGAGCATTGTGGGCGATGGTATCCACCTTTAGGGTGCTTAAAATTGGCTTTCGACGATTAGACTAGTAGGTCACACTTACGAAATTAAATTGCATTTGGGCCGTTAAATTATTAACTGAAAAAGCAAGACCCAAATTTACTTCGGCCGATATGGCCGGCGTGTGAGCCCGGCCACCTACTCTCGAATTTTTGCCTTCAAGCGTATTTATTTGGCTGACCAGTGGTTTTTAGGGCGGGCTAATTTATTAAAATACAACCAGAAAAACCGGGCGATTTGGCCGGCCGGGTTTTGCTTTGTGACGACCGACCTTGATTGCCAGCTCATCCACGCCTTAAGGCGTTTCAGCGGTGTCGAGCCGGGTATGATTTCACACACGCCTTCATGTACTTCCCTCAGTCACGTGATCGTCTCCCCATAAATGCATTTGATGTGGGTGTGAAAAACCTACACTTATAAGGGCCCCACGATGAATAGTGAACTGGTAGACCTCGACTGGCTTTGATGCCTCCTTTGGATCGTTTGGAAGTAGTCCGTCTACATTAAGTAGTCCCAAATGGGGTCCATCCAGCTCGGCTCGGACATGACAGGGGAGACCTCTTTGCTGTTGAGATCTACGGAGGGCTCTGAAATGTGACGCCCTAATCCCGGGGTGTCCTTTGACTACCCATCAACCCGCGGAAAATATATTTGTCTCGTATCCACAGACCGTATGATAAAAAGTACCTCTTGGGCTCATAAACCAATACTCATAAAAACAAATATCTTAACTATTCTCCAATTATCTCCATTAATTCAATAGTTGATTCACTTTTATACAAACATATATTAAAACCTACAATTCTAGCCATGTTATATCAAAAACCATCAACCCCTGGCAGAGCTTCTTAATCGGCCTCCCAAATGAAGTACATGCGCTCAGCGCTCCACATTACCTAAAAGTATATTCCCTCAGCGGTGTTTATCGCTCGATGAGTGGAATCACCTAAATGGGTTACTCTCCCACTAATTGCATAATACTGTCTCGAATAAACACACTTAAGTAAATACGTGATCACTTGAATGTCTACACATGATCACCCCATGTCATGAGTCCTCAGACTCACTCACACTTGCCTAAGCCATGTATGAAAAAATAATCATTTTCAAAACAAATCTTGTTGTTCTTGAAAATATACTACCGAAATAATCGGTAAAAATATGAGACTACCCTCCGAGGCAAATTGATTGGTGAGCTTTCCAAAACAGTCATGGTCCTCATCAAAGAAATGTTGCCCATCTCTGACCCGATTCTCGAGAATATCATCTGTGAAATTCCTTCCCTTGACCATGTCAGTTTTACAAAAAACCATGTCGTACACTCACATCTAACCTAGGTTACACCCGGTGCATGTGAAATGCATTATGCCCCATTTTAAAAACCATTTATACAATATGTCAATATGCATATTCTCAATCAACTAAGTACGCACAAGTAATTGACATCGTCTCGTCCCCCAATTAGCTCACTTGAGCAAATTACAATATCATCTCAATGGCTGCAAACACAATTATATTTTATATAGTATGTCATATGTTAACACATTAAAATCATGTATTAACCTATCTATTTCCACCTGACTCAAGTAATTCATTTCAAAAAATCAAGCACCTGGCTGCTATGAATGATTTTGGTCGATTCTATGAGCCGGGTGATTTTAATAGTCAAAATAGAGCATGTGAGGTGTCAAAATTGGCGACCCACTCATCACCATTTGTTCCCACTTTTTGAAACCAATTTCCTTGGCATTCAGGCCTCCTACTCACTAAACACAATTTATTTAATAAATCAAATGCAACACCCAAAACAGTCCACTAAGCATACGATTTGCCTGAAATGGGTCTTAAAAATTCTAACATTTCGATTCAAAATTTAGGGCCAGAATCTGCGCCACTCACGGCCTTAAATATAACACGAACATCAACAAAGCACTTAAACGAATAAAACAAGTAGGATGAAACCTGCCTCGCGGAGTTTGTGGCTTCTTTAAAATCAGACCACGCGATTGCCCTCTGCGTAGAACGGCTTTCCTTCTTGGCTCGAAGCGAATCGACCAGTCGGATTGAGAGTGAATCTAGAAGAGAAGATTCTTTATCTTTCTCTCTAAAAATATCAAAAATCTCAAAACCCTGCCTTCGCATCTTTCTCCCTCATTCACGTTTTGGTTCCCTTTTTGTTTGAAGACAACTATTCCAGTTTGTCTTGTTCCTCATTTATTCTTCCCGTAAATTTCCACTTATGTCCCTCTTTGTCACTATTTTGATTTTTCTACCCAATGACATCATGTCATGTGTCAACGTGGGTCCCACCTTGAACTCAAGTTGATTGAACTGGATCTTGACACGTGGCACATTGTGTGTCACTCTAAAATGAGCCAAGTGTCGATCAGACGCTCGTTTCTCAGCGTCTGAGGTGGGTGTCTCGAGATTCGGCGAAGTCGGCGTGGTTGCTAGATTTCATGAGACGATTCTAACGGTGAAGTCCGTTTCGTCATCCAAGATCTAGAAAAATTTTTGATTTTTATCGAAATTACGATTTTGCCCTTTTTAAGAAAATTGGATTTTCTCGGAGTTTCACAGAAAGGTACTCGACAGGCGTCAGTTTGTTGAGGTCTTCTTGGGAGGTTGTCCTTGATTTTGCTACAGGCATCACGCTAGCGGGTGCACTACGCTCTTGGTATGTGTCTGACTTGAATTAGTGCGAACTTCCTTAGTAATTCCCGTACCTTTTTGAGGTATAGGATCATTTTTTCACCTTTGGCCTCGTAGGTGTCTTCTATTTGCTTTACTACCAACTAGGAGTCACTGCATACTTCAAGCTGATCAACTTCCATCGAATGGGCGAGGTTGGATCCCATTCTCAGCGGCCTCATACTGGCCTCGTTGTTGGAGGCTTGGAACCCCAATCACAGCATACTCGATATCTATTCCCGCCTGGAGAGGTCAGAATTAGCCCGACACCGCTCCCTTGAGCATTGGCGGCCCGCGGTCTGGACATTCCAAATGGGAGGTCGGCGTCGTTTGTGTATCCTGCAATGAGCTCTGGCGGGGTGAATTCCATGAAAATGCGCGAGACCTTGCCCTTTTATTGCAATTTTTGGTTTATATCTGATGTCGAACTCGCTCAGCTCTATGGCCCTTCATCAATCTCCCCGAGGTCTTTAGTTTATGTAACACTTGCTTCATTGGGTCTTATGTTGGGATTTTGATGGTATGTGCTTGGAAGTAAGGGCGGAGTTTTCGGGCTGTGGTTACCAATGCCATGATTAGTTTCTCCATCCTTGGATACCTCTCCTCTGCTCCCTCTTGGGCTTTCATTTGCCAATAATGCGCGGGTCTTGCGCTCGGTCTTTGTCTCGAGTGGGACGGGTGGTCTAATCTGAGCTGCCAGGTATAGAGTAAGGAGCTCTCCTCAGAGGGACGTACGGAACGGGGAGGGGGGGAGCTCGGATAAGTTTTACCGTGCAAATCTTCTGCCGTAGCGTGCATCCGTTTAAGGCTTTTTAGAATGCGGAAGAAAGGCGGCCTTTTGTCGGCGGCCACAGACCTGGCAACCGCGCGGTATCCTTGATAAGGCGTTGGACTTCTTTTATGCTTGATGGTGAGCGGCGTAAGCCGAGCACGGCTTTATCTTATCAGGGTTAAGCCTACATTCCTTGGTTGATGCTTATAAAACCCGGGATTTTTGGTGAGACTCGAAGCGCATTTGGCTGGATTCAACTTCATGTTGTACTCTTTCAGGATCAAGAATGCCTCGATTAGATGAGCTATGTGGAGCTCAATCGTAGTTGATTTTACCAACATGTCATCTATATATGCTTCCATGGATGCCCCTATTTGCGCCACGGAACATCCTGTTTCATAATATTTGGTGGTAGCTCTGCGGTTTCGAGTCAAAGGCATTACATGATAAAAATAGGTTCCTTGCCCCGTGACGAATGAGGTCTTCTCTTGGTCGTGGGGTCCATCGCGATCTAGTTGTAACGGAGAAGCATCCATAAAGCTAAGAGTTGAGCCGGTACGTGGCGTCTTATAAAGTTTGATCAGTGAGAAGCTATCTTTAGGGCATGCTCGATTGGCGTCGATGGGTCGTCTGATCGCCATTAAGCCAGATTCGCTTTTTGGCGAGTACAACGTTGGTGGCGACCGGTGGGGTACTCCGCTATACGATCGCCCTTGCACAGAGGAGCTTGCAGACCTCCTCGTGTCGCTTTTGTCTTTTGCGGAATGAGCTCTTTCTTTCTTAGTGGTTTGAAGGATGGCGACGTTTAGTGCATGAGTGATTATTGCGGTCAATTCCTCCCATGTCCTCCTGGCTTCCATGCGAGGAACATCCTTGTTATGTTTGAAGTGGATAAGGAGGGTGTACGGGTCTTAGTTGGCTTGGGCGGAGTGTAGGCGAGGTGTTCGGGTCATCGTCAAGCGCACGGGCTCGGCTCTTCAGGGGCTCGGTCGGGTGTTTACCTCGTTGCGTAATAGAACTCTCTACGTATATGTTGTCGGCAAGCTTTTGCTACGTGACAGGAGTAACCTCCACAACCACCTTATTTGGTCTCCCTCGAACCATTCCCACCTGTTTATGGTAAAGACTTGATCATCATGTGGTAGCGGAGGGGATGGATTTATGGCGTTGAGAGGGTGCATAACACGTTATAAGCGGAGGGCATCTACTATGAGAAACCTTACTTAGTTGTTGCACGGCGGGGTCTCCCAGTGCGCACTAGCGTATTGACCCCAAAGGTAGCACTTTTTCTTTAGAGAATCCTCGTAGGTGGAGTCAGCGGCGGTTCACAAGCTTCTCCTTTCGATGCCCGTCTTATTAAAGTCGGCCTTGAGAATTGATGTCGATTTGAACTCCCATTGTCGACAAGGACCCAGTGGATTGTTTTGTTAGCCATGCTTGCCCTTATCACGAAAAGAGTTGTCGTGGGGTGTTGGCATCCCTCAGTGCGAATCAGGGAATGTTATGGGCGGTCCAGTCGACGGTTCGGACACTACTTGCACTTCCATTACCTCTCCTGACTTGATGCTATGCAAATGAGCCTTCCTGGCAGAGCTGGACTCCCCACCACCTGCGAATCCTCCTGAGATCACATGGATTTTCGCTAAGGGCTGTTGGTGCTGAGTTGGGGTTGGTCGTCGAGGTGATGGTGGGTAGCAGCAGACGACCTTCGGAGGCTATGTAGCGTGAAGATATCCCGTTGAATCAAGTATTCTATTTCCGCTACGAAATTTGTATGAAATCGTGCATTCGATGCGAGTGGTCCCTATGGAACTCCACGATTTTGGTGTTATCTCTTTTGGTAGAGTGCGTCCTCATCTACGGGATGGCCATTTAGGAATTTTCATCTTTGTGCCATGAGACACGTGATATTGTGGTGTCGGGGTGAGCAGGTGGTGGGTGAATCTGGTTATTAAAGTAGCTCGGTGAGGTGGTCTGGCCGGTCTACGACGGCTCCACGCCTCTTCGAGGATCGTTATATTTCTCAGCCCAGGGATCTCTCGATCTCTTTGTCTCTTAGGGCTTCGCTCGGGTTGCTTGTCAATCTGCTTCTCCTTGTGGGTTGAAGGCTCCCTCTCTTGGATGTAGGGGCTTCTTCGGATTAATATACAAGCACTGGCAAGCACTTCGGTGATGCTTGCTGAGGATTCTTTTGAGGATGGAAAACATCGAGTCTTGGTGTACTCCCGACCCGGCGATGAATGCGGTGATAGCGAACCTTCTCGTCAGATACATCCACCTTCAAGGCTCGACAGTGAACCTCACGGACATAAGACCTCGAGGCTTTCTTACGGGTTACGCTTTATAGTCGGCAAATGATAACTTCGAGCTTTCTGACGTTCGGCTCCAATGAAGTGGGAGGCGAGGCGCGATGGAAAACTCTTTAAATGAGAGGCGACGGCAGGTGGGAGTCACGTTAAACCAAATAGCGTCGGGCCCTTTAGCGTGATAGCGAAGGCTCTGCACCGTACGGGGTCTTGATATCCGTGCAGCTCCATTTGGTTCTTATAGGTGTTAAGATGGTCGACGGGATCCGCCGTTCCGCCGAACACCTCCTATTTGGCATCTGAACCCAGGCGGAAGGGAGTGTAGCATGCTTGGGGTGTGAACGGTGACTCGGTTCTTTACTTTGAGGTGTCAGTAGAGTTGAGGCTTTCGGCCTTTTCACGATTTCCTTCATGTAAATGACTCTGATGGATACCCTTGAACCTCTGTTCCATGATTACTCCCACAGAGGGTCGGTTCATTGTCTCAGGTACCGCAAGTGTTGCTTGTTTGTGCTCCTCTGCGGGGCGGGAGCTGTGCCCCTGGCTCGCTAGATTACTGTTCTTGCACTCTCGGGGTGGAGTCGAGGTGTGTTTGCTCTTCGGGTGGGTGTTGCGGCCTTCTTGGGTGCATCGCGTTTCACTGTGGGCGTTACACATGCGCTGGTGAGTTTATATAACTCCCATCAAGCGTTGATTAGTGAGGCCAGTTGCCTCCACTACCTCGTCGTGTTAGCTGCATCATCTAATACGCCTCGAGGAGGTCGGCTATCCACCCAGCAGGTGGTCTTGCATCACAGGAGGATTGGCGTAGCTCACATGCTGTCAGAGTTGATACCATTAGTTCTTGAGAGATCGACACCAATTGTCTGAGGCTGTCGTTTCCCACGGGCTATCTGACTAATGATGCTTCCAATCGGAATTGGGATTTGGAGCGTGTTGGAATCGTTAGGCGGGCTTGGAGTAAGATCATTGGGCCGATTCGGTGGCTCTGGATGTTCGACACCTCTACAAAAACAAGAAACAAAGGGGATCGACGGGGGCTCGCTCGTTGCCGCTCCAATGCCTAAGTCAGTTCCTTCCTGTAGAAAGAATAGATTGAAGAGTGCTTCAAGGCGATGTTGCATGCATACACCAGATAGGGTGGCTGGTATTTATAGTAGAATGTTTTCCTAATTGGATGATGTTAAGTTCCCTCTTGTTGGATCGCGAATTTTCGCCCTTATCATTTGTCGGATAAATAAGGATAGTTAAGGGGCGGAGTTATTGGGAATTATCTACTTTGCCTTATTTGTGAGATTTGGTTTGATTCTGGGATAAGCGGTTATTGGGAATTATCTGTCCCTTGTTGATGAAATTTGATTTGATTCTGGGGATATAGGCCCTTTAAGAATTTGTCAGGTGTTCATTGGCATGGGGGCGAATATTTGTTTCCAGTTTTATTTAGTCTTTAGGAGCAGGGTGTTTATTTGAACCACAACTTGTAAATCCTCTTTTAAACCCACTTCTTGAGCTTGGTGAGTGGGCCTATGCGCCTATTTTTTAAACCCAATCATAAACATTATACATATTTTTAAAATAAATTTTAAAATATTTTATTTATATAAAAATTAATAAATAATATCTTAAATATCATATTAATTATATATTTTAAATTTTAAATAAAATATAAATAATATATTTATTAAATCACCGGTTCCTTGCGCGGTTGGACCAGGTCCGACCGGTGAAGCTGTGAGCCGTGAATTTTACAGTTCGATCATTGGCCCGATTTTAAAACATTGGTTATTATAAAGTTCTTGTAAGAACTAATTCCACCTTTTTACCTTTTAAGTTAAGTTTTTAACAATTAAACACATTAGTTATAATATATTTTATAATTATGATTAAAAACTTTAAAATACTAAGCTTTCATAATATTACATGATGACTGATTTATTGACCTGATTCATGAACCCAATATTTGGTGGAAAATCTTTATTTTAATAAAAAATTATAATGTTTTAAAAACTAAATCGGCTAATCCAATTGGTTATGTCCATCCGCCTGAAGATAGAAGATTATGAAGATTTGCGTCATTTATAAAATTTAACAAAAATAAAAAATCAAATATTTAACAATTAGGAAAGTGGATTGACTCTGGCCAAATAATTTAAACTAGCATAAATTCTAATTATATTTGTAGAGTTTGACATAATTATATTTGGAAATTCCATTTGTTTGTATTTATGAAATAATTTTTTTTAAACAAATTCTATTTGACATAGCGTTCCTTGTTAATCATAAGGTCAAACAAAGTTGCCTTTTAGAAAATATTTTAAAACTAAGTTGAGATTTTCAATGAAATATTTTTAGTAAACCATGATCTTTGGGCATTATCCAATGTGATTTGGTATTAAAAAGGAAAATATAACCCTTATTTATAATTATTTTTAATTTTAATAACTTATAAATCTATATATGATGTTATTAGTTTTATCATTAGTTCGATCAATAAATCATGAATCGATAATCTTTTCGTTTCGATCACCAATTTGAAGATGTGGGTTATTATACATTATCTATTTCAATTACTGTTTTGAAGACGTTGATAATAATACACTATTGACCTATTTTTTTATTTTTATAATAATTGAAAAGTGAAAAAATGAATAGTAAAATACCATCCTAGAGATTGTGGCTTGGAATTGAAAAAAGAAAAATAGACCCATCATCTCTAAGTACAAAAAAAGATAAAATTTGGAGATTAAATGGGAGACTAATAATCCAAGACCCTATTAAAGGATAGTACAATTATTGGAGGGATAATCGAAGACCCTATTAAAGGATAGTACAATTATTGGAGGGATATGCAGGAACATCGTAAGTGTAATACGGTGGTACCCTGACATGGAAATTTGGCCAGACCTTTAGCTCCTCATCTTTGTCCTTATCCTTTTTATCTCCATCAATTACAGTCGTAGTTAAGATCGTAGAGAATCCAACCTTCTTCTTCAGTTTCTTGAATGAGCTTGACCATGTCGATGTTAATACACCTGTAACAACTATTTGATTCTCATCCTCGCGCTTCTATTCTTCTTTGAATCAACACACAGTTATTACACATACGTCAATGGGCTATTACTTTGATGGATTGGGTTTTATGTTTGGAAAATCAGGCCCAAATTTTATCCTAATGTGCCTGATCATGTTGACTTGGGTTGGGTTAGAATGGGCTTTAGTCTAAAATACTTGGCCCACATAGGCCTGGTTACAATGAAAGACCGGGGTTCTAAAATATTAACATGGTATCAAAATTGCTAAGCTTTTGAATCACGGTGGAGGAAGGTTCTACACTTATCATCATTTGGAAAGATTGGAAAAATAAAATAAAAAAACCAAGCCTTCGTGTGAGGGGGAGTGTTGGAAATGTTGTTAACAATAGGTTTTTTCAATAAAAACAAAAACAAAAAGTTGTGTCCCACTTGGAAAAAAGACAAGAGTTTTTATGAGTCATAAAATCACAGAAAATTACAACGGGTTTATTTTGAATTCAAATTCTAACCATTAAGTTTGCATTTAATTCGTAACGTTTCCAATTAATTTTTACAATTAAGTTTGCATTAATTCGTAACATTTTGAATTAATTCTTACAATTAAGCAATTAATTCTTACAATTAAGTTTGCATTAATTCGTAATATTTTGAATTCATTCTTACAATTAAGTTTGAATTCATTCGTAACGTTTCAAATTAATTCTTATGAATTAATTCAAACCAATTTTTTGCCTATAAATACAAATGGGTCCTGATGTTACATGTATCTTCTTCATCCTATTTTCCTCTCTACTAGTACTAGTTCTCCTCCTTGCTATTCCTGATCCAGACCTCTCGGTTCTGAAGGACTTTTGGATCCTGGGGAAATAAATTCCAAAGGATAGTGTTATACACTCCTCAGTCCTCAATTACGGTTCTTAGATCACCGCATCTCCAGTTATTGTTTACAGGTACAGTTACTTGTTATCTGCTCTTGCTCTCCACACCACTGTGTGCCCACTCTGGCACATCCGACATTCTTTGTTCCCTGTAATGACTTCTCTTCTCTACTAATCATATTTCATTCTTCTTTGCCATCATCCTCTGGCTGCCGTACATCATTTTACTGTTTATTTGATTGTCTTTTATTTAACAATCTTAGGAATTTACTTGCTCGCTGATCATGAAACAAATGCTCTGCGACTTCCCACCGTAGCCTGTGATCTATTGGGTTCTTGCATCTCACTCAAATCGGTGTAGCTCACGATCACTCTTATACCACTAGTTCTGCTCTCTCTTGCTTATGCGAAGCCATTTTGGACATCTCAATTGAAGTCTTTTACGGCCAAAGAATTATAGTTGGCGGGAGCAGTTTACTCGGCTCTCAGTCATGCTTGGTGGCGTGGATTCTTGTGTAGCTTCCCTTCCCAACTGCGAAGCGAGTAGGACATCTTTGAGCAAGACAGAGCTTAGATTAATGAGCACAAATTTAAAGATGATCTGAAGGCTGGGGTATTATTGAGTTCTGCCTGTCTTATTTTCAAAAAGGCATGTTTTGTTTGTAGCAAGCAAGACCATCATTTTCTGAGTGTGAAAGAGTATTGGAATCGTTAAATCCTCCAAGTGACTTGGTCGAAGGAGATGACATAATAGGCCTATTTGTTATCTCACAGGCTAATATGGTGACCCGATTCAGAATTGGGTGGTAGACTGCGGTGCTGACAAGATATTTGTGCAAGCAAAGACAACATCTCACTCAGGTGGGAGTGAACGGTTCTGCATGGGCGACCTCACCATAGGGTATCTTTGGGAAGAAGTGCTGTGGCTCCTTTAGGAAAGACTACGGCCTTAAATAATGTCTTTGCATGTTCCCAATATAAGAACAATTCTAGTTTAATTAAGCTCCATTGGGAAGGTGGGGGTTAAAGTGTCATTTGAATCAACTGGAATTATGTTAATGACAAAGATATCTTTGTAGGAAAAGGGTTTTGTAATGGGGGCTCTTTGTGCTTAAATCTTTGAAGTTATGGGAATGTAAGTCTTATTCTTTTGCTTACTTAGTTGATTAGGTATATGATATATGGCATCTTTGGAATTAGGACATGAATAGTGGATATATTAAGAAAATGCAAACTCTAGGCCTAATCAATGTATTGATTATTGAAGCTTAATGAAAGTGCAAATATATTGTGCCCCACTTCTAAGCTAACTAAAACATGCAACTCATTGACTAAGAAACAAGTTATTACCAGCATTCATTCGTCTAGGAGATTTAAAACAAAAACCCAAGAGCTAGGGGAGGGTAAGAAATTCTATGTAGCTTAACTTTTATTGATGATTATTCTATGTTTCAGAATTTGCTACTTAAGTAAGGATGAAACATTTAGTGTTCTTAAGGTATAAAGCTCAGTAGAAAATCAACTTGATAGAAAAATCAAAGGATTAGATCGATGGGGGAGGCGAGATACATCCTTTACTGATCCCGTCATCCTCATTTGCGAATTGCGAGTCATCATTTATCACATTTGCTATTGTTCTTTGCTTTGGATGTGTTATTATGAAATCATATCAACCAAACTTCCTCCCTTATATAATAGTACAATAGAGGAAATGAAAAGGGGTTTCTAAAAAATATTAACATAATTTCAGAAGCTCAATTTCTTTTAGTTTCTTTTCCTTTCTCACTCTCTTTGTCATCTTTACATGGTCTTTTTATAATTTGTTCCCTCTTCTTTTCTTCTTGTGATCTTCTATCTATCTCGTTGTTCTCTTTGAACGTTTTTGCTACGATTGAACTTTCTCTTTTTATAGTCTTTATTATTTAAACTTTATTTTGTTTTATGCAATATATATTTTTCTGCAATTTTATGGGTTGGGTTGGTTGAGAGCAGGGGATACAATTTCTACAAGTTGAATTGTTCTAAAAAAATGTTACTATATGATCATGTATAAAAATCCATCGACTTTCCATGACAAGTCTACGTTTTTTTGTTAGAAAATATTTTTTTTCGTAAATTCCTTTTTTTTCCTTCATGAACAAGTGTTTGCTATGTAAAATAGTGTGGTTCTGAATTTTTTTATTTAAACTAATTTGAATTTTCAAGAAGTAATATATATATATATATATATATATTTATTTATTTATTTATTTCTCTTTATTATATAAGGACTAAGAAATTTAAAAATACGTAATTTAGATATGTTTTATTTCTTTTTATATTTTCCATGATGAAATTAAATATGATAAAATCATTTTCGTAATATTTCTTTCTTTTCTAATATTTTGGGATTATAAGCGAAAGTTTAAAAACCAATAACCTGTTAAAGAAAAAGGTTTAAACTCTAAAGTTTAAACCATGTATTAAAAAATTGGAAATGTCAACCAATATATCATCGATATATTAGATATCAATTGACATCAAAGTGATATTTGCAACCAATAGTTGGTTGCTGAAATTTGTTATAGCAGTTTGGGTGACTATCGGCGTGTTTTGATTTCTATATGATTTTTACTAAAAATTTGCAAAAACACAATCCCACCATGAAGAAAGAAGATAGAGATTCATCAAGAAGATGGGAGAGGAAGAAGAAGAAGAAAAGGAAAAGAGGAAAGAACAAAAAAATGAGGAAATGAGAAAGCGATAAGAAAAATGAAGATGGGAAGACAAGCGTTGCTTGAAGAAAAGCGTCAAGCTTGGAGAGAGAAGCGGTGGCCAAAAAATTGTGAACTTTAGGTTTTAAGATAAATGATTGGTTGAGATTTGTTTATGAAATATGAATGGTTTAGATCAAATATTTTAAAAGAAAGATGATAGGCCAAAAAGAAAAGGGCTATAAGGGTTCAAATAATCTTAAAAAAAAACTAGGTTAATTATTTTTTAAATTTCAATTTATCAATTTCTTATTGTAGGGTACAATATTTGTTTAAAATAAATTGAAAAATACTTTTTGGCACTCACCTTCGTAATTTAGGCCATAAAATTTA
The DNA here is from genome assembly GCA_016808115.1 of Tetrastigma voinierianum. NCBI lineage: Eukaryota > Viridiplantae > Streptophyta > Magnoliopsida > Vitales > Vitaceae > Tetrastigma > Tetrastigma voinierianum. The sequence goes on along the minus strand of JAEQBH010002591.1, from coordinate 425,280 downwards.
CAGATGTTTATAATAAGGATAATTAATTCCTTTGCAAAATTTACTCAAATAGCCTATCTTCATCATTGATTTTTGAAACGTCTGAGAAAATGTGTCATAATTTTCTCAATATTATAAAATCTAAATTATTAAAATATGAGAATATCATAACAGAAAAAACTAATATTAAAAGCCTATTAATACTAAAAAAAACTTTTTATTTTATGTGATAGTAATAAATAATTTTTAGTTAAAATAAAAAAAAATTTAAATATCTCTTTTGATTTAGCAAAAAAGTATGAATTTACTAAAAAAAAATAGAAACTGAAATTTTGATTTATATACTATCATGGATTATTATGGATATGTCTTTAACAAGTGTATTTTTATTTTTATTAGTTTTACTTTATCATGATATTTATATAAAAATATTTACTGATATATCTTTAATATATCCGATATATCCATAAAATCAAAATACCGATATATCCGTATAAATTGATATTTTGATCTTTGCTCTAAATGACACACCTCCACACACTATCGACGGGTGTCTTGGGAGCCACTCCACGAAATCCTAGCCATTACCTCTACTTATTGAAAATCACGTGACGAAAATTTGTATTGCTTTACGGCTTCGTATAAAAATTTTCTTTTCTAAACTTGTGATTTTATAAAATTTCGGCGGCATAATAGTTGCATATAGGACGTATTTAAATCATGTATACACAATTTACACATTTCAAATATGGCAGCCAACAACATTCTTTTCACTAGAGCCTCGGAACGACACATTTTTCCATAACTACACTATGTACATACATATCCATTCAATATACAAATTCAAAGTATTTGTACAAAAAGATTGTTAATTACAACATACAAAGTCGGGAGAATCTAATCTGCTCCGGCGTAGGGTGCGTACTTGGAAAATAGTTTTTAAAACAGGAAAATAATGAGATAAACGAGCTCAGTGAGTGTATGCTTTATAAAATGTTTACTTTTTCCTGAAAACATCTCAAAACTATAAAACTCTCTTTTATAGGATATTTTCCAAAAGTCTTGCTTGCTTACTTTAAAGTTTCTAAAACTTTACGCTGCCACTTTTAAAGTTTATAAAACTTTTCATACTTGCTTGCTTGCTTTGCTTTGCTTTTCTTTAAAAGTTTATAAAACTTTTCTCAAATCTCTTGCTTGCTTGTTTTACCTTGCTTTGCTTTAAAAGTTTATAAAAATTTTCTCAAATCTCTTGCTTGCTTGCTTTACCTTGCTTTGCTTTAAAAGTTTCAAATCTTTTGCTTTAAAAGTTTATAAAACTTTTTATAACTTACAGAACCTGGGCTGTAGCATGCTTTAAAATAAAAGCAGGAAGCTGGGCTCAGCAGGATTTACTTTAAAATAAAAGCCTTGAGGGCTGAGGGCTTGTGGTTTGCTTTAAAACAAACACGGGAACTGAGGCTCGGCCAGGTGTACCAGTGGTTGATTTTTCAAATCTGTATAAAACATGTATAAATCATCAATACTAGAGGCCTTTCTTGCTTGTTGTATACTGGTGAACACGAGCACAGGCGTGTGGCCAGTCTTGGTGTTCGGACTGATGCTGCTCACCCAGGTGGAAGAACCTTGGCTCGATCCATACTTCAGGTAAATATGGTGGAATTGACTTGGTCTCCATCACCATAATTTAGTTAGCAGCGTTAACCACATATACTCTGTCGTGCCACGGTCTCCTTTAAATGCATGATGCATGAACTAAGTTTCTTGACCAGGCCAATGAATCTAAATATGAGGCCAAGTATCTAACACCACCATGCACGTACGGAATACCTCTGACCGGTATGCTTGCTTAGAACTAGGGATTTTAGTTAAGTTTGTTTTCGAAAATAATCTTTTTGTTTGCTTGCTTGCTTGCTCTTTGAATATGATTTGATAATTCAAAACCATTTGCTTGCTTACTAAACTCATTGCTTGTTTTTTAAAAGTATGGTTGAATAAATCAAAACCACATTACTTGTTTACTTTCACATTTGGTTTAAAATCAAAAACCATTTACTTGCTTGCTAAACTCATTTGCTTGCTTTCAAATATGGTTTACAATCAAAACCATTAAATACCGATTAATAAAATAGTTTATAATAATAATACACTAGTATTTGAAAAAATAGGTTTTAGAACACTTACTTTTGTTTGCAAAACTTGAGCACGACTCATGTAGCGCTTTCCCACTTTTACTTTTAGCTACACTCAAGCGAATACGGTGAAAACATTAATCGCACAACGTAGCATAAAACTTAACGTGCTTCACTATTCATAATTACTGTTATGCGTATTCACTATTCATAATACTATTCATTTATGTATTCACTATTCATAGCACTATTTATATACGTATTCACTATTTTTAGTACTATTCATACGTATTCAAACATTGGCGAAATCCAGTGATTTCGGTACCCACGCGTAGCTCTCGTCACGTAGAGTAGCTTTAACTCTTGGTCCAAAAAATTATGACCGTTAGAACGGTGTAAATCCGAGAAAAACAAAAAATAAGATTTTCCGAACTTTTACCTGAATTCTTGGTGAAATCCTGTGTTTTTGATACCCACGCGTAGCCACAAATCGCATAGATAAACTTTCCGTTCTTTCTTGACGAAAATTCACGATCATTCGAGTAAATCACGAGAAAAAACGAAGAGATAAAATTAAAAATCTAGTCACTCTCTTTACGCCCTCTGTCATTAGTGCATAGCTTTCCTTTTTATTTTTATCTTTTTTTTTTTTTAGAACAAGGTTTTTATGTCTCTTTCTTTCCCTTATCGGTCAGTTTCGACTCAGAAACAAATTATTTACATCCGGTTTCAATTTCATTTATTCTAATTGAATATTCTTTAAATATTTGCCATTTTTGAGATTTTCTAAAATCCGTTTTAGGTTCACTCTACACAATCGCACAGAAATTATAAAAATATTTATTTGTCTCGGAATTCACTTGAAACTTTTATGGGTCCTTAGATTTACTTGAGACAAACTCCCTTAAACACGAGTAAGTTTCGTCATCCAAGATCTAGAAAATTTTCAAGGCTTTCTTTGAATCTATTTGACAATTTATTAATTTGTCTCTTTTGAAATTCAATTTGTACTGCCCCCCTCCACTTTCTTTAATTGCAAAAATGCCACAATTTTTTGAAAACTTTAATTTAATCATAATAACAACTTCAAGAATACTACAATGACACTAAAAAAATCTTTTGGTGTAGCCGTACGACACATGGTTACCATTACCATCGCTCTCTCGAACGGTGTTCGCTAAACTACCTATTCATTTCTTTAGAGTGGTTTCATAAACCAAGAAATATGAAAATAAAAATAAAGCGTACTAGCATTGTAATTATTGAAAAATTATTAGTAAAATGTTTTAAAGCAAGAATTTTCACTCGTGAAATCAAGTATAAGCTTATTTAGAGGTAAAGTTTGAATTCATAAGATTAAAATAATATTAAAAAAGTAAGAAAAATAAAGCACAATGATTTTTGGCCTTGCTTTCTAACGATTTTTAAGAGCAGTTTCTATTTTTAAGAAAAAATAATGTTAAGAAACCCGACAGCCAAAAATGGTTTTATATTGTTGATAGGAAAAAAGGACATGCATCTTTAATTGTTTTTGCGGTTTTTTAAAAAATATTAATAGGAAAAATTATAAAAACATAAATAATGATTTTTAAAAAAACTTACATTTATAAATTTTAAAATATATTTAAAAATATAAAGATTAGTTAAAAAATCATTTCAAATTCTTACATAAAATTTTGATTTACAAAACAAACGCAAAATAGTTTTCAACAATTGTTTTACAAACCATTTTCAATAATCTTTTATCCCGAATAGATGTTTTTCTTTTTAAATATTCAGCTATATTTTTAAATATTATCTCATTAGAATTGTCAAATACATGTAACTATCTCATTTAAATCTAAGAAAATTGGTGGGTTTTTTTTTAATATAAATGAGATGGAGTGTAATTTTAATGATTAAATGGAATTAATGATGAATCAAATCATCCCAAATTTGAGGATTATAAATTTAAGTTGATTTGATCAAATCCTTACAAGTTTGGGTTAAAATCTTATAGGGCAAATATATGTTTATTTTGAGTTTAATAAGATTAGGGGTTTCCAAAGCGGGAGGCCCATGGCCATGACTCGCTTTAGAGCAGCTTCGGCTGAGTCGAATCTTTAAAGGATCATACTATAAACTTTATTTTAGGCTAGGTCTGACCTACAGGGCCCTTGGAATTAAGATCTATAGGCGCACTATCTCTATGTTATTATTTTAAAATACATAATATAATTCAATTTATAATATATGCTTTGTTATAAGTTTTATTTTTTATATGTAAAATGTGCGACTTGATTTGGGTGTGACGATGGTTAATTGCCGTCGACACACGGAGACTCTGTTTATCTCGCGTGTCATGAGACACATCTGCAGTAAAATGGCCCACTTGGGTTTGCATGTCTCATCAAACATGTACCCGACTATATTCAATGACCGAGAGTTTTATTACTCTTAATACAAATACATATTAAAATCTAATTTAATACATATTATCCAAAAACATCAAAGCCACAACCTAGCTTTTCTTCAAGATGAGTGCAAGAAGAGTCGTTTAAGCTGTATTTTGAAAAAATGTTCATACAAACGGGTGAAATTTGCTTATCGCCGATAATTGGAATCACCTAAATGGGTTACTCTTCACCCTAGTGCATATGCAATGCTCGAATTTAAACACACACTCAAGTAAATACGTGATCCTATGAATGTCTACATACCCCCGTTCCCATGTCTCGAGTCCTCACTGAGCTCCCTCACACTTACCTAAGCCATGTATGAAAAATATCATTTTCAAAACTTAAAACTTGTTGTTCTTGAAGAATAAACTAGAATCGGTAAAAATATGGGACTACCTTAGGCGGAGTGGTTGGTGAGCTTTTGATGAGTGCTAAAACACTTTCCACATTATACCCGCATCGGTTTTTTCATTTGCGATTTATTTTATAGTTAATTTCATGGTTTTTTGTGGCTAGACTCCTGAATTGGTGATTGGTGTGGATGCGGTACATTGGGATCAAAGAAGCATTTGTTGGAGCTGATTTTGGAGCATAAGAGAGGCTGCAGTGAAGAGTGCGGAGCGATCGCTGACGTTAGATTCGACTCTTGTGCAAGTCAGCGGCGGCTTAGCGTCGCGGCGATCTCAGCGTCGGCGTCGATCTGGATACACCTTTCTCAGCATTAAAAGCAAATGGGCGCGGTTGGAGGCATCGGGGAAAGCGTGCGGTTAGGGTGCGGAAATCGAGCAACAGCGACATCGACTAGCAGAGGAAGAGCCCGGACTTTGTATTGTTTCTTTGATTTACAGACAATGGAACTTATGTTTTATATATCATACTTGTGTTTTCATGATCATTATGTTAAGTCTATACCTAGGGTCTTGTTGAACCACATCACATTTAGATCAGATCAGTTGATTATTTATATTATTTGATTATTTATGATTTATTATTATTTGCTTTACATCTGTAGATCAATTCGTGGTAATGTTTGCCAAATTAGGATGTTCATCTTCAGTCAGAGATTGAGAGATGAGATACCTAGGGATATAGGTAGAAGCGACCTTGGATTAATTCGTTGAATAGAAGATATTCCAAGTCCAGAAAGTGTGAAATAAGGTTAGAATGACTAAGCATTTCGAATCTAATTTAAGGATGAGAGATATACCCAAATCTACTAGCGAGATAGCAGAATACACCTCGAGGGTATAGTAGACAAGATCACTGACAGTAAGAAATCATAAATAAATGAATAATCTCATCCTTCAAAATAATTCATAAGCGTGGCGGGGAGACACCAAACAAAATCTTTAAGCCTGAGTATTAAGTGAGAAGATGGTGGTTGGTTGAAATTCTGCAGGCTGAACTCTTCTGCAATATAACTGTGGGATCAATATAAAAGCATCTTTGTGTTCAAATTCTCAATCCCGAGTGGATCGATATAAGTTTGTGATGTTATACTACTTGAGTGACAGCGTGCACTGCAGCACATAGGCGTATATTTCACACACCACGTTTTCGGCATATCAGTTTTTTGTAGTTCTTGGGGGACGGGTTGAGGTGATATAGAGATAAAACGATTAGATATTACTCACTGAAAATTTTTCTTTTGTTTTATTTATTACAAGTCTGAAGTTTGTTTGTAGCCAGCCATTTTAGGTGAACATGCAGATGGTAGATGATACGTGAAGCTGTGAGGTGGAATCAACAACGCGTTTGATCTGACAGAGAAAAAGAACTTTGATCGCGAAACGGCGAGCAGGATAAAAAATTTAGTAACCATGGGTGATGATGAAAGCGAATCAGCATTGTAGTGACTAGAGAAGTAGAAATGATAAAATCGCGGAAGGAATGACACCACGACCAGTTATAAATGAGATGATCCTTTCATGTTGTGAGGTTGCTACACCACCTTGTTGTTAACGGCTATCGGGCAACCACGTTCGAGCTGAGCAACCAAGGCCAAAGTCCCGGTAACATTACGGATCGCGAAGACATCTTGTTCCATGGGTTCTTCTCCATGAGAACCCCCCGAATATGCATCGACCAGCTTCCTTGAAGTCACAGATACGATCATGTACAATGGAGTTCTTGGGAGCCTCGGGTTGGGTGTTCCCATTGTCAGCTAGGTGATGAGCCCCGACATTGGCTCAGCAGATCGATATGAGTTCGAGTGCTTAGTGGAGCGATTTGCGGTGTGAAGTCACGACCAAGTTCTTCAGCCCTCAAAAAATTTTTCTTTGCAGAGATCGATACTTTTGGACAGTGGGGGAGGCACGGCGAGCCATGGAGGCGATTGAACTATTAAGGAAGTGCCGCATCCTGAGGCCGACCCGGATAGATCTGAGTCACTCTATAATGGGCGAGGCAGCTCTTAGAGCGATTTGGCCTGGTGGAGGAGCACTAATGAAAGAAAACCACGGACCCAAGCCCTATGAGATTACGGAGATCTTTCTGTGCTTTCTGAGCAATGCTTTAGGGAGAAGGCTACACCAGATTAGAAGAAGCCATGGGTGCTTGGATGTGAAGTCTTGTAAATAAGTCAATCATGTTGCACATAATGACCAGCTTGATTAACTGACAATGAGTCTTACGAATGCCGTGGAACTCAGCTATGGGAGTTGTGTGAATTCTGGAGACATGATAGCACATAATGCCGTTCGAGGAAGCTAAGCAGTGAAATGAGGCCCGGTATGTGTGAGGGTTCCAGTCAGGAGTAAGTCACATGGCAAAGGGCGAGTATGGGGAAACAGTATGGGAATCAACATGAGGCCCGAGGGTGGTGTAATGTCGAATCGGAGCGATTAGAACAATGAAGGGTATGGATGGGAGATGTGACATGACATGCCATCGAGGCAGGAGTTAGTGAACCACCTCCGAGAAGAAGGTGGACTTAGAATGACCCTTGCACAAATGATGACTTCATTGCTTTTATAGACGAGGCGAGGCGAATGTACGTGCAGCTAGGTGAACAAATCAGCGACCCATTTGAGAAATTTGGAGAGTACAAATGGGTGAATGGCAAACTTATTGATATGGGTTCGCACAAAGCAACTGATGAAACTCAGGAAAGATGGAATGAACGTGTCAAGCGATTATCTGCGAAGTGAAGTAAGTGGAGACAGACGATCAGGATTCACTCAGAAAATGAGGCTTGAGGGTCATCGGCCCAGGTCGGAGTGCGAGAGAACGGCTATTGAAATAGTCGACCGAAAACTTCTGCGAAGCAAAGAAATTTTAGGCGCGGTTCATACCCTAGCGATACAAAAACATAAAATTTGGACAAACCGGAGTTCACTAAATTCATGGGCGTGTTCAAGTTCACATCGATATCCCGTTCTTGTGCCTTAGAAGCGAATGCCCATTTATCATGAAATTTATGAAAGACATTACGTCACAGAAGAGAAGATTGGGTGATTTGAAACGATTCTTAAGCAGAATGTAGTGCCGTACTTCGAAGGCGCAGCTGAGGACAAGCAGTTTCACTATCTCGTGCACTATTGGAAATGCTATCTTTGAGAGGGCCTTATGTGATTTGGGAGCCAGTATTAATCTCATGCCCTTATCCATTTTCAAACGTTTGGGATTAGGTGAGGCCGCGGAGCTACGGTCCACCGCCCGGCTGCGGAGTAAGATCTTTGAAGCATCAGAGGGGTAATAGAAGATGTCTTAGTAAAAGTGAGGCAGTTTATCTTCCCGCAGTTTCATTGTATTAGATATGGAAGAAGATAAAGAAATACATAATCTTGGGTGATAGTTTCTTGCAAGCGCGGAGCGATGATTGATGTCGAGAGGAGAAGCTGAGAGTGAGAGTGCGGGAAGATGAAGTCGAGTTCAAGCGATGTTTGAAGCGATTGAACATCCAGGTGAAAGTGATACTTGCTTCATGGGAGAAATAGTAGAGCTATAGTGTCTAGCCAAAGTGGCCTCACAGACCCTTTGGAGGCTAGCCCTAGTAGAGAATGATTTTGAGAGCAATGAAACACGAAGCCAGAGGAATATATGTTAAATGGATGGACTCTTTTGGACCCGATAGGAGGAAATACTTGGATCTCACAGGTGAAGGGGCTAAAGCGCCGGTGCCATCGGTGGATCAACCACAGATGGAACAAAACCCTACTAGCCGTTTGAAAGTATGCATACCTTGGGAGTAGCCTCCACTTTACGGTGATCATCTCGGCATCTTGAAGGCGAGACTAGAGGAGGAGAAGTTATTGGGGTCCTTAGAGACCATAAAGTGCCCTTGGGTGGTCTCTAGCCTATTTGAAAAGGGATGCCACCTTCCATGTGCATGCATGATATTTTGAAGATGGGCATAAACCTTTAGTAGAAGCACGACGGAGGTTAGATCAAGTGATGAAGAGGTAGTCAGAAGGAGGTATTGAAATAATTTGGATCTTGGGAGTGGTATCACATTTCGGATAGTGCGTGGGTTGGATCCGAGTTCAAGGTAGTGCCAGAAAAGAATATGATCATAAGGCGAGAGCGACGCCTTATTACTTGCCTTCTTGACAGTCCACTTGGGTGGAGGTTGCATTGATTACGGTAGTGAAAGCCACTGAAAGATCATTTCCCATTGCCATTTCTAGATCGGATGTTGGATCGATTAGCAGGTCCATGAATACTATTGCTTTTGTGGGGATGGATACTCCGCTCTGACCAAATCGCTATAGCCCACGAATCGGGAGAAGGCGACATTCACATGTCCACATGGTACATTCGCATTCACGCGAATGCCCGCTGAACGTGCGATACCTGGGCACATTTCAAAAAGATGTGGTGATGGCCATCTTCTCCAACATGGTTGAAGACCATCCCGAAATTTTCATGGATGATTTCGGTATTGGGTAATTCATTTGACAATTGCTGGAGAATTTGAGATCGGTTTTGATAAGATGTGAAGGAACCGGCTTAGTACTCAATTGGGAGAAGTGCCATTTATGGTACAGAGGGGTATTGTACTCGGACATCAGTTTCGAGCCTGCAGGGATAGAAATTAGACGGCGAAGATTGAAGCAATTGAAAGTTACCTCCACCCTCATCGATCAAAGGGATTATAAGCTTTTAGAATACGACTGGATTTTATAGGCGCTTCATAAAAGGATTTCTCGGATTACCTGCTTGGATTGTCTAACCTTACAGTCTGAGGATCCCATTTTGAGTTTGATTCGAGTGTTTGCATGCATTTTGGTGTTGAAGGATAAGTTGATCAGCTCCTATTGTCGTGGCTCCGGATTGGTCCTTTCCATTTGAACTTATGTGTGGCCCTTAAGCCGACTTTGCTATTGGGCGGTGTTGGGCGAAGCAGGAAAAAATCGTTCCAGTGTCTACTATGCAAGCAGAACTTTGAACGATGCTCAGTTGAATTATGCCACTACAGAGAAAGAACTTTTGGCTATTGTCTTTGCATTTGATAAATTCAGGCCTTATCTGATTGGTAACAAGGTAGTAGTCCCGATCGATACGCCATTAAATATGATGACTAAGAAGGCGCCAAACCTCGGTGTCAGATTTGGGTACTTTTCTTTGAAATTTGATGTTGAGATTAAAAACGAAAGGCCTTGCGAGAACTGAGTGGCGGATCATCTTTCACGATTGGAGGCAGTGATGATGTTCAAGTGAATGATAATTTCACGATATGAAACTCTTAAGTATAGAGGAGACCAGAGAGGCGAGTTCCATGGTTTGCGAGATTATGTGAATTATTTGGTAGCGAGTAGTCCTAAATTTAACTATCGATAGAAAAAGAGGTTTTCGCCAGCCCGAAACACTACTATTGGGAGCCAATTCTTCCTGAGACTCTTTGTCTTGATCAATTGTCAGGAATAATATTTTGAAGATGAAATAGACAATTATCTTGAACCAACGCCACTCTGCCTTGTGGTGGACATTTGGGCCTTGAGACTGTGAGGTACTTCAATCGAGGCTTCTACTAGCTACCTTGTTTAAAGATGCTCATCGCCGTATCCATGTGACTGGATGTCAACGAATGGGGGGTATTTCTAGAAAGGACGAACGCCCATGCGCTATAGTATGGAGGATAGAGATTATTGACCTATAGAATTTGGATTTCATGGGACCATTTCCCCCGTCGCCTGACAACTGTACTATTCTCTGGCGGTGAAGTATGTCTCGAAGTGGGTAGAGCCATTCAGGCCCACTTTGCGATGCCAAGGTTGTGGCAATTTCTTGACCATATATTCTCACGGGTTGGAGACTCCTCGAGGCGCGATCACGAGATAATGGTACTCACATTTTAACGATAAGGTGATTGTGAGGTTTTACAAAAAAGTATGGGGTGCGTCATCGCACATCTCTTGCATATCACTTGCATGATCAAATGGGCTAAGCGAGAGGTGTCAAATTGAAATTAAGTCTATTCTTGAAGGCAGTCAACGAGTTCCGGAAGGATTAGTGCAAATCGAAGATGCACTCTGGGCATACCGCGCGGCGTTTAAAGACTGCTGGGTATGTGAGTCGTTCGAGACTTCGTGTAAGTAGCTTGTACCCATCTTCGGTGGAATTGAGGTATCGGGCCCCTCTTGGGCAACTCGGAGTTGAATATGGACGGTGCACTACAGGCGGTGGCTTGGCGCTCCACACGACTCGATGAACTAGATGAATTGAGGCAAAGTTTATGAAAATGCCGTATTCTGAGGAAAAGACAAAAGCACGGCACAGTAAACATCACGGGAAGGGAGTTCATGGCGGAGACGAGAAGAGTTCTATTGTTTAATTCCTTACAAACTCTTCAGGAAAAATTGAAGTCTAGATGGTGGGACCTTTCCACGATTACCAAAGTCTTTTCACATGGTGGGCGAGGTCACACATCTAAGAAAGGCACATTCACGGTCACCATACTTGGTTGAAGCCGTATTTTGGAGCGAAGTTCCATGCGGAAGCGGATCATTCCTCATTGCATCGGTGTGAAATACGATGTAGTCATAAGAGCTCGGGTCCTGAGCACATTGAATCGGGGCGGTCGAGCTAGCGACATTAGCATATGCCTTGGGAGCGACCGAGTTTTACGATGACATTTTTGTGTTTGTTTTAGTGATATTGGTTTTCTTTAGTTTTGGCCAAGTAGTGGTGTTTCTTCTTGGTTGTTTACTTTCGGGACTTGCGACAGTGCGGGAGGATCCGTGTATGCGAGAGCGTACAAGTCCCGAGTGTCACATTTACAAGAGGGAGGGGTCGTAAACGGGCTACTTAATGTGCAATTTTTAGAAGCTAGCCTGCCAGCCAACGTCGCGGCGATTGGGTCCTAGCGTCGCGGTTCTTGTCATAGCGTTTCAACGTCACGGCGTCAATTTTACCTTCTGCGGAGCGTCGCGGTTGGAAATACCCTTCTACGGGCGTCGGCGGCGTGGTTTAGCGTCGGCGTTGGATTAAACCTCTGCGGGCGTGCGCGTGAGTATCAGCGTCGCTGACGTTGAATTTTATATGTCTACGGAGCGTCGCGGCGTTGATGCTTGTCGCGGCGTTGTTTGAATCCCATTCTGCGGAGCGTCGCGGCGTTACCGGCGATCCGACGTTGGCCTGATCCTCGTCACGTCGTGGCGTTACCTAACGTCAGCGGCGTTGCCTTATTTAAGGCGAAAATAGCCCATTTGTTGCTTCGCTGTGCGCTACTGAACCTAGCAACCTTGCACACCATCCTACGCCTTCCTTCTTGGAGCTCCACATCATATAGATTCGTTTGGCTCTGCGTGCATTGCCCTCAGACCTTCTCTTTGCATCACCGTCACCATTACACACGGTTCATTTCACCCTTGCATTCACCACCACACTCGGTTCTGTAGTGTAGTCATACAGGAGTTATCATTGCATTCACAGGTCGGTCATAGAGTCTTTTAAGGTTCTCAATGTCATATTAGGTTTATTGTAGGGTTATTGAGTCTCATTTAGGGTGTTTGAGTCATTAGTACATAGTTGGTTTCGATATTTTTTAGTGCACACTAGGTGTTTGTAGTTTATCTAGGTCGATTAGATTAGCATGATTGGTGCTACCATCACCACTTGCGTTAAGGTCTTCTTGCGTGTGCAATGAGCGATGCCTGCAACGGGCCCGGATACGCGACTTCTCGTCTACCACCAGCCGCCACCACCACCATCGCGACGTTAATTTTTATATGTCTCTGGAACGTCTCGACGTTGATACTGACGTCGCGGCGTTGTTTGAATCCCCACATTCTGGAGCGTCACGGCGTTACCCGAGCGTAGCGACGTTGGCTCGATCCTCTACGTCACGTCAGCGGTTACCGGCGATCGCGACGTTGCCACGTTTTAAGGCGAAAATAGCCCATTTGCTCTTTCACTTTGCGCCCACTTTGCTGAACCAGCAACCTTGCGCACCCATCCTCACCCTCCTTGCTGGAGCTCCCTATCACGCCGGTTGTAGGCTTGTACATTGCCCTCCGACCTTCTCTTTGCACATCACCGTCACCATTACACACCGGTTCATTTCCTGCCATTCACACCACCACATGCGCTCTCGGTTCGTAGCCCCAGTGTAGTCATCATAGGAGTTATCATTGCATTCTGATCCGGTCTGAGAGTCTTTTAGGTTTACACTCTAATGTCATATTAGGTTTATTGTAGGGTGTTGAGTCCCATTTAGAAGTTGTTGAGGTCATTAGTACCTTAGTTAGTTTCAATTTTTTTGGTGCACACTAGGTGTTTGTAGTTTTGTATGCAGGTCGGTGGGTCGCGCCGAATTTGGTCACCATCTGATTTACGTCCCAGGTCTGCGCTAATGCGGCAAGAGCGAAGTGCCTACCTTACGGGCCCGAGATCGCCGCGACTTCTACTTCACCACCGGCCGCCACCACCGCCTGCCGGTGATCACGGGGGTTCTTTCTGCTTACTATTCATTTATTGCCCGATTAGGGACCTTTGGGTATTTTGTTTGGGGGGGTGTGGGTGGTGATCAAGTTTTTGGTTAGATTTGTTTAGTTGTGTTTTGATTTTCGTATTTGTGTGGTATTTGTCTTTCGTTTAAGCATGCTGGTTGTGTGTCTGTTTAGTTTAAGTTTACTTTTTTCAATTTAATTTAATGAGTCATGTGTTAGTTTTTGTTTGCGTTTGTTTGCATGTGTGTTAGGTCATTCTTATCGTAGTAGTTTCATGTGTGAGTAGTGCATTGTATGTGTGCCATGTTGAGTCGAAGATCGCTTTGAATTTGAATTCACTATTGACATGGAAAACAGGATACATATGATGTTTGATGCTCGGTAATTAGGTTGAATAGGTGGGGAGGCTTAGTGAACCAATTCAGGGTAATTCGAGAAACTAATTCTGCGATGACCACATCACACTCACACTATGCCTTGAGGTAATACCACATAGGTCTGAGACCCACTACTAGACTTGACAAACCTTAAGTCTCTAATATCTAAGTGGATTTTGGATAAAGTTCTATAAAAACCAGGCTATTTAAAAGAAAAACGAAAAAAAAAAAATAAACTTGTGAATTAGAATAAGTGGATAATCCAATCGGAATCCCGGGCACAGTCCGAGGGGCCTTTCAAAGCCTAATGCCCTAAGCCAACTGGCTGGGAGTCATTGACTTCAGCATAGCTACATGGAGACGAAGATGGATCATTCCACGACTGGGAGCCTTTGAGTTTGGTTGAGTGTTAGAGGTGAGGTTGAAGGAATTTGTGCTGGTGCCCTTAACCAGCGGTGGGGAGTCTGATGGATCCAGCTACGGGAACACTCATCTAACTCTGGGCATAACTCTCATCATTTTTTTAGGTATTTAGGGAATTTTTAGGTATTTTGGTATGAATAAAAAGGGTGTGTTCTTATCCTTTCTTAGTTAGATTCTTTCAAATAGGTGAGTTGAGCTTAAGTTTGGGGGTGTCAAAACCTAGGTATACACTAGAGGTCATTCATTCGACGCACATAGGGTCCTTAGGAGAGGTTATTGAATATCATAGATTTGAGGCATGATCACTTTTACCTAGTTAATGAGGTTTTTCGAAAATCGAGAACCTTATTGTGCATCTTGTGAACTCAGGCTCAGCCTTGTAAATAGTCGGTTGATTGGAGGAGTCCCTCTACTTCCTCCAGCTTATGTGCATCACTACCCTCGTGTTAGACACATTTTATAGAGTGGGTGTTAGGTTTAGAGTCGGTTTGCTTGAGGAATGACGAAAACTAAAGTGTGATAAGTGCTAAAACACCTCACATTATACAGTCAGTTTTTCATTTATACGTTTATTTTATAAGTTAATTTCATAGTTTTTATGGTGAACTCCCCGAATTGGTGATTGGTGTGGATCTTGGTACATTGGAGCAAAAGCGGAGTTGTTGGAAAGCAATTTTGGAGCATAAGGAGCTCTGTGAGAAGAGGTGCGGAGCGTCGCGACGCATCGGCGTCCGCGATATTTGCATTCGTGGCGATCCAGCGTCAGCGGTTGGGTCGACTGCTATGCGAGTCAACGGCTGACAGCGTGTGACGTCTGCGTCGTGGCGTCTCAGCATCAGCGGCGTGTCGGTCACGGATCTGCTGTAGCATTAAAGCGAATGGGTAGCGGATTTGAGCGCCGGAAGCGTGCGGATTAGGAAGCGCGAATCGAGCGGCATCGACATCGACCTTGAAGAAAGAGCGGACTTTGTATTGTTTCTTTGATTTAGACAATGGAACTTATGTTTATATATACATACTTGTGTTTTCGTGATCATTATGTTCTAGATCTATACCTAGGGTCTTGTTGAACCTTGTCACGTTTGGATGGATTAAAGTTGATTAATTTATATTATTAAGTTATTTATGATTTATTATTATTTGCTTTACATCTGTAGATCAATTACATGGTAATGTTTGACAATAGGATGTTCATGCTAGAATCCAGAGATTCGAGAGATGAGGATACCTGGGATATGAGTAAGAGAAGCGACCTTAGTTGAGTCGGTGAATAGAGATATTCAGATCCAGAAGGTGGCAAATAAGGTTCAGAACATTTAAACATTTCGAATCTGCGGAATTGGGACTTGAAGATATACCAAATCTACTAAGCGAGATGGCGAATACACCTGGAGAATTATCACGTAGACAAGATCACCTAGCCATTAAGAAATCATAAAATGGCTTGAATAATCATCTTTAAGAAAGAAATAATTCATCGAGGCATTGGCGGGGAGACATAACCTAGTCTTATTACGATAATTCATTAAGATCGATAGTTTAGTTGAAATTCACACATTTGAGTTTTCTTTCTCTATCCGTTTATTCGGATAATATCCCCAAAAGCACGTCTTTGTATTCAATTCTCACATCCCTAGTGGATCGATATCAGTACCTTAGGTGCACTATACTAACAGGTGACAGTGCGCACGCACATGGCGTATATTTCACCACGTTTAGCACATCGACTTTAAAACAGTCATGAAATCCTCATCCAGAAATGATCTGAGTGACCCTCTCCTAACAAATTCTCGGAAAATCATCACAGTGAAATTCCTTTTGCAACCGTATTCGTTTTCAGAAAATTCATGTCTCATGCCTCACACAAATTCTAGGTTACGCAGTGCATATGGAAATGCATTATGCCCATTTCAATCATTTTTATACAATATATCAATTATGCATATATTCACAAATTACATTCACATCACATGTAATTTAACATGGATCAATATCCCACCCGAACTAGCTCTACTTGAGCTATTCAATATCATTAAGCAATCATGAATTAGGCCGTTTGAACAATTATGTCGTCTGGTACTTTAACCTGATTATTCCATATAATTGAGTAAATCTACAATCTCTCATCTCCAAAAGGCCTATACACACAATTATATTTCATATAATTGTGACATTATGTTAACACACATCAAGCTTATGCATTAACACATTAATTCCCACCTGACTCAAGCCATTCTCTTAATGATTTCTCAATCAATTACACAAGAATTGGCTATTGTGGGCTAATTAACGTACACAACAATTCAATTTGAATCACTCGATAAGTACATTTTCTCACAAAATATTCAGTGATTATTATTCACGTCACTATTCACATGTCACTATTCCCACAAACGGAATTTGTTTTGCGGTCGAAACATCTTGATGGAAATTTGTCAGGTAGGCGACCCACTCCTCTTGTCGGTTCCTCTTGGTGGAATCGAATTCCATACCCATTTAAATTCTACACACCAACACACAATTTATTTTATAAATTACAAACAAACACCCCCAAAAGCCCTACACGATCCACGAATTTGTCCAAATGAAGCTCAAGATTCATACTTAGGTTCCAAGTTTTGAAGATGCCAGATCCAACGACCCGCTCCGGCCTCAAACCAATACAAGCATTTACAAACTCTTAAATCAAGAGTAAAACAAGTAGAATAAAACCCCTATCTCACAGAGTTTGTCAAAACTCACGCTTTTAGTGTCCGCGATAGTAAGACCAGAAATTTCAATTTTTTGGAAAAAGGGGCAAAATGCGTGAATTCATTCTAAATTGTTAATTCAAGTTAATCAGTAATTCTCTAGATCTCAGGTGATAAAAAGCGGTTGCATCGTTGGAATCGTCTCACGAAATCTGATATAGTAAAATTGTGATTGGAAGACAGTCAGAAATTTACACGTTTTTCGAATATCGCGTTTGGTCTTAGTAAAACAAAATTTCGATGCGACGAAAGTCACATATAACACGTACTCATGTGCCATAAGTGGTATGAGTAGAGAAATAATGAAAATGGAAAGCCGAGATAAACTGGGAAAAGAAGGACATAAATGTCATTATAGAAATTGATTTAAATGAGGAATAGGACAAAATAGTGAACAGTTGTCTCTTCACTTTATCAAGGAGAAAAACATGGAAGAAAAAGAAAGGGAGAAAGGACAGAAAGTTTTTGATTTCATTTTCTAGAGAGAGAGTGTCTTCCTTCTCTCTAAGTTTCTGCGCAATCAATGATCCCGGAGTGTCGGGACAAGAGGCGCTCTGCGGAGAGGGCTACGCGTGGACACACCCGGATTGTGAGTTTTGACAAACTCAGAGATAGGGGTTTCCCTACTTGGGTTTTTTATTCTTCGTTTTAAATACTTTAATATTAATGTTTCGATTGGCTTGAGATAAGCAGTAGTTTGATGGAATCTAAACCTTGGGATCGAATTGATATGATTTTGAAGCCAAAGCGCGGAGCGGTCCGTGAATCATGGGCGAGTTTGTGGATAAATTGTATTTTTTGGCAAAGAATAAATCATGTATTGGTTTGTGAGGCGAAAATGGGCGTGAAACCGGAGTTCACCAAAGTGAACTTGATAAGTGTGCATTAAGGAGAAAGGAACGGTAACACAGGTTTTCTTGTTCGAAGCGATGTTCCTAAATATATTTTTTGTGAAAATATGTGTTTGGTGAATGATTAAGTCCATTGCTCGTGTTTGATCATTAGCGAAAGTGAGCTAGTACGATGAATGAATGAGAATTTACATGACATGATTGTGTGAATTGAATGTTCTTGTAAATATATGCATGTTTATATATATTTACATGTGAATTAGACTGTATTGGAATTGGCATACATGCATTCCATATGCACTGGAACACCCTAGGACTATAGGAGTGAGTGCATGAGAAAACGGTTCGGAGGGTTGTCTAAAAATATTAATTATCGGAGGGTAGTCCAAATTAAAAATATCAATCGTCGGAGCGGCCCAATTGATATTCATCGGAGGGTAGTCCCTGTGAGCAATTAATATATCCAGTACGTCGAAGCGGCCCAATTGATATATACATGAGAGGGTTGTCCACTAATAAAACAATAATTCTCTGCAGGCTTAGGCGAGGTGTGAGAGTCGATGAGGACTCGGGATGAGTTAGTCATGTAGACATTCAAGTAGGATCATGCATTTGCTTGAATGTGTGTTTAATTTGGAACATTGCTTGCACTTGGGTGGTGGAAGTAGCCCGCAGGGCGATTCCACTGCGAGCATTAGCTCACCTGATAGAGGATTTTTATTTTACAGTGCGGGAGCGTGCGGGGACGGCTCGAATCTAGGGGCGAGATTTTGAAGAAAGCCGGAGTGTGGCTTTGATGATGTTTACATGTATTAGAATTCGTGTATTTTAATATATGTTGTATAAGAGTAAAACATTTGAACTCTTAGAACTATTGGATATAGTGGATTCATAGTTGGTATGTTTTTATGGATATTGTAGTATGGGACTGAGAAATTGTTTATCCATAATTGTATCATTGTGATTATATTTGACTGCTTGGGACAGGTTTCATGCAGGTGTTGTATTTGGGTAGAGCTCCCCGTACAAAGGAGACTCTACCCGATTTTCTGAAGTGGCGTCGGGTAACCCGACATCCACTCGTATTCCGCGGGTTAACGGGTAGTCAATGAACCCCCGGGATTTGGGGCGCCATAGCTTGGTATCAGAGCATAGGTATACGAATACCTAGGGAGCTAGGGTTTGGGTATCCATCACCACTTGGGTGGTTTGATGTAGAGTCTAGGTATATGGAAACCACAAGTTAGTTTAGGCTTAGGCCGCCCAGTCGAGTAAGAACATCACCACTAGGTGTGGTTCGATGTTGAATTAGGTATGAGATTACCTAGAAATCACGGGTGCTGAGGCTCTTGCATGCATGGTGTTTGATGTGTGATTAAATTGCTGCCGCATGAGTTGTGTGTTATGTGAATGATGTTTATAACATGGTTTGTGATATGTTATGATGGTTTGTGTGCATGATTAGCACATAGGTGTGTTAGAAAATATTTTGGAGTTTTACAGTGAGTAAAACTAGAGGAAGAACATAAAAGAAATAAATTTTAATAAATTTATTTGAGTTGTTGGATAATGAAATCAAATTTTAATAAATTTGAGGTGGAACATTAGGGTTAGTGTTATATAAGGGGGCTTTGAGGAAATTCTGGACCATTTTCCATAATTAAAAGAAAAAAAAAATAGGTATATTTTTTTTAGTGTCTTCCAGTAGTTGGGAGAAAGGAAAAAAAAATGATGAATATATTTTTTTTTGGTATTTTTCCAGTAGCAGATATGAAAAAAAAAAAAATTTGGTGCAAACTGGATGGGCTACTGCCCAAATTATATTGTGAGAGGGGAAAATAGCAGTGAGTTAGGCTACTGCATCTTTAGGAGTAGCAGGAAGGCTACTGGAGGACTTTGAAGAAAAAAAAAAAAAAAAAGGGTCGTTGTAGGTCAGGACCGGTTGAGGAATTAGCGACATCGAATGGAGTCGCAACTGGTTTGGTTAAATTGAGGTAGCGACCAAAAGTAAGCATCAGCGACTGTTGCGGACAGCAGCAGGTCTCAAGCTTGGCGACCTGTTTTTGGTGTCGCAGGGTGGGCACTGGACTTTTGGTGTTGCGACATCAATTTGATGTCGCGACCTAATTCTGGCAGCCCTATGGAAATTGGTGTCGCGACCCCATTTTGAGGTCGCGACCTGGGCTATTTTGGCTGGGCAAAAGGGAGGTCGCGACTTGGATTTTTGGCGTCGCGACTTGGAAAGCCCATTGTGGGCAGAAGCGATGTCGCGACATGAAATTGATGTCGCGACATAGGTTAGTCTCCAGGAGGGTCGCGACATGGTTTGGTGCGACACGGCGGGAGCTAGGCGGGAGAAAGCGATTGTCGCGACCCGTTTGGTCAGCGACACGGAGTGGCTGGGAGTGGTGCCACGTGAACATCGATTTGATGTCGCGACATGATTCTGGCTGCCTTGTTGTGGTTTGATGTCGTGACCAAGGTTTTGGGTCACGATAGGGGCGTTTCTGTGGGAAGAGAAGAGGCTGGTCGCGACATCGATTTGAGGTCGCGACTGAGCGAATTGCTGGGCGTGTCGCGAACCGGTGCCACGCCCGTAGCGTCTGACTGCGAGCACTGTCTTGTAGCGACATCGCGGCGTGACCAGCTTTGCTATCGCGCGGCGGCGTACGACGGAGCGCTGCGCGGCGCATTGTCTTGGCAGCGACACGCGGGTTGCGGGTGTGTTTGGGTGATTACCTTTGTTCAGGTCGCTGTTTGAACCTTTGTTCCGCGAGGGTTTCAAAAAAAAAAAAAAAAAGAGTACAAAATTTTTAAAAATTTTCTTGTGTATGATTTAATATATGGAATATTTATATTGTAATTACTATAAATGCTGTCACGCCCCGATTCCCGGCCCGACCCGATTGGCGGATCCGAACCGGTTTCCGGGACGGGAGACCAAATACTAGGACTCTTTACCTGATTTTTTTTTTTTTTAAAGAATCGATCTAGTACACAGTAAGGTATGGCCCACATCTTATAACAAAATCAAATATCATAACATACATATTAAAGAGCTACCACTTGGGATGGGTGTCCATCAAAATCCTAAACACCTATAAATGAGTCCCATTTACAAATACAAAATATACTTTTACATTTACAATGAGCGGAACCACCATGTAGTGAACCCTTACAAGTGTGTTGGCTCAGCTGTATGCGGATGTTCTTTAGATGTCTTCTCCTGTACCTACGGATTAAAAACCCGTGCTAAGCTTTACGCTTAGTGGGAAACATTCTTATACATAAACATAATACGGATAACGATGCTGGTGTGGAATTTTCGGGCATTCACATAATGAACCTCCTGATCACTTAGGCTTATACTGACTTATACTTATCATATTCTGATCTTATACTTACTCAGGAATTACACTTATGGTAGACTTATCCTTATTTGGAAGTACCCGTAGGTACTACAAAACTGCGCAGTGCCGTGTTTTATACTTGTTCTCACGAGTATATCCACGGTCTTCTGGGAATTATACGGTTCTTACGGATCTTATTCTTGTCTTGAAGGTACGTAGATACGATGATGGTCGGAGCAGTCGGATCATATCACATCTGGTCGGATCGGATCTGGTCGGATCAGGGCTTCTGAATACGGACATTAGTCTTTCGTAGGTACGGATCCTTAGATTCATTATACGGAAGCCTTAGTAGTTCACCGGACTTATACTTATTCGGACCTCCGGTAGGAGTTCTGAGTTCTTCTTATGCGGAGACTTATACTTATAACAAGCGTATTTTCATTGGGACTCATTAGGAATTCTGAGAGCTTATTCGAATCTGAAGTACACATGGGTACTGCAGACAATGAGATACAAGAGTACCGTGGAGTACTACGAGGAACTTAATCAGATCTGAGGGACGAGGAACTTGCTCGGATACGAGTTTGTCAGATACGAGGAGTTAATCGAAAGCGGAACTTATTTAGGATACAGGGACTTATCGAGATCTGAAGTGCAAGTAAGAGTACCTCGCGAAGACTTATTCGAATATAGGAGTTAATCGAAGCGGAATTTATTCGAATGCGGGGTACCCGTAGGTACTATAGGACTTATTCGGATACGGGACTTATCGGATACGAGTGCCGTAGGTGCTGCGAGACTGTTCGGTCTGAGGGTACCCGTAGGTACTGGAGACTGTTCGGATGCGGGGAGTACGGAAGGTACTACGGAGGGATAATTAGAGCGGGGACTTATTCGGATCACGGGACTTAATCGGAGGGACGAGGACTTAATGAGATCTGAGGACTTAATCGGAGACGGGACTTAATCGAGAGACGGGACTTAATGGGGAGGCAGACTTATTAAAATCTGGGACTTAATCGAGCGGGACTTACCGGATACAGGAGTACCCATAGGTACTACGGAACTTCATCGAGAGGCAGGCTGGGAACTTAATCAAAGGCAGGAGTACCGTGGGTACTCTGAGACATTTTTCGAGATACGAGGAGTTAATCGAGAAAGCGGAACTTGGTCGAGGATCACGGGAGTAAGTAGGAAGTCTTCTGGGGACTTATTGAATCACAGGGACTTATTAGATACATGAGTTAATCGAAGCCGAATTTATTCGGTCTGAAGTACCGTAGGTATACGGGACTTATTCGAATCTGAGGACTTATGAATCTGAGAATTACGAAGTAGGTCTCTGAGGGCTTGTTCGGATGCGGGAGTACGGGGAAAGATGCTATAGGATAATCGAGGCAGGGACTTGTCGGATCTGGGACTTAATCAAAGACAGGACTTAATCAGAGACAGGACTTAATCAAAGACAAGACTTATTCAAATACAGGACTTAAGCGGGGCGGGACTTACTCGAGATCTGGGAGTACCAGCCGTCTTCACGGGCCATCATAAACGGGGATAGAACTTAATCAAAGGCGAGAATTACCGGTAGGTCTTCTGAGAACATTCCGAATCACGGGAGGTTAATCGGAAGCGGAACTTATTCGAATGCGGGAGTACCCGTAGGTACTACAAGACTGTCGGATACGAGGACTTATCGAATCACCGGGAGTTATCGGATCTAGGGACTTATCGAGATCTTTGGGAGTACCGTGAGTGCTACGGAAGTGTCAGTCTGAGCCAGACTTATTCAGTCTGAGGAAAGATCTTATTTCGGATCACGAAGGAGTACCCGTGGAGCACTACAAAACTTATTCGAGATCACGGGTACCCGTAGGTACTCTGAATTGAATCTGAGTACATTCAAATCTTTATTCTTATTCTATTCAAAGTCTTATCCCTTATAAGCTGTTTGACTTCACTGCCGATATCACGAGACCAGTGAGACCACGGCTAATAAGTAGAAGATGTTATCTGATGCGGAAGTGCCGTGGCATTAGTCGGGACGGGAGTGCCGTGGCACTTAACGGAATGAGTGCAGTGGCACTTAGCGAGGACAGGGAGTGTCGTAGCCCAATGGGAGCAGGTGTCGTGGCACTGGTCGGGACAGGTCTTGCGTGGCGCTGACGGGACATGAGTGCAGGTAGCCTTGTCGGGTGCAGTACTAATCGAGTGCCGGACACTAATCGGGGAATGCAGGCGCTGGTCGAGTGCGAGTACTAATCGGAGTGTCGGGCACTTAACGAGTCTAGAAGTACTAATAGTCGAGCAGGAGTGCTATGTCGATTAATAATAAGCGGTCTCGGAGTAGTTTTACAATTATATGAGTTCGTTAACACTATTTTATAATAGGGCATTTTAGCCACATTATGCGTTCATAGCAGTCAAGTATTCCCATGTCTTGGTAGGTATGATGAGCATGTAATCACACCTTATTCATGTATTATTATTCTTCTATGAATTTACTTTACCCAGGAATTGGAATCAATCCAATCGGATCATCCAAACTCAAGTTATGACATTTTATGCCAACTAGTTGGTTTACCGATTTTACCGAGGGATAGTTTGAAATATTTATTTTCCAGTGCCTTGACTCCATATTTGACACTGGTTCTTTGTACTCCTTTAAATTTAAGGTGTTAGGGTTACATTCGACTAGAATCACTGATTAGACAAGACTCAGGATTCTCCGAAACAAGCAGGACTCCTCTATGTTCAACACGAAACCGAGTTTGGTTTGCACATGGTCCCACTTCGAGTGGATTTTTTGGGCCTGAAGTCATAATTTGACGATGTCTATTTCTATATGGATGGTTTCCTTGAAGTCTATTTTAATTGGCCACTTGAATCCTCAGTCAGATAAATGAAGCGAGTTATGGCCCGAGAAATCGGCTGATCGGCGGGAGCAGAAGCGACGGGTGTACCAATACACCCCTAAAGTGTACCGGTACACTTTGGCCCAAAAATGACCGAGAAGCGAAAGTGTGTACGGTACACTTTCAGTGTACCAAGTCTGAAGTCTGAAATGCCACCCCAAGTAACTGTGTTTTCACCCCTTTCTCCATGTTTTGATACTGATCGCTCTACACTTCAAACACACATCAAAACCATTTCTAATTCATCTTGGGAATCTCTTTTCTATTCAATTCCTCCTTCAATACTTATCTTAGTTCAAAGACCTATCATGAATTGCCCAAAAGCCCATTCCAATAGGTTATAACTCATACACAAATCCAAACTCAATGATTTGTTAGGATTTATTCTAAACTCTAATTCAATTACTCTTAATTAACCATGAATTCATCCTCAAAGAGAGGATTTCATGAGCTTCTTCAGCCATATGGGGGTTTACCCACCTTACTTGCCATCATTTTTGGGTTAAGATAAAACCCTAGCAAAACCCCAAGTTTGGGGAAGATAATAATCATAGAAAACCAAAGATCCATGCCAAATCTCATAGAATTCATAATCAAGGTGAGTTTCCATACCTTGGCTTTGCTTGATCTTGACTCCTCCATCTTCTTCCTCTTCCTCTTCCTCTTCTTCTCTCTTTTCTCCTTCTTCTCCACGTTTTTTTCCTCTCCCAAATGGGGGCCAGTTTGTCTTTAAGACATCATTTGCTAAGGCCTTGATTGGCCATCAAAAACCCATTTTTGGGTTAGCTTTCTCTAATTGCATTTTGGCCTCTCATCTTCTAGGAATTTCACAACAATTCCTATTATTTCTTCTTTAGCCCATGATCTTTTTCAAATTATGACTTTTGAGCCTTTTGGACAATTTACATATTTGTCCTTAAGTTTTGTAACTTTCCAGGTATCTCGTTTATGTGTTTCGCAGTTAACTCACGAAACAGTCAAATTGTGCTTACAAAATACCCTAAACATGTCGAAAACGACTAGGGTATATTTCAGGGTGTTACAAATGCAATTACGTGGTGTGTGAAATTTTTTTTTCCAGTGTATGAATAGTGTCTCGGGGCTATGTTTGAGCCTTAGAGATAGTGCATTGAAATTTAATCTACCATGTTAATTGTGTAGATGGCTAGTAGAGGACGAGGACGTAGAGGACGTCCAGGGCGGTGAGGCACCCTTGGAGCATTTGACCCGGTAGCGAGTATTTGATTGGCATGCCTGTGGGGCTATAGGTGTTGCGGCGGCTGCTATCGCACAAGCTAGCGTAGCAGGTAGCCAGGAAGGTCCTAGTAACCTCCAGAGGTTTAGGGCACATCATCTTAGACATTGAAGGGGAGGGAGATCAGATGGTGGCGGACCGGTTTTATACGAGATCGAGAATGTCTTGGAGGCTATGAGATGCACAAAGTCCGGCCGGGATGGGTTAGGCGCATTCCAGCTGGAGGGCGAGGCCCGGGTATGGTGGAGATGGGTTAGGACTTCTGGGGCGTGGGGTTATGACATGGGCGAGTTTCGGGGAGATTTGTTCGCCAGGTAAAGTATTTTTCCGAGAGGCTGCGAGGCATACGAAGGCTCGGGAGTTCATTGGGAGCGGGGGCGATGGCGCGGTGGACTATGTGGCTAGATTCACGAGTTAGCCCGGTTGCGATGATTACGTATTGCCGTCCGGCGAGTGAGGGAGGTCGAATGGTGAAGTTGTCCGTCGGGCGGGATTAGCGGACTTCGCCTCACGGGATATGGATTCCATGGTTGGGGCGACCACGACCATAGAGAGATGAAGTGCCGGGCACTCGGGATGCGAGTGTTAGTGGCGGAGGAAGGCGGTCCAGTCTTCCTCCGGTTCGAGGGGAAGGCGGGAGGGCCTCCTAGTTGCGTGATCCTCGAGTCACGGCCATCGGGCGCGGGGGACCGGGTAAAGTTGCCCGATTAGGCGGCGGGACGGATGGTGTGCTACCATTGTCGGCCGACCTTTGGAGCACATGAGACGGGATTGCCCCGAGAGGCGGGGATCCCGGGTTTTGGAAGCGACATCGTCCCCGTCGATGCGGGACGAGGATCTGATTATATTCCCTCCATCGCGATGAGGCCCGAGAGGGCCCGAGTCTCGGTTCGAGGAGCTATGACACCCCATTTCACGAGGCGGGCAGGGGCGGAGTATGGGTAGAGGCGGAGGATGAGGCCCACGGTAGGGACATCGGTCAGGGCGTGTCTACTTGCCGTCTGCAAGCGTTTGGTCAGCCGGTCGGCCGATCATACGAGTGCGTTTTGCTATCTCGCCTATGAGCTAGAGTGTTACTTGATTCTGGTGCTTCGCATTCATTCATTCTTTGCATCGATTGTGATCGAGTTGGGCTTAGAGTTGGGGCCTTAGAGGAGCCTTTGTATGTGAGTTCTCACCAGGGATTAGAGCGAGAATAGGAGGAATGATATGTCGGGTTACTTGGTGGAGATCTCGGGGACTCTACTTACAGTGGACCTGAGGATCATGGACATGTCAAAGTTCGATGTCATTGATTAGTGCCCAAAAAGTGCTATTTTGAGCCCTATTTCAAGAATGGGTTTGAAAGTGCTTTCTTAGTAATAATATGAATTAAACCCGGTGTCATATGCATGTCACTTAGTGTTTTTTGATTTGTTTTGAGATTGTTTTGGATAGTTTTGCGGGTGGTAGGAACTTGGAGTAAGCAAGCGCTTCTTATTGGTCTTTGAATGAAATTCTCGATGATTTCCAGAGTGAGGCGATGAAATGACGGGATGCGATGAAGAATTGAAGTAGAGTGATGAATAAGAAGTGCGAGGGAAGGGATGCGGTAGGATAAGCGGGAAGAAGGATAAAAATTTGGGATTTTCGCTATGATTCACGAAATTTCGTGGATATGAAAATTTCGCAATCATAGCGCCCGCAATCTAGCAAGAATTTTAATAGGCTTGCGATTTCGCTGGCTAGCGAATTCTTCAATTCCTAGCGAAATTTCTCAATTTCGCTATCTCACAAAAATTTCTCAATTTCGCTAGCGAGAATTTTAGCTATCTTCAGCGAATTTCTTTGCATAAGCGAGTCTTTGTGTTTTTGATGTATTTGATTCTAAACGACCACGTTTTGATTAATTACCATTTTGTCCCTTATGTAATTTCATATTTTAGGTAATTTTGTCATTTCACACTTTGGGATTGGCTATAAAGCCCCTGACTTGACCCGAAGAAACTTTTCATTTTTATCTGATTTCCATGACTTTTCATTTAGGGTTTACTTTGCTCTCTTCTCTCCTCTTTCTTTTATTTTCTCGGTGACAAACACCTCCCTTGGGGGTGGCCATTTCGAGGATGCTTGAAAACTAAGCCTCTAGCCTTGAAGATGAGGGTTGCTAGCTTGGTTTTAAGAGTGCTGAGTTATCTCGTAAGCTTTTGAATATTCAGTCTTGCATTTATGATTCTACTTTCCAAACTAGGGTTTAATGCCATTTAATGTCTTTCCTTCGGTCAATACTTGCCATGCTTTAGGGTTCAGTGCTTTCTTAATGGTAGATGCACTAACATTCTTTAGATGTCATTTATGAGCCATGGGAATGAGGTTAAATGCTAGGGTTTCAAACTGAATGGGACTTTGAATGCTTAGTACTTGGGTTGACTCAAATAGGAGTGGTTACAGGGTTAGGTTTTATAGCTAAACAAAGATCCGGTTTGGCTTTTGTATATGTCGATTGCCACTAATGCGAGGAAATAACCCGAGAACTCTTGTAATACCCCTATGTTATCAAGCTAGTGACCCAAGCCTTCAAGGTTACCATTTCACACTTTCATTTAAGCCATTACAGTTAACCAGTGAACAACCAACCTCCTGTTTTTAACAAAAATCCGAATATCCAAACAAAAGCCTCTTGATTTTCAAACACTAATCACGAATCATTTGTGGGATGAGAAACCCATCCGTGTTCGACCTAGGCGCTATACTGCGTGCTTCGACTACGACGGTAGGAGGAACTTAGGAATATAAATTTTGTTGATTCGCATCACCCTCTTAGTGGCGCAGATCAGTCATCCACGGGGATGGATTAGTTGACGACTACGGGGTCGTTATCGGTGTGAGGCGCGGGAGGTTACCGCTACCGCGGGACGGTACTCGTGTGGTCTTTTAGGGGGACAAACATGATATTTTGCCCCATATAGTATATGAGTCCAGGTGTCAGGGACAGTTAGTGGGTTGGCTAGCGAGCCTTACCACAGAAGGGCGGAGAGACCGGTCTTAGATGCACCTGCAGTAGTATGCAGTATGTGGATGTTTTTCCATATGAGCTACCTAGACTACCTCCACAGAGAGTAGTAGACTTTGGTATCAAGTTACACCCTGGTACTTCACCTATCTCTATGACTCGAATAAGTGGCACAGTTGAGTTCTGCGGGAACTCGAGTCCGAGTTATAGGAGCTATTGAATGAGGGGTTCATTAGGCAAAACACTTCACCATGAGAGGGCGCTCGGGTTACATTTGCGAAGAAGAAGGGCCAGACAACCATTTGTGCATTGACTACAGAGCAGTTGAACGGGTTACGATCGAAGTCGGTACCCATTCTGAGGATTGGCGATTTATTTGATCGGAGTTGAAGGAAGGGCTGCGAGTCTACTCGAGATGAACCTTACATGCGGTTACCATCGGTGAGGTTAGGGATCACGGATATTCCTAAGGCGGCGTTTAGGGCGTTATGGGCCTGAGTTCTGGTGATGCCCTTTGGATTGTGAATGCGCCCGGTATTTCATGGATCTCATGCATAGGATATTCCGACCCTATTTAGATCGGTTTAGCCATTAGTCTTCGTGGATGACGTCTTGATCTACTCGGTCAGTGGGAGCATGAGTATCACTTGAGGATCGTTCTGATTGTTGAGACCATCGGTATGCGCGAGTTGATAAGTGTGAGTTACGTCTTATTGGGGTGAGATTTTGGGACATGTGGTGTCGTCGAGTGTCGGTCGACGAAGAAGGCGAAACGCGTTGATGAGTTAGGAGGGCGAAGTCGATCTTCGAGATACATAGTTTCTTGGGATTGGTGGGTGATACGGGATTCATTGAGGATTTCTCGGGATAGCAACACACATGACTAAGGTTGACACGGAAGGTCGAGTTTGATTGGGATGACGTGCGAGGCATTCGGGGTGGGGGCTGCCCGGCTCCCATCTTGATAGTCCGGACCCGGGACGAGGGGTACCCACCGATTATTGATGCCTCGAGGGCGGATTGGGATGTGTTTTGATG
Organism: Tetrastigma voinierianum; assembly: GCA_016808115.1. Taxonomy (NCBI): domain Eukaryota; kingdom Viridiplantae; phylum Streptophyta; class Magnoliopsida; order Vitales; family Vitaceae; genus Tetrastigma; species Tetrastigma voinierianum. The sequence goes on along the minus strand of JAEQBH010002591.1, from coordinate 395,889 downwards.
CGGTCAGGGAGGGTAGTAGCCTTATGGTTCGTCGGTTGAAGAATCCACGGCGAGTTACCCCACACGCGACGTGGAGTTAGGCGGCGTAGTCTTCGCCTTGAAGATTTTCGCGCCGCTCTTATATAAGCGAGAGGAGTTCGAGGTATACTCGGACCATAAAAGTAGAGTATATTTTCACGCGACGGGACCTCGATATGAGGCAACGGATGGATGGAGTTCCTAGAGGATTATGACTTCACTTTGCATTACATCCGTGAAGCGAATGTAATTAGTGATACACTGTTCGGAAGTCGAGAGCATTAGCTAGTATAGCTTCGGGAGTGGCGGATGCTGCCGAGGCCCACGTGGGACGGTTGGGGGTATGAAATGCAGTGAGTAGACTCGAGTACCTTGGGGAGTTTAGTGGCTGCAGGTGATGCGAGTGATTGACTCCGGTGGCATGCGAAATAGTGTTCATCGGGGCCAGGGAAATGCAATTAGAAGTGCAGGGTGGCTGAGGTTGTTGGGCCGTTCATGCGGTGGTAGTCTTGATATAGGGACGGGTAGTGGTTCCCAAGTTGGCGATTTGAGAGAGGGAGTTCTCGGTGAGTTTCCACTTTGCTCTCAGTTTCTTGGGTGCATCAGGGTGTACGAAGATGTACCGAGCCGCCGTCCACCGATCTTGTGGAGTAGGATGAAGAGACATGTAGGGGACTTTGTTAGACGATGTCTCACATGTCGACGAGGTTAAGAGCGGCGCGGGAAGCCATTAGAATTTCTGCCCCGACCATTGGAGGTGGTAGTGGAAGTGGGGCACGTCACGATGGACTTTGTGACCCCGCACCCGCAGGCAGCCCGAAGCATGGCAGCATTATAGGTGATAGTGGGTGGCTCGCGAAGTGGCACATTTTCTAGCGGTGCGGATGAGCCGCCTTGGAGAGATTCTACCGGTTGTACATTCGAGAGATAGTGGCTACATGGAGTACCGGTATCCATAGTGTCGGATAGGGACTCGAGGTTCTGAGCGCACTTTTGGAAGAGTTTCGAGTTGTGGGCCTGCTTGGCCCGACTATGAGTGCGGCGTTACCCTCGGAGGAGGACGGATGGTCGATCTGAGAGGGCTATGCGGTGTTAGAGGGACATGCTACGGGGCATCGTCTGGATCGCAAGGGTAGGCTGGGAGGAGCATTTGCCCTTAGTGGAATTCGCTTCTGAGGTTGTGAGGGCGGTATATAGATGGCCGTGTGGGGCCTTGGCCCAGGAGGCAATGCGGTCGCCATTATGTTGGGCCAGGAGTGGGAGAGCTCCATCACTTGGTCTGTTTGATTAGAGGCACCTCAGGAAGGTGGAGCGTCTGACAGGCGACCTTCTCCACGACTCAGGCGGCGGAAGAGCTATGCGGATGTGCGATCTCGACCCATAGAGTTCGAGGTTGGGGATCGCGTCTTCTTGAAGATTTGATGCCTAAGAGGGGAGTGGTCGGGTTCGACGGCGTGGGAAGCTATCGCTGAGAGGTTCGTTGGACCTTCGAGATGCCCAGGGGATAGGCACTATTGCGTCTTAGGTTGGCGTTGCAGCCCCCGACATGTCGGGGTGTCCACACGGGTGTTTCACGTCTCCATGCTCGAAGATATACTCGGATCTGCGGCTCATGTGGTGGATTGGGGACAGATTGAGGTTGACATGGATGGGACCTTCGAGGAGGGACCAGTGTGCATTGTTGATAGCCGTGATCAGGTTTTGCGATGCAAGACCGTGAGGCTAGTGAGGGTACTATGGAGGCACTATGGGTGGAGGAGTCTACGTGGGAGCGCGATGACATGATGCGGGCTACTATCCGCTTCTGTTTAGGATGAAGGCATTGCACGTGGTTTAGTCGTTTAAGATTTAAGGTGACACATACGAGGATAGAGTGCACGTTGCATATGCATGTGAGTGACTGTGATTGTCCAGAATTTCGGGACGAAATTCCTTTTAAGGAGGGGAGAATGTAATACCCGAGAAATTTCAATTTCTGGAAAAATGGTAAAATCGTAATTTCGATTACAAAATTGTTAATTTCGGTTAAAAATCCGAAATTTATTCTCTAGATCTCGGGTGACAAAGCGGTTGCATAGATTGGAATCATCTGTGAAATCTAGCTAGCGCGTAAAATTTCGTCAAATTCGGGACGGTCGAAATTTACACGTTTTCGAGCATCGCGTTTCGGGTGTCGTAAAGCAAATTCGATGCGACAAAAGTCACATATAACACGACTCATGTGCCATAAGTGGTATGAGTAGAGAAATAATGAAAATGGGGCTAGCAGGATAATCTTAGAATGTCAAAGCGGGAAAAGAAGGACAGATGTCATTATAAATTGATTTAAATGAGGAAAAGAACTGAAAATAGTGAGCAGTTGTCCTCTTCCTTTATCAAAAGGGAGAAGCGTGGAGAGGAAGGAAAGAAAGGGAGAAAGGGCGAAGGTTTTTGATTTAGTTTTGAGAAAGTGTCTTCCTTCTCTACAAGTTTTACACTTGCAATCAAATGATCAGCGATCCTTTGGGACAAAAGGAGAAGCGCTCTCTGCTTGAAGAGAGGGCTCTGTGGACAGGATTTGTGAGTTTTTGAAACTCAGGGGCAGGGGTTTCTCCTACTTGGGTTTATTCTTCGTTTCGTACGATATTAATATTTTAGTTTAGCTTGAGGCCTTGAGCAGTAGTTTGAGATTAGTCTGGCTTGGCAGGATCGGAATCGATATAGTTTTTGAAGCCAAAGCGGACGGTCGGAATCCCGTGTTTGGTTGGTGGATAAATTGTGTTTTTGTATAATAAATCGTATATTGGTTTGTGTGAGGCTAGAAAATGGCGGTGGCTTGGAGTTCACAAAGTGAACAGATAAATTGTGCTTTGAAAGGAACGGTAACCTAGGGGTTTTCTTGTTCCCGAAGCTTGATGTTACAAATATATATTTTTACAGTAGAAATATGTGTTTGGTCAGTGATTTAAATTAAATTGCTCGTGTTTGATCGATAGCCAGTGAGCTAATTTTGATGAATGAATGAGAATTTACATGACATGATTGTGTGAATTGAATGTTCTTGTAAATATATGCATGTTTATATATATTTACATGTAAATTAGGCGTATTGGAATTGGCGTACGTGTTAAAATTGTCTGACTGGAACGCTGGGGCCCATAGGGTGAGTGCATGAGATGAGTCTAGAAAGCGGTTCGGTGGGTTGTCTAATATTAATTATCGGGTGGTCCAGTTAAAGTATCAATCGTCGGGAGCGATTGATTGATATTCATCGGATTAGTCCACGAGAAACTGACTAATATCATCGATGTGGGATGACCAGGTCAAATCTCATATACATCGGAGGATTTGTCTTAATAAAACAATAATTCTCCATCACAGGAAGCAGGCGAGTGTGAGGAGAAGTCGATAGGGGCTGGGATATGGAGTTAGTCATGTAGACATTGGTAGGATCATGCGTTTCTTTGAATGTGTTTAATTGGAACATTGCACTTAGGTGGTGAAGTAGCGGCTTTAGGCGGTCCGCTCTTGACGTGCTTCATACAGTCGAGGATCTTATTTTTCGCAGTACGGGGCGTGCGGGGACGGCGCCATGGCGAGATTTTGAAGAAAGTAAGATTGTGGCTTTGATGATGTTTACATGTATTAAATTCGTGTATTTTAATATATGTTGTATAAGTAAAACGACATTTGAACTCTTAGAACTGTGGATATAGTGGATTCATAGTTGGTATCTTTTTTTATGGATGATGCTCGTGAAGTATGAATTGGCCAGTTTATCCATAATTGTATCATTGTGATTATATTGGGCTGAGACGGGTTTAAATGCAGTGTTGTATTGGGTAGAGCTTCAGTACAAAGAGACTCTACTCGATTTTAAAGTGGCGTCGGGTAACCCAGGCAGCATCCACTCGTATTCCTCGGGTTGACGGTTGAGTCAGCGGACCGGGATTTGGGTCACCACGCAACTCTCCTCGCGCCGTCAGGCTTTGCGGCCCGGCGTGAAAATCTCACGAAAAAACAAAGAATGATAAAATATCTACAACCTCTCCCTCTTCCCTATCAACGAAAAATGCCTCTTGCATCTTGCTTTTTGACTTTTATTATTTTTATAATATTATAATATTATTATTAATATTTATTATTATTATCATTTGAATAATGGTTCGTATTATACCAGTTCGGATAGTTTTACCCAGAAACTATTTATTTCTTTTCGGTTCAATTCTTAAATGAACTTTAACTCCGACATTTTTTGAAGCTTAGAGATTTTCGTAAAAATTTCGTCCACGAAGTCCACGATTTATCGCTGAGAAGTGCGTAAAATATTAGACTATCAGAATTTGTGAAAGCTTAAGGTCCTTTGGAAATTGTGAGGCGAATTTAGTATGATAGTTTAGGTCGTCAGAGTTAAAGAATTTTAGATTTCAGCAAAAATTCTTGTTTTACCTTTTGAAAAAATTGAATTTTTCTCGGGTTTTACTGATGGTGCATTAAATTTTACGCTAGATAGACGGTTTAGAATAAAAAAATTTTGTTTTAATTTTTGATCTGCGGATTCTAAGATTCCAGCAATTGCCTAATACAAGGCGCATGGTTGAGTAGACCTTTGCAATGTCTGTGAGGCGGGTTGACGGTCGATATACTTATTGGCCGGTTCGAGCGAATCGTTAGCCTCATTTAGAGACTGCGGTCAGCCTTGTCCTTTGAAGATAGATGCCTAAATAAGAAAATTTTGGGTTGGTCAAGTATTTCAAAAGGAAAAATTTAAACTTGTTGGGCCGTTGATTTATTGGCCCAATTTTTTCTTTCATGGTGGGCCAATTGGATGGTGTTTATAAATGGACCGCTTATCTTTCATGTGGTCAATTTGTATGGGGACATGTCATAACACATTCTAGCGTACCAGCCCGCCGTCAAAATTTAAATGAGAGAACAAATGATCAATGAAAGATTTACAACATGAAGAAAACAAAATTGGGTTCGTGATTGATATTTACAACATCAATGACAAATGGTAGTATTTAAATAAACAGTTAAGATAATATCTATCACATATTTAATGGATTAAAAAGCTATATATATATGTATTTTAATTTTAATCCTTCATATTCTTAAAATTTAATATCTGCATTAAATTATACGATAAAGCTTAGCAATCGTATTATAGAGTTCACATGATGTATTTTAAAATAATACTTGTAGGAATGGTGGGTGAGTGGGCATATCCCAGGTGGGCTCAAATCTTTGGCTTATGGGCGGGCGTAGGATGAACTTATGGGTGGGCTGAAGCCTCTGATTCGAGTACAGGTTGGGCTCAGGGTGGGCCTCGGGTGCCGAGAACTTTAGGGCCTAACCGATATACGTGGTATTTGTAATATTACTGTTGATGCTGAATTTTTTGTTATCTAATATGTGTTTATTTATAAATTATATGATTTATAATGTAATAAAAAAAATAAAAAAATCTATTCACATCCATTTTCAAAAAAGTCAATTTTCCGCGAGCAATGGCAGTTATTGTGTTGACTTATTATTCATTATTCATTATTGATGTTCTCTTAGAGAAGCGCACATGTGGCTCGTTAATACAATTACTATAATGCCACTCCCATTATGACCTGAATCCAGGGTCGGGTTATTACAGTTAACCTGCGAAACACTCGTGAATGTCGGGTGGCCGAAACGTTCCTGTGAAAATCGACGAATCTCCTTTGTACGGGGAGCTGCCGGGATACATAACTGTCCCGACATCGATCCTTGAGTAAAGCGGCCTCTTGGGCCATAAACTAATCTAGTGTGATATTTATGTCAAACTATATCTGATGGTTTGAGAGTTAATAAATGACTTCGTATCTATTTTATATTAAAATTTTAAATTAATACATGTATACGTAATGATAGCCAAAATGTGTTTAGGCTTTCTTCTCAAATAGACCTCTAGAGATAGTAGTCTTAGTGCGCTCATCATAACGAAAAATATGTTCATCGACGAGGATGGTAAATGTTTAGTAGTGGAATTACTACTAAATGGAATTCATAACCCACTTTTAAGTCATGTCTGATACTCGGTGTAAACAAACATTCAGATAAATCGTGTCCCTCTTGAATGTCTACATTCTTTCGTCATATCAGAAGTCTCCTTTAGAATTTCCTCCACCAACTACTTTCAATTACGTATGAAACATTATTTTTAACAAATGTTTGTTTTTATTTATGGACAACCTCAGATATAAGTATTGGACTGAGCTCAGATGTTATGTTTAGTGGGTACCTGGAATGTATATCAATTAGGCATTTCAGACGATTGATATTTTATATGGATCTCAGATAATTATTATTATTTAGTCATTATAGAAATAGTATAAAATCATGCAAGTATATTCTTTATTGTTCTAGAGTGTAGGTGCGTATGGAATGCAGCGATGCAAATTCAATCTGATTATATAGCAGCGTATAAATATATAATAAATGCATACATTCACATAATTTGCATCGCACAAACATATCGTATAATTTTACAATTATTCTACAGCGAAAATTAGCTAAGCTTAGGCAATTATCAACGAAACAATTCTTGGTCTTTGACCAAACAGCGTTATTCGCAAAATATTTTGTGAACAATCTATGAGCGTTGAAACACTTCGGGTTCTGTTCAAACCGATGACTCAGTTGAGAGGTTGTAACATTAGTGCCATTTGGTATTGTCAATGCTCTTGGTGCTTATCAATAAAAAAAACGTTTTTTTTTCTTGTAAATAAAAAAGTATTTGTGAACAAAAATAGGTATTTTTTCAAGTATAAATTTATTTTATATAGTTAGAAGTCACGCTTAGAAAGTTTAAATTTATATTACAAGTTTAAATTTGTAGTGAAAGAGTCTGAGAAACAAAGATCTGGTGTGATTAGGTGCAACAAAAATGATAAATTCTATTGAGATAAACAGAAAATCTATGAGATTTTAAGTGATTCGACAGTATGCCTACATCCATGGGAATGGTGGCTTAAACCTTTTTTTTTTCACTATCACCGGAATAGGGTTATCTAGAATGATATTTATAATAACCATGTGTTTATGTTTGTGGTGCCATAAACGAATAGACCTTGTTGGCATCAAATGAGAGCTCATGTGTCAGATTTGGATAAGGAGGTATTGTGTATGTTTCTTGTTTTAAGACCCCATGTGCAATGGTTGTATAGGTGGAAGGATGAGAGAGAGATGCTTGTCTTAATTAAGACCACATGTGTAAGATTTGGATAAGGAAGTGTGGAACATGTTTCTTGTTGGATCTCTTTCGGAGAAGGACTAAATTTCAAGAAGTGTTGTGGTGGCTCTAATTACTACGATGATAACAGTAATTGTAGGGAAACACAAGTCCATTATTGTACAAACGGTTATATATATACTGCCCTAACCCCACTATAATATATAGGTGTTACTGATTAGCAAACGGGGTGACTCGGTTGAAGTTGTAACATTAGTGCCATTTGGTATTGTCAATGCTCTTAGTGCTTATCAATAAAAAAAACGTTTTTTTTCTTGTAAATAAAAAAGTATTTGTGAACAAAAATAGGTATTTTATCAAGTATAAATTTATTTTATATAGTTAGAAGTCACGCTTAGAAAGTTTAAATTTATATTATTACAAGTTTAATTTTGTAGTGAAGGGAGATACGAAATTTGAGATACGGTGTGATTCGATGCAGCCAAAATGATAAATTCCCCTAGCCCAAAGATAAGCAGAAAATCTGGCGATTTTCACGTGGTCGACCGGTATCTCACATTCCAGTAGGAATGGTGAAACTAAGCGGCTTTTTTTATTTATCATTGGAATAGGGTTTCACGCAGGATGATATTTATAATAACCATGTGTTTGTGTATGTGGTGCCATAAATGAATAGACCTTGTTAGCATCAAATGAGAGCTCATGTGTCAGATTTGGATAAGGAGGTATAGTGTATGTTTCTTGTTTTAAGACCCCATGTGCAATGGTTGTATAGGTGGAAGGATGAGAGAGAGATGCTTGTCTTAATTAAGACCACATGTGTAAGATTTGGATAAGGAAGTGTGGAACATGTTTCTTGTTGGATCTCTTTCGGAGAAGGACTAAATTTCAAGAAGTGTTGTGGTGGCTCTAATTACTACGATGATAACAGTAATTGTAGGGAAACACAAGTCCATTATTGTACAAACAGTTATATATATACTGCCCTAACCCCCACTATAATATATGGGTGTTACTGTTTAACCGACCGACGGTGACTCAGTTGAGAGGTTGTAACATCACTGTCATTTGGCATTGTCAATGCTCTTGGTGCTTATCAATAATAAAAAAAAAAACGTTCCTTTTATTTTTCTTGTAAATAAAAAAGTATTTGTGTACAAAAATAGGTATTTTATCAAGTATAAATTTATTTTATATAGTTAGAAGTCATGCTTAGAAAGTTTAAATTTGTAGTGAAGGGAGTGAGAGCTCGAATGCGGTGTGATTAGGTATATGAAAATGATAAAATCTGAGTAAGAGAAGCCCAAGAAAATCTGCTTGATTTTACGTGGTTTGATGATATCACGCATGTCGTAGAGCGGTGAACCAAACTTTTTTTCACTATCACTGGAATAGGGTTACCTAGGATGATATTTATAATAACCACGTGTTTGTGTTTGTGGTTCCATTGTGAAACCAGAAAATTCAATTTTAAAAGGAGCCATTATATTCGGTAAAAATCAGATTTTAGATCTCGGATAATGAAGCGGACTTCTCAGTTGAACTCGTCTCGTGAAAATTAAATTCTGTTCAGATTTCGTTGGGTCAGGGTAGTCGAGGATTTCACGTTTTTCGGCGTGGGGTGTCGGATGACTTTTGTAAGAGATAGGGGATGCCGGCAGCGCATATAGAGTGTGACACTTGGCATCAGTAGTGGCTCATGATTAAGTAATGTGGGAGAAGGTTAGTGCTTGCCATGATGCATGTGGTGCGTGATGTCGTAAAGAGGTTGTAAATAAGAAAATTATGGGAAAAATGGGGGCCGCGATTTGGTTTGAGAGGAGGAGGAAATTTCATAAGATTCGCAAAATGATGAAACTTCTCCAAAGGAGAAAAGAATAAGAAAAGGAGAAATGAGAAAATGAGGAGAAAATGGAAAGAAAGGTGAGAAGAAAGAAAGAAAAAGAAAGAAAAGCTAGTAAAAATTAAAAGCGAGGAAGGGAAAGCGTAGGGGAGAAGGGAAGAAAAGAGATCACGAGTAGGTTTTGTTCTCTAGCATTTAGAGTGAGAACGTCTTCGGCCTGCCTACAGATTTGTAAGCGATCAAATAGTCAGTTCGCCCCGAGAGAGACGAAGGGAGTTGAATTACTGCAGCGGGAGAGGATGTAGCGTGGACTGGGTTTTTGGGAGTTTCTTTGACTTAAGAGGTAGGATATTTCCTCTTGGTTTACTTTTAGCTAAAGGAACTTATAATGGTAGGGATTGCTTATGGGAGGCCATGAGGGCCATGTATATTAGTTCGAGCTTTGGAATTAATGGGTATGGATGCGTGGCCAGGTTGCGTGAGGGCATGTAAGTTAGGGTTTTAATTAGAGCGAGAAGTTTACTAGGTATCGTGGTTGTTTGGTGTGATGAAAGGTTGGAACGAGGAAATGGTTCATGTTTGCTAAAGTAGTGAGTCTGCTTGTTGAGTGGATCCCACGGTTGTGGCTGGTAATGTGTTATTCTTTGCTTGAATAACGTATTAAGTGTGAAAATGGGATATTGATGCGTGCTGATGTATTGATATGTTTTAAATGGAGATAGATTATATGTATAAATTATAATTTTCCGTGGTTTGTAAATGTCTCGTGTAGTGCTCATTCATTGCATGTAGCGTGAGGGAAAATCTCATTAGCGTCATCATTGCTGTCTGCCAGTCCGCAATCAGCGTCGGGTAGTGTGGGTCTGAGGTAAGGTTTATTCGTCGGTGTTGGTGAGTGGGTCGTGAGCTTCGGAAAAATGGAATGAGTCGAGTGAATTGCGGTATGTAAATGATCGAAATGATAAATTACGTGTTTTGGCGGGCGAGTTGGGAATCACGGGGTGAAAGTCGCATTTTATTCACGGTTAGACATGAATCCAGACGATGTAAGTTCGTGAAAATGTTGAAAAAAAGGCGTCGACCTACGGTGTAAGCAGAAATCGGTGGCCCACAAAATAAGGAAAAGAATCAATCAGTTTTGATAAATAGAGTGGAGGGTTTTCGTAGACGAGTCGGGGTGTGTGACTAGTTTTGTTAGCGTTTGGCGTTAGGGTGTGAAGTCGGTTGGGACTCGGTGGTGGCGTGAGGGGTTGCATCTGTCGTGATATGGAAGCATTCGTATAGAAAATAGATATGAAATATGATTGATGGATTTATATATGCCATTGCGTATGCATTTTAGGTGGGGAATGGCAAGCGTAGGAGAATTTTTATATGGCTGCTCGGCGTCGTGGACCCACTGGTCACGGGGTATCGAGGAGGCGAATTGCGATAGAGGTAGTTTTGAGAAGAGCGGAAATGTGGAACTTTGGAAAATAATTATGTAAATATGTATAAATCTTTTTGTAGAGCAAACGTAAGCTAGCATGAGAATATAGTTGAGATTTTGTTATATGAGTCTGGATGTAAATGGGCCCCAGTGTCATTTATTTCTTTCGAATTTATGCGTCCGTGATCTGAGATGTATAGAATTCCACGAGGTTGGCGGGTAGTGTGATTTGGTTGGGGCGTCGCGTGCATAAACGGATAGACCTTGTTGGCATCAAATGAGAGCTCATGTTTCAAATTTGGATAAGGAGGTATTGTGTATTTTTCTTATTTTAAGACCCCGTGTGTAGTGGTTGTAAAGGTGGAAGGATGAGAGAGAGATGCTTGTCTTAATTAAGACCACATGTGTAAGATTTGGATAAGGAAGTGTGGAACATGTTTCTTGTTGGATCTCTTTCGGAGAAGGACGAAATTTCAAGAAGTGATGCGATGGCTCTAATTACTACCATGATAATAGTAATGGTAGGGAAACACAAGTCCATTATTGTACAAACAATTATATATATATTGCCCTAACCCCCACTATAATATATGGGTGTTACTATTTAACCGACGGTGACTCAGTTGAGAGGTTGTAACATCACTGTCATTTGGCATTGTCAATGCTCTTGGTGCTTATCAATAATAAAAAAAACGTTCCTTTTTTTTTCTTGTAAATAAAAGTATTTGTGTACAAAATGAATGTTTATCAGTGTAAATTTGTTTATATAATTGATCTGCCTTAAAAGTTTAAATTTATATTACAAGTTTAGAATTTGTAGTGAAGAGTACAAGAACTGAGATTTGAGTGTGATTAAGGTGTAGCAAAATGATAAGTCCCGAGTAAAAAGAAAGCAGAAAATCATGATTTACTGCATTAGTTCGACGATATGCGCATATCGTAGGAGCGATTGCTGAGCACAAGCTTCCTTTATCGGCTGGAATGGGTTACAGGATGATATTTATAATAACCACGTGTTTGTGTTTGTGGTTCCATAAACGGATAGACCTTGTTGGCATCAAATGAGAGCTCATGTTTCAAATTTGGATAAGGAGGTATTGTGTATTTTTCTTATTTTAAGACCCCGTGTGTAGTGGTTGTAAAGGTGGAAGGATGAGAGAGAGATGCTGTGTAATTAAGACCATGTGTAAGATTTGGATAAGGAAGTGTGAAACATGTTTCTTGTTGGATACTCTTTCGGAGAAGGACGAAATTTCAAGTGATGCAGATGGCTCTAATTACTACCATGATAATAGTAATGGTAGGGAAACACAAGTCCATTATTGTACAAACAATTATATATATATTGCCCTAACTTTACTATAATATATAGGTGTTACTATTACAACCAAACGGTGACTCAGTTGAGAGGTTGTAACATCTTGTCATTTAGCATTGTCGTACTCTTGGTATATCCCAATAATAAAAAAAACGTTCCTTTTTTTTTTTTTTCTTGTAAAATAAAAAGAAGTATTTGTGTACAAAAATGGTATTTTATCAAGTATAAAATTTATTTTATAGTTAGAAGTCACGCTTAGAAAGTTTAAATTTATATTACAAGTTTAAATTTAGTGAAGGGAATTACAAAATTTCCGAATGCGAAATTGTGATTCGTGGCAAACAAAATGATAAATTGAAGAAAAGAAAGCCCAAGAAAATGATTTTATGTGGTTCGATGATATCTATATCAGTAGGGCGATTAGGCTTAAGCTTTTTTTAAAATATCACTGGAATAGGGTTACCTAGGATGATATTTATAATAACCACGTGTTTGTGTTTGTGGTTCCATAAACGGATAGACCTTGTTGGCATCAAATGAGAGCTCATGTTTCAAATTTGGATAAGGAGGTATTGTGTATTTTTCTTATTTTAAGACCCCGTGTGTAGTGGTTGTAAAGGTGGAAGGATGAGAGAGAGATGCTTGTCTTAATTAAGACCACATGTGTAAGATTTGGATAAGGAAGTGTGGAACATGTTTCTTGTTGGATCTCTTTCGGAGAAGGACGAAATTTCAAGAAGTGATGCGATGACTCTAATTACTACCATGATAACAGTAATGTAGGAAGCCTAAATCCATTATTGTACAAACAATTATATATATTGCCCCAACCCCACTATAATATATAGGTGTTTACTGTTTAACTGAACGGTGACTCAGTTTGAGAGGGTTGTAACATCATTGCCATTTGGCATTGTCAATGCTCTCAGTGCTTATCAACTAAAAAAAAAAACGTTCTTTCTTTTTTCTTGTAAATAAAAAGTATTTATTATTACTAAAATAGGTATTTTATCAGAGTATAAATTTATTTTATATAGTTAGAAGTCACGCTTAGAAGTTTAAATTTATACAGTTTAAATTTGTAGTTAATGGAGTACGAGAGGTCAACATCACGATTGTGATTCGGTAGCAAAAATGATAAATTAGAGTAAAGAAAAGCAAAGAAAATCACTGCCGATTTTCGTGGTTAAATGATATGCACATCATTAGAACTGATGGCTTAAACTTTTTTCACTATCCATAGAATAAGGTTACTAGGATGATATTTATAATAACCACGGATATGATCAAATTACAAAAATACGCCTATGCTCATTAAATATACTATACCGTCTGTGAAGTTCGCTCCGTATCCACAACTTTATTATTTTGTCTCCCAATGAGAATCTTTGAGAGTTGCTTGTCTTTAATTAAGACCCATGTGTAAGATTTGGATAAGAAAGTGTTTAGTGTATATGTTTCTTATTGGATCTCTCTCGGAGAATGAAGAAATTTCAAGATGTGATGTTGTATTGTACTGTCACCGGTGGTCTCGTTAACAACATATCGGCCTTAACGAAACACAATGATATCAGGTGCCTGATCATCAACGTCAGCGATATGCAAATACAGCCGAGGCCAAGATTCTCGCGTATTTAATTCACAATGTACAAAAATATATGATAGACTATAATCACAGTCTCTTGACAGTCCCTTTGATACCAAAAAGGTGTACATGTTTTGGTTCTACTTGAATAGAATACAAGACAAAAACAAAACAAAACAAAACAAAGTCGTATCCGGCTCTCATCCCATACGTGGTCCCATATGTGGGTCGTAGTCGACATGGTTTTTATACGAAGGGGTCCTGACGGGGTGAATAAGCGATGGCCAAAAATCTTCTACAAGCAAAATAATTCGTGGTTGTGAATTTTAGCGGTGCCTGAGCACTCAGATTGAGAATGATTAAGTTCTAAAGCAAATCAGTCTCTTGCAAGACTGTTGGACGAGGAGGAGGCACGACGACAGTGGTGGAATAAGATTTGTTGCCCATTAAGAAGGATAAGTCTTAGCAGAAAGTTGGATCATGAGTGGTAGCGGTGAGAATGTGTATTAGGAGGTTCTTTATTAAGCAGCTACTACGATATCGTATTATGAAAGAGACTTAGTTAATTATTGAACGAGTTAAGATATATATATATATATATATATATATATATATATATATATATATATATATATATATATATATATATATATATATATTGGGTTTTGACATTATTTGCTTTAATTCTGATTAGTAAATTATCAACACTATGACTCCAATCTCGAACCCCTTCATATGCCCTACCTTTTTGAAATGTTAAGTGCTCTACCACATGATATGAACTAGGCACAATGAGGTATTCTAATTCTGATTGGTTAATAGAGAATAAAGAAGAAAATAAAATAATCTTTTGTTAACAATTTCTCTTGTAAATAATTTGTCAAGGTGGGAACAATTTTTAGTTGTGTAGCTAAATATTGGGGAATTCCAAAATATGATTTCCTAATTTCACCTATACATGATGAATTAACAAGCTTCAAAATAAAAAGTTTCAAAAAAATCTTTGAGATGTAAGTTCGACAAAAATAAAGTTTTTACCTAATGACAAACCCTTTGAGAATAAGTCATTTAAATATGATGACTTTTTGAAGTAAGAGAACATTTTCATATGTACTTGATGTTTTGCATAAGTTACTTAACATTCTTGACTTCTTTACTTGTTTACTATCATATTTCCTTAATTATTTATATTGCTCCTCTTTATTATTCCTTTTTTTTTTATCTCAAACACTTTTACCTTAATATAATTTATAAGGTTAATTTCATAATAAACTTTAATTAAATTTATCAAACAATGTTAATAATTAAAAATTAATAATTAAATAATAACTTTTAGGTTGACATAATTCAGCTTAAAACCACTTAAGCCATTAATATATGTTAAGTTTTATGAGGTAAACCCATTAATATTATTTAAATACATGAGATTTTACTTATAAATAACTGACTAAGAGGTAATTTTGATAAATATCATTATAAAAATTAAGTAAAAAATGAAATTTTGATAGTCATTAAATTTCAAATAAAATGTTTTTAGAGTTCAAAATATTGAAAAATTAAACATTTATTTTAATTTAAGCATTTTAAATATGCAATACGATGTGCTATTATGAGTTTGCCATACAATTAAAAATAAGTGTAATTGTGATAATGATTTCAACTACTGATTATTTTGTTGACACTCTAAGAATCAAATCTTGAATAAGAGCTGCATCACCGGTGTGACTACTCTAACAACATAATTTTTTATTTTTCTTAAAAGAGAATGAAATAACCTTAATAATTCATTTTCTTTGAAATCACGTGCTAAGTTAAGCCCAAACACAAAATATGGAACAATTATATTTTTGAGTAATTTTATAAATATTTTTATATAGTTGAAAACATTGATAATTTTTAATTTTTTTTTTGAAAATAAGTTAAAAAATAAAATTTGATAATTAAGTTAATTATTTTGAAACATATATTTTTTTTTCTCTGAACTATGAATCAAAAATCAAATAATTGTAGGAATATAAGATATGCTTGTTAGCAATTATGTGCTCTTGGGTCCATTGAGTAATTACCGAATATATGTATAAATTATAAATTTATAATAAATATAATTTATTATATGAACGGTTTTTTATAATAAATATAATTTATTATATGAACGGTTATTTATAATAAATATAATTTATTATATGAACAGTTATTCCTTGATGTAATGGGTTTTTAAGGTTTTCTCTTTGAGTTTTTTTTTAAATACATTTTTTGAGAATCTGAGCGAGAGAAAGAAAGAATTTTTAATTAACTTGGTTTTTACTCTAAGTGTTCTAAGATTAGGTTCTCGTCACGATTCATTGTCTTTTTGCACATCCATACCACCCGAGGATAGATCTGGAAGATCGGACGGTCTGGTCTTGATACAGTAGATTAGACGAGGTGTAGATCGTTGGTTTAAGTAACATTCTTCGTAGATCGGCTGATTGTAGATTCTTGGTTGGTGGGATCCCCAGAAGTCTAGTTGACGGATGCAAATCTACATAGGTAATTTTATTTAATATTGAATTTTAGATACGATTCATGTTTAATCGTATTCACTAGATCAATCTCTTCCGTTTGTGTGTTTTTCATGATTGGTATCGGAGCGTACTATGATTAGATATGTATCTAGGTATTGATAATGCATGTAATTTTGATGTTGATTTAGTATATAGCGCCTCAGTTATTGTTGTTAGATCGCGTGATTAGATCACAATTAATTTTATGATTTTTGTTCATGAATGGATGTATTATTTTAATGGTTTGCCACTAGATCCATGGTAGATTTTTGATTGTATTAATTTTTTGGGTTTGCTAACGGGGCTGGTGCAAGATGGGGTTTCGCCACAGTTTGTTATTATTTACATTTTTAATTAAAAATAGTTGTAATTTTAAATTTAAATCGCATTAAATCATGCCTTCGCCATTATTTGGAAAGCGGGAGAAGATCTGGACACCATCTCGAGCGTGACCAGGTGAAGCGTTAGAGGAGGAGGAGGCAGCGTCGGACGGGATCGTGGTCTTGCGTCGTGCTTGCGCCCCAGCGCCTTGGAGTGGAAGTTCTGTAGCGTGGTCCTCGCTCATTGATAGTCTTTGGGCGCGTAGAGTGCGTCTTGGTCGTTTACAGCAGCTACTTAGCGGTGCTCGTCGTGCGTGGTGGTTCTTCCCCCAGGCCGGTTTTGATTTGGTGAATGGCCGGGACCTACTACCCTTCAAATTAGAACATGTTAGGGTTTTAGGGTTTTAATTTATTTTAGTTTGGGCCTTTATGCCTTTGTAAACTAAATCAATTAGACCACAAAGAACCTTAGGATATTTGTAATAGGCCCAATTTTAATTTTTTAGGAAAACCATGGATTAGGGTTATTTAATTAATCTTTTTTGTGAATGGTTTAAAATTATATGCTTATAACATGTTTTATGTGATAACATGCCATATAGAATAGGTGGTGCCATATAAATTTGCATCAATGAAAGTAATTACATGTGCATAATAATTATTATGATTCTGTATCTAGTTTAATAATTATTGGAAAAATTATTTTATTTTTTTTTTTTGAATAATTTTAGAAAATCCCTATTATTTAAAATATTGAATGGTGAAGGTTTTAATTAATTTAATTAATTTTAAACCTAAGGGCTCCATTAATGGTCAATAATAAAATGATCATGTGATGCCCAATGTGGATAAACATGGTTGGATTTTATTGGATTAGACCTCAATTAAGTTTCAAAATTTTAATAAAGATTGATCGGCCCAGCGTCGGCAATCTTGAATCCATTAAAGACAATTTTGAGAGTAAAACAATGGTTAAAAACATTCAAACTTAATTTAATTATTACCCTCAGTTGAGGCTATGATATTTTATTAAGTGCCAGTTTTGAAACAATTGAAATTGAAATGATTATGTATTATCTAGGAAAGTTACGTACAGAAGGTGGGATTTAAAGTAGTCAGCTTGTGACTCCCCATCTTTGGGAACTGACTTAATGGGATACTAATCATTTCGCTGATCAAATTTAGTTTGTTATAAATATCTTACTTGGCGTAAGTGTTTATAATGGAAACAAATAATTGTTTTCTGATAAACGGAAAAATAGTTTTTGGGATTAACTAAATTTTTAAGATTATGTTTATTGTAAGATGTACGTTTTAATACTAGTGTGTATTTTTTCGAGGAAAATGGCATCATTTAACCCACTTGCGATGATTTTGAGTCAAAGCATGGATGGAAATAATTATAGTGAATGGAAAACCAACTTTGCATTGTTGCAGTTTTGAAAAAGCGAAGTTTGTCTAACCACACGAAGCCCGATGAGCACGCGTGATGCATGCGACCAAGTCGAGAAGAAGACTATGAGAAGCGGGACGAGGCAAGAATATATCGGTTCATTTTGCTATATTCTTGCAGGTGTTGCTAGTCATTTGAAGGACGGATATCTCATGCCGAGGTGGGCAGTGATCCGGACTCTGGAGTAAGATGACTGCACTTGATCAACCCGAGTTCTTTAAGGCGAGTACGCGGGTTAGGGCTATAATAACACTAGAATGGCCCAGGGGAAGTGTGAGGATCATTGTACGAAAATGATGTCACATCTCAATCAGTAAAGTGTTGGGGATGAAGATGGAGCAAAGGTCCCAAATTGATTTCATATTTGAATTCCTACCTGATACGTTTTACTCGAGTTTAAAGTTAATTATAAATATGAACAAGATGGATCTAACTCCTACGAGTTGATGCATGAACCCAGGAGTCATAGAAAGGGCTTTCGGAAAGTCGAGGTGTTCATATGACTGGGGTTCTACTTTCAAGCCCAAGGGAAACTGGGGTGGGAAAATAGTAAGAACAAGCGAGAGGAATTCGGGTACGATTACCCAGAAACCACCGCTATGAAGAAGAGCGAAAGGCAAGTGCCCAGTGCGGACGGAAGGGTCCTTTGGAAGCGAATTACCACTCGGTGCCAAAAAGCGAGTATGGGTAATTTAAATGTGGTTGAAGCTTGTTTAGTGGAGAATTATAATGATAAAATGGATCATTGATTCGAGGAGCCACTAACCATGCGTTGCTCTTTGCGGTGGTTCGAGACAGGACTAAGCTTGGTTGGACGAGAACGAGAGGTTTTGAGGCTTGAAATGGAGAACATGTCTCAGTTAAAGCATTAGGACAAGTAGAATTATTTTTCAATAATGATAGGACTTTATGTTTAGTATTTGTTTATATGCGGATTTTAAAGGAATTTAATTTACATTAGTTGTTTATTTGAACAAAGGTTTACATGAGTGGAATTTAATTCCTTTATTACAATAAGTTCAACTTAGTTATTTAATAGGTGATTTGATAGATGGTCTTTATTATTTAAGTCCTATGTCCTATGATGTTTTAATTCTTGAAATTGTTGATAACTGTAGTCACCTAGCCCGAGAAAGGAAAGTTTCAAAGTAAATGCTGGCATTGCGATTAGGTCATAATCTAATAGGATTCATGGTTTGGTAAAAGTGGGATCTTAACTTCCCTAGACTTTGAACCTATACCGAGTATGTGAATCTTGTTTGGAAGGTAAAATGACAGGCCCTTTAAAGCGAGATATCGCATGACAACTGGCTGGAATTGGTGCATCACGTGTGCGGACAATAAATGTCGAAGCGAGGAGGAGGGTATGAAATGTTTTGTCAACTACAGAGATGACTACTCAAGATGGATATATATTTACCTAATGCGCCAAAGTACAGAAACTTTCACTAAATTTCGAGTATAAAGGAATTTGAGCGAGAAGAAAAACAATTAGAACCATATCAAAGAGCGGTCGCCAGAAGTGGTGAATACCTATGCAGAGTTTAAGTCTTACTTGACTGAGGGGATAGTTTCTGGCCATCGGCACACAGAACACCCATTGAAATGGGTTGCGAGAAGAGAGAAATGGGAACTCTTCGGGATATGGTGGGGTGTCTGCTTAGTTATTCATCTCTACCTATATCGTTTTGGGGATATCTTATTAGAAGCGCAATGTATCTTGAATTGGTTCCTTAAGCGGTTCAAGACACCCGCGAGAATTGTGGAAAGGCATAAACCTAGTTTAAGCCATATCCAGAGATATGGGGTGCTCCACGCACGTGTCTTAAGAAAGGATCAGATAAGTTGGAGATCGCGTGAGGTTTGCATGTTTGTTGGCTACCACAAGGAGCAGAGGTGGACTATTTTATAGTCCTTCGGATAAAAGGTTATTGTGAGTACTCAACGCAACTTTTTAAGACTATATGGCAATTTCAAACCCGAGTAAAATAATTCTTGAGGGCTTGACTCGAGGCTCGAGACAAGGCGAACCACCGGTGTCTTGGCTCTAGTACCAGGATTCCTATGCATGTTCAAGAGGGAAAATGTACTAGAAGGTGAACAAGCACAGTGGGAACAGGTGGAACGAGATCGATACATGTGGAACGGAAGACCAAGAGCCCGGTCGAAGGAACTAGTACCTTTACGAGGCTCGAACAATGAACCACAACCCGGTGGAGCCATTCGTAGTGATAGAGTAGGCGGAAGCTGCGAGATATGCCCTGTGGCGAGTCTTACCAAGTTATTGCTATTGGCCGGTGAAGATGATCCCATCGATTACAAGAAACCTTTGGAAGATGTGGATGTACGGGGTGGCAAAAAGCCATGGGCCAGAGTGAAATGGAATCTATGTATTCCAGTCGGTCGGGTCTCTTGTAGAGGCACCCGAGGGTAAAACAGTAGGGTGTAAGTGGATTTACAAGAGAAAAGAGGATCGGATGGGAAGGTGACAGAAAGCTAGATTGGTGTGAGCTATACGAGGGGATAGATTATGAAGAAACCTTCGCCCGGTAGCCATGCTTAAATCTATCAGTTCTTTTAGGCTGTATTGCTAGTCTCGTTACGAGATTTGGCGGGGATGGATGTCGCTTGACCTTTTAAATGGCAATTTAAATGAGGACATCTGTCACACGACAGCAGAAGGGTTCAAAGCTAAAGGCAAAGAACACATAGTATGCAAGTTGCAAGGTCCATTTATGGACTTAGCGGCGTCGGATCATGGAACATCGGGTTTGATGACCATTACTTCTTTTGGTTTTGAAAAATACTGATAGACCTTGTGTTCTGAAGAATCCAAGCACGGAAAGGTAGTTTTTCCTAGTCCTTTCATTAGATGACATATTGATGTCAGGCTTGACAAGCAAGTGTTGTCAGGTGTAAAGATTGGTTGCATAAGCAGTTTGATATGAAAGACTTGGGAGAAGCAGTATATTCTTGGAATCAAACTTATACGAGGCCAGGAAGAATAAGTTGTTGGCTTATCTCAAGCCTCTTATATTGATAAAATTCTTGTCGAGGTTTAACATGGAAAATTCAAAAGGGGATCCTTACCCTTTTGGACATGGAATTCATCTTTCTAAGGAGCAATCACAAAAAACTCTGGCGGCGAAAGAAACGTATGAGTAGGATACCTTATGCCTCGGCGTAGGTAGTCTCATGTATGCCATGTTATGTACCGGGCGGATATCATTATGCGTGGGAGTTATGGCCGTTATCAATCGATCCGGTGAAGAACAACGGATTGCGATAAAGCATATACTTAAGTATCTAAGGAGGAGCAAGATTATATGCTAGTATATTCCGGTGGGAGTTTAGAAACCATTGGTTTCACGGACGCTCGAACTTCCAGGGACATTGACTCAAGGATATCTACCTCACAGTTATGTGTTTACACTATATGGTGGGTACATGCATTGGAGTATTAAGCAGGGCGTGTGTGTGATTCCACCACGAAGGCAGATATGTTCTTTATGAGCGCTAAGGAAGAGTTTGTGTGGTGAGAAGAAGTTCAGTATGGATCTTCGGGTGATACCCGGTCTTGGTCGGCCCATTACCCTTTGCGTGACAACGAGTGGGCGCGTAACACAGTCAAGAACCAGGTATCACAAAGCAAAACACATTGAGAGGAAGTACCACTTGATCAGAGACATCGTGAGCGAGGAGACACGGTGGTTGCAAAATGCGTCGGAGGAAAACCTAGCGGACCCATTCACAAGAGCTCTGCACATTCAAGTTTTGAAAGACATGTAGATTCTATGGGTGTTAGGAGATTGCAGACTTATTTTAGGACTAGTGGGAGTTTTTTTATTTGAGCTTTTGTATGAGACAAATAAAATTATTGTATTTTTAACGTATTGTTAATAAAATTTCAATGAAATTATTAATTTCACCTTGTGCACACTAGTATTTTTCGTATTAAGGTCGGATTAATTATACGTATATGGTCATATGGATACGTCCATGGAAGACATGATCATAAGTTCTCATAATTAATGAATAAGATCACGATTATTGAATAAAGTTGGGCGCTTTTATTTAGGCGCAATATTTTATAAATATTATCTTGGATTTATTATAAAATATTGGTGGATATGTTTTGATGGGATCAAGAAAGATTTAATTAAAGAGTTAAATTTACGTGAAAGATTAAATCTCAAGTGATATTTGATTATTATTTTTTTCTCTCAATCACGAGTTTATTTTAAATAGGTAGTGAATAATTATCGGTCTTTTGAATTAATCGATATGTGGGGCTATTTTGTGGCCGATACCTAGATGATTTGGGAACGTGATTGTTTAATTGCAGTATTTATAAATAAGCAAAAAAATGGAATTGTATGATATCCTCTTGATATGTTTCGGTACTTGGATGCAATGAAGTCCTTTGGCGGTGCATTTGATCCATTAGAGCGGTAAATCAAGAGATTAAAAATAATTAATTGATGACCAGAAAATATAATCGATTAATTATCGATATTTTACCAATGGAGGAAATTAATATATATATCAATATTATTAATTTTTGGAGTTCAACTCACGGGCTTTTTAGTGGAATTGTATAGGTTAGATAGTAGCAATTATAAGGGCCTTAATTAATAATGGCCAGTTTGGATCCAGTAGCTCAGGGAAAGTGGCGGAGCTCATATCAGTAATGGAACTATAGAACACAAAAGTTGAGTTACATGGTTTTGGGCTTATGCTCAAGTTTGTACTCAAGAGCAAGTGGAGATTGTTGACAATTATGTGCTCTTGATT
The DNA here is from genome assembly GCA_016808115.1 of Tetrastigma voinierianum. NCBI lineage: Eukaryota > Viridiplantae > Streptophyta > Magnoliopsida > Vitales > Vitaceae > Tetrastigma > Tetrastigma voinierianum. Next base: position 373,382 of record JAEQBH010002591.1, on the reverse strand, counting down.
ACTTAGTATTCTCAAAATATATGTATAAATTATAAATTTATAATAAATATAATTTATTATATGAACGGTTTTATAATAAATATAATTTATTATATAGGCAGTTATTTATAATAAATATAATTTATTATATAGACGATTATTCTAACTTGATGTAATGGGTTTTAAGGTTTTCTCTTTTGAGGTTTTTTTCATACATTTTTTGAGAATACGAGAACGAGAGAAAAGAAAATTTTCTATTCTTTGGTTTTTCTCTAAGTGTTCTAAGATTAGTTCTACGTACAGATTCATTGTGCCCACACACATCCATACCACCACGAGGATAGATCTGGAAGATCGGACGGTCTTGAATTGCGATACATGGAGTTGGACGGTGTGTAGATGTCAGTTTGGTTGCGTGTGACTTCTTTGCCAGATCGACGGTGTAGATTCTTTGGTTGGTGGCTGATCTAGAAGTCTAGTTGGCAATGGATCTGCAAATCTACATAGGTAATTTTATTTAATATTGAATTTTAGATACAGTTGCATGTTTAATCATATTGCAAGATCCATGCTTCCATTTGTGTGTTTTTCTTAAATCCTTTAATTCTAAGCGTTTTATATTAAAGATATTTTTAAATATAAAAAATAAATTGGTAGCTTTAAGTTTCCAAATACATTTTTGTTATAATTTAAAATATATATTTTGACAATTACTTTAAAACGTTTTCCAGACAAGTTATAAGTTTTCTTAAATTTTGTATAAACTTCAACCCGATCAAATAGGGAGCAACCAAAGCTTCCTAATTAAATATGATAATAAAACAGGTGATATAGATAAAATGGAATATGCATGAATAGCTTTTATTTTCAATTAAACACTATAGTATTTTCAGTGGTAGTTTTAAAAAAGTAACCTTCATCAATCACCGTTATTCAAATTTACAAATTGACTCTATTTAGTTGCTTGAAGAAAAGTAAAGAAATGCCAATCCAAGCTTCCAAAGCTTAAAACCAAAATCCATCAACTGACTCTATTAAGGGAAAGAAAAGAAAACTTCTTGATAACCGATGATTTTTATTTAGATAGGTATTTCCAAGGAATTTGCTAAAGAACCTTCTATAGAGTGAAAAAGTATACACAACAAAAGTAAAGTCTGCCTGCCTGCTTTACCACACCCTTCAGATGTTTTTAACATTTGGTTGTCATTTGTTAAATCTCTCGCCCTTTTCTTCCTAAGGGCTCCAAAATGACTCACTTGCCGATACTCCATGGGACATCCCTCCTATTTAACAAGTTATTTTGCTACAACAACGAGTTAAGGTTTTGGTTTTAGAAGTGGCAAAGCGAGCTTGTGGTGAAGACTCCATCCTGACTTGCATAAGTGATCTCTCTCTCTTAAAGAACAAATGCATTCGCAATGAAAAGCTTAAAGCTGTCACGACTTGCATAAAGTGATCTCCCTCTCTCTCTCTAAAAGAACAAATGCATACTTGTGGCTTGATCTCCATCTAACTTGCATATTGATCTCTCTCTCTCTGTTTAGAACAAATGCATACTCAATGAAAAGCTCATTGGACTTAATTCTTTTCTTGTAAGAATTACCTTTTAAAAGTAGATAACATAGGAGGGGAGGACTAAAACGCTCATAAGGGTAGTTTCTTATAAGAAACTTATCCTTCAAGTTGGATAACAAGGGGAGAGAATTGAAAAGAAAAAATTATTTTCCTATAAGAAACTTACCTTTCTAAAGTGGATTACAAATGAGGAGAGAACATAAATGGTGGAAAAAAAATTTAATTTCTTATAAAAAAAACTTACCCTTTTGAAGTTGATAACAAATAAGAAGCACTTTTAAAGTTGATAACAAATGAGGAGAGAACTGAAACGCTCTTAATAGTATTAATTTGTGGTACAAGAAACTTACCTTTCTAGAGTGAATTATAAATGAAGAGAGAATTGAAATAGTGGAAAAAATTAGCCTCTTATAAAAACTTACCTTTTTAAAATTGATAACAAATGAGGGCTTACCTTTTTAAAGGGTTAATAACAAATGAGGAAGCGAAACGCTCTTAATTATATTAATTTCTAGATGACGTTGTTTTGTGGAACATGATTAGAATCAAAATTGAATTGAATTTATATTAAATCCTAAAGAATTAATGGTTGTGATATGAGTTAAATGGATGAAAAATTACAAAGAAACTTACTTTTTTAGAGTGGATAACAAATAAGGAGAAAACTAAAACGCTCATAACCGATTGTTTTATGGAATATAATTAAGACGAAAATTGAATTGAAAATAAAGTAGTAATAAGGTAGTTTTAGGGTAAAGTTATATTATAGTTTTGGAAATAGAATTTTGTAAAACATCTCATATTTTATATATAATATACTTTTATATATACTATAAATATAGATTGATATAGATGTGTAGAATTTATGAAACATGAGAAATTGTTTATTTTTTGTAAAAATTTTGAAAACGTTTCTTCAAAGTACACTTGAGGATTATTTCTCAAAATTTTGTATTAGAATAAATTATTTGTGAGCTAAATATTTGTGAAGCTGCACAACAAAATGGGACCCGCGTTAATGGGCCTTTCTCTATAAATCAAATCCATTTCACTCCCATTCTTGTAGATCTCAAACCCACTCCACTAAGAAAACCAGAGACAATGGCGCAAGGTAATTATCGTCTTTCTCTTCTCCTGGCTTCGATCCTTCTCGTCTCCATAGCCGCGGTATTTGTTTGTGAAGACTATCGTAGATCCCCAGCGTGAACAACCCTCACGTGCGGGAGATGGGAAGTTGCCGATTGGAGGGCACAACTGGCGAGCGGGACGAGTTGAAGTTCCAGGGGCGTGATCAGGCGAGTCCTCAGGTCGTCGCCCGGCCTGAGCTACTTGATGACGTTGAAGGCGAAGACCGGCGGAGTCTCGAAGAAGTACAAGGCGGTTGTTTGGGAGAAGCTGGATGATACTAAGGAGCTCACTTCCTTTCAACCCCTCTGAAAGCTTCCGAGAATGTTTCGTTGTGGAAATGCTGATGGAAAATTTGGATTTTGGTGTTTGATGAAGTTATTGGAGCTTCCTAGCCGTTAGGGTCAGAGTCTATTGTTTCAGGTTTATTTCTATTAAGTTGAATAATTCCTCCATGAACTTGAGGAACAAGTTTGTTTTTTCCAGTTTAATGTAGTCATGCACCACGATTATAGGACCCGTAAAATCACGGGTGGTTATTTCCTTTTCTATCTCAGTGTGAGGCTATTTATTAGCCACAATAGTTGTTAAACCAATCAAGAAATTTGACTTTCGTGTAATCGAATTTCAAAGTTCTACACTATTTCTTTGATTCTAACATGTTGGTATTGAGTTAAGAACCCGGGGCCTTGCATAGAGAGTACGAAACCGTTCAACTGCCATCCCAAGGTTTGATGGTCACTATGACCATTGGAGTATGCTGATGGAGAATTTTCTGCATTCCAAAGAATATTGGCACTTGATAGAGGGACGAGGATCCTTTCTTTGCTGATAGAAGAGGATCGGATCTTAGTGAGACCGCGAGAGAGACCTATGAAGATCGAAGGCGAAGATCTCAGGCCAGAACTTACCATGTTCCAGGCCGTTGTTCGTGTTAGGCGAAATTCCAATTTTGGAAAATGGCAAAATCGTAATTTCGATTAATCAGAATTTATTCTCTAGATCTCGGATGACAAGCAGTTTCACCGTTGGAATCGTCACTGAAATCTAGCTGAGTCGTCGAATTTTATCGAATTCTGAGACAATCGGAGTTAGCACGTTTTCGAGGGCATCGCGGAGTTCGGTCTTGAAGTAAAAGATTACCGATCTGACGAAAGTCACATATAACACGTACTCATATTACTTAAGTGGCATGGTGAAATATGAATTGATGGCCGAGATGATATAGAGATGTCCATGGGAAAGAATGACATAAATGTCATTTTTGGAATTGTTTAAGTTAGAAAAAGACAAAAAATAAAATAGTGGTCATCTTCTTCAAAAAGAAAAGACCAAAATGTGCTGGAGGAGAATGGAGGATGTAGTGGCTGGATGTTCTTCATTTTAGAGAGAGAAGGTGCTCATTCTCTCTGGAATTTGTAAGCTAATCAAATAAGGTGAAATTCTTACCAGGAGCAAGAAAGGAAAGCTACTCTACGCTGGGGCCTACGCATGAGCTGGGTTTAAGGATTTTCGATGACTCCATGAGGTAGGGGTTTCTCCTATGGGTTTTACACTTTATTTAAGTGTTTTACAATGTTTTAGGTTGGTTTGAGGCTAGCGACCGTTTGATCGATCCCCAAAACTTGGGACCGAATTGTGGAATTTTTTTAGAAATCAATTGGACAGTCGTGACATTGCACGGACTGTTTTGGGTGTTTGAGTTGGAAATTGTTGAATAAATTGTATTGTGATGTGTATGAGGCAGTGGCCGTGAAGTCACTAAGTGAACCGATGATTATTGATTTCTTGCAGGAAGTAACCGAGGTTTCACTATTCCCAGGAATAGTCATTCACAAAATAATTTTTTGTGAAATAATGTGTTTGGTTGAAGATTAATTCCGTCGGAGTTGCTCAAGTGTTTGATCATTAGCCCAGTGACTAATTTGATGTAATTGATCATTGAAATTACATGACATGTTTGTGTGATTTAAATTTCATGTAAATATATGCATAATTATATATTTGCATGTGTTATTGAATTGTAAATGGAATTGGCATCATGCATTTCATATGCGTAGCTGGGGCACCCAGGGCAGAATAGAGTGAGTGCATAAAGGTAATTCTTGAGAGATGGTTCAAAGGGTTGTCTAAAAATAATAAATATCGGAGGTAGTCAAAACATATTATCAATCGTCGACGGCCCAATTGATATACATCGAAGAGGTAGTCATACACACACAATATCAATCGTCGGAGACGGCCCAATTGATATATACATCGGAGGGTTGTCCACAAACAAATAAAACTAAGGGTTCTCATACGTGGCTTAGGCAAGTGTGAGGGAGTCGGTGAGGACTAGGGATACGAGATGATAAATTAGACATTCAACTAGGATCATGCATTTGCTTGAATGTGTGTTTATTTTGGAGCATTGCATATGTACTTAAGTGGAGAGTAGTCCACTTAGAGTGATTCCACTACTGAGCATTAGCTCACTTACGTCGAGGATATTATTTGAGATACGGGGTGTGCGGGAGACGGCTCATCTAGAGATTGAGTTTTAGAAGAAAGCTAGGAATGCTGGCTTTGGTGGTTTGTGTATTAAATTCTAGTATTTTACCCAATATCGTTGTATAAAGTAACTTTGAACTCTTGAAACTATTGGATATAGTTGGTTTATATTGATGATGAGTATTGTAGTATGGGCCCAAGAGGCCGTTTTTACTCAGATATAGATATCATGTGATTGATGTTGATTGGGACAGGTTATATTACAGGTGTTGTATTTGGGTAGAGCTCCCCGTACAAAGGAGACTCTACCCGATTTTCATGAGTGGCGTCGGGTAACCCGACATCCACTAGTATTGCATGAGTTGTGGGTAGTCAAACGGTTGAGGAATTAGGGCGTCATAGATCATTCGATCTTTTGGGGAGACCATTTTTTGAAGAAAAGATCTGAAAAAAAAAAAAAAGATATATGGGATTCTTTGAAGCAAAGTATCAAGGAGTGACACATGTCCAATCGTGCTCAATTGCAAACTCTTCTAAGGAGTTCAGTGTGCATATGAAGATTGCAGTGCTGTTAATGATTATTTTGGCGGAACTCTCACCATAGCTAACTAGATGCGAAGCGCCGCAGGGGCCGAATGGATGATAGTAATCGTTGAAAGATTGCCGAGGTCTACGACTTCAAAATATGATTCGTTGTTTTGCTCCATTGAGGGAATCAATGACCTGGACCATAATGTCTATAGACGAGAAAGCTGGCGACCTCTTGGTACATGAGCAATGAATCGGTGACATGTGGATAATGAAACGAGGCACTCGGATCACTCATGGATCTGAGGAGGAGGGGTGGAGCGGAGGCACTGCGGGACGGACTGAGGAAGAGGGAAGGGAGTAGGTTGGGTTTGATAAATCTATCCTAAGTCTTATGTATCATGAGCTAAGGCACTCAATGCAGAATGTCCTAAAGCGAGACAAGGAGCAGAAGTAATTATCTTTGAAACAAGGAGGAGATGCTGTTGATGGCTTTTGTAAATTCCAACGAGGCTGCAATGGAGCACATTTGGTTCCTTGATTCTGGGTGTAGTAACCACATGTGTGGAAAGAAAAACATGTTTTTTGATTTTGATAGCAGCTTTCGAGAATCGGTGAAGCTTGGCAATGGACTCGAGTATTAATGTACAGGAACCGTTAAAATTAGAATGGGTAAATGGGTTTATGCATGTAATCACAGAAGTCTTCTACGTACCAGACCTGAAGAACAACCTGTTGAGCATTGGTCAATTGCAGGAGAAGGGGGCTGGTGTATACGACATAGGAAAATCTGAAATCTTTCACGGTGAGAAGGGCTTAATCATGGAAGCGGAGATGACACACAACATAATGTTTCTTGTGCTTGCCGCGTTACAACGTACGAAAGGAACCGCAATGCTTTTCTCATTGATCACGGATCAAAAGCGGACCTTTGTAGCTTTTATGGTATGGACATCGGCTAGGAATGGGCTCAAAGTACTCGACAAAAGAACATGGTGGCCGAGACTCCAGGTATGTGGCTATGCGGTGGGAAAGCTGACGTAAGTGATCCCATTTCTAAAGAAAGCATGTGGAGAGCCTCAGCATTCTTCGGTTGGTGCATGCGACATATGTGGACAATCAACCCAAATTTCAAATGGCAACGGTATTTTATTACGCCCCGTATTCGATGATTTCGTGAGAAAGACTTGGGTGTACTTCTTGATGGAGAAATTCGAGAAGCTTTTCCATATTCAAATCTTATAAAGCGAGTTGAGAAGAAGCGGAACATACATACGAGGAGTCTTAGAGACGGTCGTGGGAGAATTCACATCACGAGATTCACTGACTTACGCGATGAGCATGGAATCCATAGACAGTTGATAGTTGCCTATACACCCCAACAGAATGGTATCGCAGAAAGGAAGAACCGCTCCATTATGAATATGGTTCGAAGCATGTTGATGACAAAACAATTCCCAGAACCTTTGTGAAGCGGTGGGTGGGCCGGTGCACGGCCTCTAAGAAGTGATGTCCAACTCTTCTTAGTGAAGAACAAACACTTGAAGAAAGCGTGGAGTGAACCTGTGAAGCCCATCGTGGACTATTTTCGAGTTTTTGGATGCATTTCTCATGTCCATGTCTCTGACAACACGAGAGTAAAGCTTGATGCCAAGGTTTGAATCGTATTATTGGGGGTAAGTAGGGAATCCAAGGCTTATAGACTATTTGATCCCACTTTCAAATAAAATAATTATTCAGCGAGATGTGGTATTTGAAGAAGATCGGCAATGGGCTGGGATGATGGTCTCAAACAAGCCATATTGGCTGAGCTCGAGTGGGAGACTGAAGAAGAAGCATAAGTGGAAGACGAGGGAGATGGAGAGGAGTCTGAAGTCAATGAAGAATCTGGGCTTGAACCGAGTCTAATGGAGTAACATTTCAAATAGAAGAACACTTACCTTGTGAATCTGAGCTCGAAGACCACCGGTGTGGATGAGAGATTATGGCGAGCAGGTCTCTCGGAGTAGAGAACATGTTAGCAGGGCACATTTGGCACTTTGTTCCAGCGGTGGGATCCCATTACATTGTGAGAAAATTTGTGAAATCCGAGAAATGGAGGAAAGCCATGGACCAAGAAATACAAGCTATTGAGAAGAATGACACATGGGAATTAACAGTGCTGCCATCGGGAGGAAAAACCATAGGAGTAAAGTAGGTCTTTAAAACAAAATTCAACGAAAATGGAGAAGTGGACAAGTACAAGGATCGGCTAGCTGCCAAGGGGTATTGCCAGCAATATGGAATTGATTATGCTGAAATATTTGCACCAGTGGCTCATTTGGACACTATCTGGTGTGCTATCCTTAACGCACAGCTTGGGTGATTTACCAACTTGATGTCAAGTGGAAAACTCTGCATGGAAGTGCGAGGAAGTCTTCGTTAGGCAACCTCCATGATATGAACAGAAGGGCATGAATCTAAGGTTTTATCGACTCAAAAGCATTGTATGGACTCGAACAAGCTCCCGAGCTTAGTGGTCACTTGTCCAAGACATATTTTGTCAAGAAGGCTTCACGAATGCTATGAGCATCGTTTATTCATTAAAACTGCGGATGGAGGTAAAATTTTGATTGTATTTTTATGTTGATGACCTTATTTTGCAGCAATGATGAAGTAATGTTCCAGATGATTTAAAGTCCATGAAGATTAAGTTCGACATAGTGATCTTGGAAGAATGAAATATTTCCTTGGCATTTGAAGTACAAAAAGGCGAGATGGGTATCTTCATCACTCAGCGGAGTATGCTCAAGAAATCTTAGAAAGGTTCAATATGGATCAATGTAACCGTTACATAATCGATTGGTTCACGACTTTAAGCTCACGGAATGAGTGGGAGGTCTGTGAGTCGTATACGATAAATGGTGAGTCATGTTCTGCTTATCACCGTATCTGTTGATGATACCTTTATCAGTTTGATTAATCGGGTGTAAGCCTGCAGGTCTGCTGCGGTAAAAGCTGGAACGCAGCTCAGGGATGTTCTGCGGGTGAGCTGTGTGTCCTGCGATAAGCTATCTTTCTTCAGCAGATGGCAGAAAAATCCTCAGTATATTTTTAATAGATTGATCCATCTCTGGTTTAAGACAACCAATGTTGCTCCACCACCAGTAGTTCAGCCACAATATCAGTGATGCAGTTGTAGTGATTTGATAGGGTTCAAATCAAATGAGTGAGTCACGCAGGTGGTGTTTGTGATATCGTGATTAAACTCGAGAATCTTGTGATGCGTTAGTCGTAGTAAGCACATAGATATAAGATTCCATTTTCTTGAGATCTTGTTCGGGATGGAATTTTGGAGCTAATTCATTGTTCTACAACCTTGAGTTGCGGATGTCCCCAACAAAGCCATTAAAGCTTGATGTTTTGAGGATCAGAGACTTATTGACATAATGGCAGAATTTTAAGATTATCGCGAATGGCATTCGGTTTAAGGAAAATGATGAAGTTATTGGAGCTTCTAGCCGTTAAATTCGAGTCTCTTGTTCGGGTTTATTTACATTAAGTTGAATAATTCCTCCCGAACTTGAGGAACAAAGTTTGTTTTCCAGTTTAATGTAGTCATGCACCACTGATTATAGGACCTGCCAAGTGGGTGGGTGGTTATTCCTTTTCTATCTCGGTGTAAGGCTATTTATTAACCTGATAGTTGTTAGTAAATAAAGAATTCTCCCGACTTTCGTGTAATGTCAGAATTTGCAAGAGTTCTACGCTATTTCTTTGATTCTAACGATCATTACGGATTAACTCGTTATAATATTTGGCTCACCTAATGGATTGTTTCTTTTGTTTTTGTCCTTTTGTGGATTGAAAGATTTGTTTTGTATGGATGGCATTTTGAAAATAATTGAAAATATTCTTAAAATTTGTTTTTATTTTTTATTTTGATATCTATTCACTTAGAATTAAATCATCTTCTTATCCTATCATTGTTATTATAAGGACTCATGTTATTATCAATGTTTTAAAAACCAAACCGCATCGGCCGGTCCGATCGGTCGAACCGTCGACCGGTTACAAAACCGGTCGGTTAATCTTTCGCTTAGATTTGCATTGAGCCGGATGAGCCGGCGGTCGAACGGTGAAGCTGGATGAGCCGTAGGTTCTCGTAACCGTCGGTTCGCTCCCACAAATTTTTTTGTTTTCAAGTTAAAGCAGCGTTGTTTGATGCTTTTTGATCAGAGCACGTCATTTACAAGTTAAGCTTGTAGGGTTAAGGCTTGTAACTAAAAAATTCAATTAAATAATACAGAGAGAGAAAAGAAAAACTCATGTATTGAATATGGGAAGGAAATTAAAAGGAACCACTTTACCATCAGGTCATTATCATGATTATTTTAAATATTAAAAAAATTATATATTACTTTTAATTAAGTATATATTTATATAAATAAGTTTATTCCATTTTTAATATGTTTTCAGATATAAACTGATGATGCTATTTCAAATCGAACTGGTCGGAGCGTGGTTAAATGAAGCTGGGCTCAGAACTGTGAGCCGTCATTGGCCGGCCCGGTGGCTCGATGCCTAAGTCGCCTTCCCCAGAGAAAGAATAGATCGACCGCTTGGTGGGAAGAGAATGTTCCAGATACCTTAATCGATGGGGTGGCCCGCATTTATAGTAGATGTTTTCCTGGGTCTGGATGATGGTAAGGATTCTTATTGGATATAGTGGATTTTCTCGCCTCAGACATTACGATAACAGGGATAATTAGGAGTAGTTATTGTCAATTATCCTACTCCTTATCATCATGAGATTTGGTTTGATTTACAAGATAAGCGCTATCGGGAATTATCCTACTTTGTTGATGATTTGGGTTTGATTTATTATGATATGGGCCCTTTAGGTCGTCTGTTATTCGCTCAGCTTTAATGAATCGGCTCCCGCTTTAGTTTGCCAGAGCCCATGTTTCACTAAGTCATTTGTAAATCCTCTTTAAAACCTAATTTTTTGGGCTTGTGAGTGGGCCTGCAGCCATTTTTTAAACTAATCATAGTTCCCCCCAAATTTCTTAGTTACGACGAGTGGGCAAGGGCCGACGTCAATCGAATGCAATCCCACATGGTCGCTCGTGGTCGGTTTGATTAGGCTTGGCTCACAAATGTCCCGTATAATGGATGACTTTTCGACTCATGGCCATTTCTGGCTTCCTTCCGTTTCTTCCTAGAACATCCTCTGACCGTTAGCGTTGTGTTCACCTGATATTGAAGCTTTTACTTTTATAGCTCTGGGCCTTTTCTTAACATCTCAGATGATCTTCGCTTTAATCCCTCTCGCTTTTTTGACACTCGTCGGGGTCGCCTTTCGCTCTCTGCCTGAGGACCGTACGTCTTTTCTTCCTTCGTCTCGAAAGTAATATAGCACTAGGGCTAGCTTGGTTAGGTCTTGTCTTTACTACCCGATACTCCATGGTCCGGTCGTTCGCTTTACAGATAGAGGTGACTCTATGTGATAATCTTGCTCAAAGGATGTGGTGAATTGATTGTTTTGCTATGGTTGCTCTTCGAGATCTCAGGAGCCTCCTTCCCGTGGTAAAGGCAAGGGTGGAATTGACGAGATTAAATACCTTGCGGGGGCCGGAATATCCAAGTCTCATTGGTAGAATGCCTCGCACGGACCTAGCAGAGTCAACCTTTACTGGGAAACTTTGCGAGGCGCATGTGCCCCCACGGTGTCCGTGTCTCGTCTCCCGATGTTCGACTCTCCTACGCGGGTCCAAGTGCCCAAGTGATGGTGTGCTTCTTCGAGGTGGCTCTTCGATAATGGCCTCCGCTTCCTCTACACCCCTTTATAAAAAAGGGTCTCTGCAACATTTCAACGCCCGCCTCTCAACTTTCGCCCACCCTCGTGGGTATTCTGATTGGGTCGTTGGTTTCTTTTAGGATAAGGGCTGGGTGTCTTGTAATATAGCCTGCTCCTCGGACCTCTTTTAATGCGAAGGAAGCCGCGAGGGCTTTATCTATCTAGCGTGCTGCCGCTCCTCCGATCATATCGATCTCCCGCCTTCCTATACCAGAGCAGCTGCTACTTTTTGTTAGTGGCCGCAGTTGAGAGCACGATCCTTTTGACAAGGAAGACACACTGGGCGTCTCACTGTCTGGACCACTCCGGAGAATCTACGTGAGCTTTGCTTTGGTTTAGTTCCTATCATTTTTCATAAGTTATGTGGTGTCCCTAACTTTGGTATCAAGGCGCGCTTTTCGTGTGTTCGCCTGATCTCAAACTTGAAGACAAGGACGTAGTTGAAGTTGGCCAAGTGTCTTTTCACATTATGAGCTTATCGTCGATATTCTGATCTCTCAAGTTCGAGGTCTTCCCACCAAGCATTGAGGCTCACCCCCGCCCGTTATGAAGTTCTCACGACGCCTCCCGTCAAACCCAATAAAGTGGAGAGCTTCGTGCTCGCGGACGCTCGCCGTGGAGGTCTCGGAGCGTGAAGCGGAAAACTCCGGACTCCTTTGCGAAGGGCCATCCAACCTAGGGTAAAGCCCCGAGGTCGGGACGCCTTTCATCTCCCGCTCATGTCTGGCGGCAAGTATCATGCACCTTCAACCGAGAGTCCAAGAACCTTCCAAATTGTGAAACATTCCTCAGCCTCACGCAAAGTGCCAAAGATCCTCGGGAGGGTCCGAGCCTCCGTTAGAGGTTATGCCCATCTCGCCTTGAGTTCGCTCAGAGCACCGAGCCTCCTTCGATAGCGGAAGACTTGGGGAGGAAGCGCCCTAAAACTGATGGAGATGGGGATTCCTTGCTCTCCAATGCTGAGTTGGCTGCCGGTGCGGTCTCGTCAATCCTTAAAGATTCTGATCTCAAGAAGTCGGGTGCCCTGCCTGTTGAGGAGGCTTTGGCTCTATCCCCACGGGTCGCCCGTAGTTCCCGCCTCATGTGCCCGTTTATCTTGGTTTGAGTTGCGTGGCGACTCAGAGTGTTCTGCGGTCGATGTGTGGCTACCCATCTGAAGAGTTTTGAAAAAAGGGCCAGACTGAACGAGGGTCATGTCAAAGCCGCCAGAGCCTACAAAGCGAGAGGGTCGCTTTACCTCGAGCGAAGTTGGAATCATGATCGATGCAACATATGACGGAGGAGGCCGTGAAGCTCAGGTCCGATTTGAGGCATACCATGATAGCCGCTGAAGGCGCCGAGGGGTAGGAAGAAAAGGCTCTAAAATGGTCATAAGAGCCATCGAGGGCGAAGCCGGAGGTCAGGATGGGCTGCGACTACTCCAGGACGACCGCTGCGGCGTGGATGGGCTACAAGTCGCCCAAGCTGAGCCTGTGTGGCCGGGCGAAGAGCTACAATCATCTTGGGAATGAGTCGTGGATACCGTGAAGAGTTTGCAGCCGCTAGAGACGAGCCGCTGCAAAAGCAAAGGTTGCTAGACAAAGCCCATCGCTGCTTCCGGTCGTGAGCTCCACCATCAGCCCGACCAGGCGAGCGTCACAAGGGGCTTTGCGAGGGATCCCGAAGGTAGTTCCGCTTCGTCTCTGTGTGAGGGACCTGAGCGATAACAAGCCTGGAGGGACGAGGCCTACACTGGCCGGATGGCTCGCTTCCAGAGGAGGTCGCAACGCCCACCCAGGGGTTTGAACCTTAACTTGATGACTACACTATACGGAGGCGCACGCCCTTGTTGATTGTTCCGAGAGCTAAATTTCGCCTGGCCGAGGCACGCCCCCTTCCCTTTTTGCTTGCGCCTCCGACGTCTGGGTTTGATTTGGTTGTTTTTTTTTACAAAGGTTCAACCCGGACAAAGAGCACGTCGTTTTGGGCTTTCAAACTCAATGAATACCCAAATTTGATCTCTTTTTTTTTTTTTATAACTGTGTCCCTTATGCTGCTCTCGCTCGAAAGGCCCTAGACGGTACATATATAGCCTTGCCTCGAGCAAATGAGCTTTTTAAGAAACCGGGTTGCGGCGGCCCAGGCTAATTGTGGCCCGAAATAACTCGGGCCTCGGGCGCCAAGCCTAATGAAATGAGCCTTCAAAACGAGCCGGCCGCTCCGGCCACCTGGGCCTGAACAACCGGCTCCGGCTACCAGCCCGAGCCGAAAGCAGCTTGAGCTCTTCAAACCAGTTGCCGAGGCCTCGCGGGCTAATTTGCTCGAAATAATCGCCCCCGGGCTGCCAGCGCCTGAGCCGAGAAGTCGGTTTCAAAGCCGAGTCGCTACCCGCTGGCACTGACCGAGGCCAACCGGGCCTCGGGCTACTAGGGCCCAGGAGTTGAGCAAGCTTGAACTCTTCAAAATCGAGCCACGAGGCTTCGCGGGCTAATTTTCTGTCGAACCGCCGCCGGGCTACCAGCCCGAGTCGAAAGTACTGATCTCTTCAAAACTGAAAGCCGCTGAGGCTCGCGGCACTACCGAAAGCCGAAATCAGTTCTCGGATACCAGCCTCGAAGTTGAGCAATGAGCCTCTTCAAAATCGGAGCCATTGAAATCTGTGGCTACTTTTCCCGAAGCGACCGGCTCGCTACTGTGCCCAGTTGGCACCAAATTTCTTCAAAACTCGAGCTATCGAGGCTCATACACCTGGCTGAGCCGAACCGCCCCGGGCTACGACTGAAGCCGAAAGCAGCTTGAGCCTTCAAAACCGAGTCGAGGCCTGGGTGGCTAACACTTTTCCGAAATAATTCAGCCCCGCTTACCAGACCGAGTCGAGCGTACTGGAAGCCTTTCAAACTCGGAAATCGAGGCCCGTGGGCCAATTTGCCTAAGTCGAACCACTTCGGGCTACCAGCTTGAGTCGGCAAAATGAGCTCTTCAAAATTGGATCTCCCGAAACGCCAACGGACTTCCACCGGGAAAGACGCGCCTTTAATGCTGGTTTATGGAGAATTGACTCCGCCATGGAGAATTGGAACTGACCGGCGATTTTCCGAGCTCGCTTCCTTATAAATTGAGACTCCTCTGCAATGGTGCTCATGCTTTGAACCTTCTTCCTTTTTTGGGCGAATCGAATCGTGACGCATGAAGTGTCAAGGTTTGGTTGTTCGAGGTCACTCGAGATCCCGACGGCGCGGTCTGGCGGCCCTCCGCAGTGAGCTGTGTTTTTCCTGGGCCCCTTTACGGGAGTTATGTTTTTCCCCAGCCCCGCCCGATGACGGAATCCATGCAGTGAATTCATCTCGAGAGGCTGTACTTAAAGAAGAACTTTTAGTACCGCTTCTATTTTCTCCTCTTCTTCCTTCTTTCTCTCTTCTTTTCTCCTTCTTTCTTCCTTTTCCTCTTTCCTTCCCGTTTCACTCTCTCTTCTTTCTCTTTCTCTTTCTTTCTTTTCCTTTTCCTTCTCTTTTTCCTTCTCTTCCGCACTCTTTCTTCCTCTCTTTCCCTCTCTCTTTCTCTTTCTTGAGATTTTTTTTTTTTAAAGGAACTGCTTGTACTATTCATTCCCGAGATGTAAGGGATGGCACTACTAATTGTAATTAATTGTACCTTTATTGTAACAAAGAACAATATATTTTGTTTTAAGATTAATCCAGGGTACTGCTGCAACTTTATCGAGTGTTACCCGGTCACGATCTCGGCGAGCTACCGCCAGGCTGCAAGGCTAAAGCGAATGGGTTTCCGAGTTACCGACTCATGCGGTAGTTCCTCAGATGCTCCACAACACCTGGGGAGGTAATTCTACCCATTTGCCATTTAGATCTTCCAACTCTGGTCTTCAATGTCGCTTAAGAGTTCCGGATGGTGACTTCACCGTCCATTAGATCAGGACGAGCCGGGACGAGTAGTAGTTCCTGATCCCAGCCCCACGTAAACCCTGAACTTAGATTGTTGAATTGTTTCCATTTTCTCGACACCGTGGCCCCTGATACCAAACCTGCATATTATGGCGCGCCGAACGAAGTTGCGTACCTTTTGTTCTATGATGGTAGCCAAATATTCACTTCGCCCATTTGGTGAAATAATCCACTGCTACGACGATAAACTTGCATTGGCCCTTTCCAAGGGGCAGAGGTCCCAATATGTCTAGCCCCCACTGCTAAAAAGGCCATGGGCTTGTAACTGAAGTCAGTGGCTCGGATGGGAGGTGGGAGATTTTGGTGTGCTCCTGACAAATTTTGCATTTCCTGACTAGTTCTGTAGCGTCTCTAAGCATTGTGGGCCAGTAGTATCCCTGCCTTAAGACTTTCCCCGCTAATGTCCGAGCCCCGATGTGATTTCCACACGCCTTTCAGATTCCTCAAGACGAGGCCTGCTGGGCTCTCCCTGCAATGCATTTGATGACGGGTGTGAAAAAACCTCGCTTATAAAGGGCCCCTTAATGAATAGTGAACCCGTAGACCACTCCAAGCTTTAATGCCTTCGATCAAGCTGGGCAAAGAGTCCTTCTCTATTAAGTAGTCCCAAATGGGGTCCATCTAGCTCGGCTCGGACATGACAGGGGAGACCTCTTTGCTGTTGAGATCTACAGAGGGCTCTGAAAGGTACTCGACGAGCGTCAATTTGTTGAGGTCTTCTTGGGAGGCTGTCGCCAGTTTTGCTAAGGCATTTGCTCGTGAATTTTCCCCGTCTCAGCAGGTCCGACTTGAACTAGTGTGAACTTCCCTCGCAATTCCCGCACCTGGTGTATAGGATCATTTTTTCACCTTTGGCCTCATAGGTGTCTTCTATTTTCTTTACTACTAACTAGGAGTCGCTGCTTACTTCAAGCTGATCAACTTCCATCGAATGGGCGAGGTTGAGTCTAACTATGATGGCCTCATACTAGGCCTCGTTGTTGGAGGCTCGGAACCCAAATCTGAGCGCATACTTGATATCTATTCCCCTTCTGGAGAGGTCAGAATTAGCCCTACCCCACTCCCTTGAGCATTGGCGGCCCCGTCTACGGACAGCTTCCAAATGGGGAGGTCGAGCGTCGTTTGTGTATCCTCAGCAAGCTCTACCGAGGTGAATTTCATGACGAAGTCTGCCAAGACCTGCCCTTTTATTGTAGTTTTTGGTTTATATCTGATGTTGAACTCGCTCAGCTCTATGGCCCACTTCATCAATCTCCTCGAGGTCTCTGGTTTATGTAGCACTTGCTTCATTGGGTATTCTGTTGGGATTTCGATGGTATGTGCTTGAAAGTAAGGGCGGAGTTTCCGGTCGTATTACCAATGCCGTGGATTAGTTTCTCCATCTCGATACCTCTCTCCTCTCGCCTCCTCTCAAAGCTCTACGCATTAGTGGGACTGGTGTCGCACTCTGGCTTTGTCTCTAATCAAGACGACATTGGTCGAGAAATCTGAAACTGCCAAATACAGAGTAAGGAGCTCTCCCTTAGAGGGACTTACCGTGAATCCTGGGAGTTCGATAAGTTTTTATCACGTGGAATGCTTCTTCTCGTAGCGTGCATCCCTGCTTTTTTAGAATCCGGAAGAAGTGGTCGGGCACTTTGTCAGCCGGGCCCGGACACAAAACGACTTAGCACAACTATCCTTCCTAGAAGGCTTGACTTTATGCTTCGATGGTGACTCAGCATGTCGAGCACAACTTTTATCTTATCCTGCCCTCATTCCCGTCGTTAACTATAAAACCCAGGATTTTTCCTACTAAGCACCAAAGATTTTGGCCGGATTCAACTTCATGTTGTACTCTTTCAGGATCAGGAATGCCTCAATCAGATGAGCTATGTGGAGCTCGGCCGTAGTTGATTTTAACAACATGTCATCTATATATACTTCCATGGATGCCCTTATTTGCTTCTGGAACATCCTGTTAACCAATCTTTGGTAGGTAGCTCATACGTTTTTCAAATCTAGCATTACACAGATAGCATTATCCCCGCCTGCGGACAAATGAGGTCTTCTCGTCGTCTGGTCCATAGCCGACCGGGTTGTAACCGGAGAAAGCATCCATAAAGCTAAGGAGTTCAAGGCCGGCTGTGGCGTCTACTATAAGGTCGATCCGAGGTAGAGGGAAACTATCTTTAGGCATGCCTGGACACATCGCGAAAGTGAATGCAGATTCGCGATTGGCTGCTTCGCTGGACGAAAGACGACGCTAGGCCAACCATCTGTACGACTGGATCTCCCTTGCCTCGGAGGAGCTTGCCGACCTCCCCATTAATCGCTTTGTCTTTCCTCGAGCCGAAGGCTCCTTCTTTTCGCTTTTGACCGGCTCAAGGATGGACTGACGTTTAGTCTATGAGTGATTATTGCGGAGTCAATCCCTCCCATGTCCTCCTGCTTCCACGCGAAGACATCCTTGTTCTGTTTCAAGAAGTGGATAAGGAGGTGTCTGAGGTCTTCCGTTAGCTTGGAGACAATGTAGGGGATGTGTTCGGGGTCATCGTCCAACTGCACAGGCTCCAGCTCTTCCGAGGGCTCAGGTCGGGTGTTTCACTCGTCAGCAAGATGTCGAGCTCAAGCCACGTATATGTTGTCGACCGCTTGCTTCATTGATGGGGAGTACCGACCACACGCCGGCTTCCTCGAACCATTCCTACCGCTTCGCGGTAGGAAACTTGATCATCATGTGGTAAGCGGAGGGGATGGCTTTTATGGCGTTGAGAGAGGGTCTTCATAATAACACGTTATAAGCAGAGGGGGCATCTACTATGAGAAACTTTATTGCCATTGTTGCCTGGCACGGGGGGTCTCCCAAAGTGCGCACTAACTGCATTGACCCCAAAGGTAGCACTTTCTCTCCAGAGAATCCTCGCAGGTGGGTGCTGACTGGTTCTAGCTTCTCCCTTCCGATGCCCATCTTATCAAAAGCCGACGCAAAGATGATGTCGGCTGAACTCCCATTGTCGACAAGGACCCGGTGGATTGTTTTGTTAGCCACAATTGCCCTTATCACTAAAGGATCGTCCCCCTAGGGTCCGAATCGGGAATGTTATGGCTAAGTGTCAAGTCGAGGCGCTTTGGACACCGCCACTTCCATTACCTCTCCCCCCGATGCTACTTTAAATGAGCCTTCCCTCGCGAAATGACTCCCACCCCACCCGCGAACTCTCCCGAGATCACATGGATTTCTAAGCGTCGCAGCCGAGTCGGGTCAGTCGCGAGGTGATGGTGATCAAGGCTGATCCCACCTTCGAGGCTGCGTACGCGAAGATATCCCCGCGGAATCAAGTATTCGGCTTCCTTCATGAGCCGTATGCAATCGCCTCGCATGCCCGCGTCCTCGGCCAGGAACTCACAATACCCGTGTTATCTCTTTCGTAGGGTCCGCCCTCATCCGGATGGCTATCTGAAAATTTTCGCGTCAGAGCCGGCGCAAGACCTATGACATACTGCGGGTCGCTGTGGGGTGAACCGGTGGTGAACACTCGTTGTCGTGGCTCTGGGCCGAGGTGGTCCCAGCGGTCTCCGACGCCCTCGCCTTCTGGATCGCTCTTTGCTCTCCTCGGGGATCTCTCTCAGGTCTCTTGTCTCAGGCTTCGCCCCGTTGTTTGTCGCCCGCTTCTCCTGTGGGCTGAAGAGCCCTCTGGATGCGCAGGGCTTCTTCTCGCCGCACGTGCCTCTCCGCTAGCCGAGCACTTCCAGCCATGTCACTACAGATCTTTGAGATGGAAACATCAAGTCTTTTTGACTACTCCCAACCCAAAGAATGAATGCGGTGATAATAACTTCTCTCAACCCAAGACACCTTCAAAGACTTAGTAATCAACCTCGACATAAGACCTCAGTTTTCTTACCTGCTCCTCATGGTCAAGAAATGATAACTCCTGGCTTCCGCATTCGGCTCCAATGAAGCCGGAGACGAACGCGATGGAGAGCTCTAAACGAAGAGACCGACCCATAGTGGGAGTCCTGCTAAAACCGCCAACGCCGGCCCTTTAGCCGTGATAGCGCAAGGCTTTGCACCTAAGGCCCTGATATCCATGCGCCATCCGTTCTATAAGTGTTAAGATGGTCGACTGATCCTTCGTCTGCATCGAACACCTCTATTTCGTGCATCCTCGAATTGGCCAAAGGGGGAAGTGGGCACTCCTACTGTGAACGGTGACTCGGGCCGCGACTGTGGTGTCCAGAGTCCGAGCTCGGCCTTTACGACTTCCTTCATGTGGGGCCGAGCCCCCGGCTGATACCTCAACCTCTCGTTCCTATGATCGCCTCCCGAGAAGGGGTCTGTTCATTGTCTCCGATGCCCCCCTCAAGTGTTGTTTCGCTCTCTCTCCTCCGGGGCTGGGGAGGCCTGCGCCTTGCCTGGCTAGACTCGCTTCTCGCTCTCGCGTGGTACGAGGTGTGGCTGCCTTCCCGAGGGGGTGGTGCGCGCCTTCGGTTTGTCGGTTTCGCGTTACATCTGCCTAGTGAGTTGCTCTAACTCCCCTATCAAGCGTTGATTAGTGAGATGGAGTGCCTCCACTTCGGGTCCACGTGTTGGCCAAAGATCATTCTAGACGCGCCTCGAGGTCGCATTTGGTCCACCCCACCTAGCCGGTTCAGATCCGGAGATTGGCATGGCTTCGCTTGTATTCCGCCGATACTACCGCCATCGAAGATCAGCTTTAATTATACAGAACCGCTCCCACGGGACGCGCCAACCGATGATGTTTTTTCAATCGGGAATCGGGTCAGAGATGTCGGACGCCGCCGCAATCGAGGTCGGGCCATCAGCCGCCCCGGCACTCGGGATGTCTCGACCCTCCAAAAACAAGAAACAAATGGGATCGACGGGGGCTCGCCCGTTACCGCTCCGATGCCTAAGTTAGTTCCTTCCTATAGAAAGAATAGATTGACCGCTTAGGGGGCTTAACAATGCTCATGCATCTTACAATCACGGGGGCGCCTGGTATTTATAGTAGATGCTCTTCCTAATCGGGATGACAGATGGACCCTCTTATTGGATAGCTAATTTTCTCGCTCTCTTATCACGCGATAAATAAGGGATAATTAGGGAGCAGTTATTGGGAATTATCCTACTATTGTGAGACTTGGTTTGATTTACGTGATAAAGTTATTTGAAATTATCCTACTTCTCGCTGATGAGATTTGATTTGATTTACAGATACTTTTTTTAAGCCGCTTGCGGTTATCGCCCTCGCGAATGAACCTGGCCGTGACGCCCAAAACCTGTGGGTCCGTTGATGATCTGTGTGCCACAAGCAGGTGCCTAATCAACAAAATTTATACCTAGCCTCTTCCCACGCCGTGAGCAAAGCCACCGCAAAGATAGTGGGTTCAGTGGCCGAACCTGTGGACAGAGTTTTCTTTGTACAAATGACTATCAAAGGAAAGGCCAAAATGGTGAATTTCCAATTTGGATTTTTGGGAATTTATAAAACAAGGATTGATAATGTTTGGAAAACTCGAAATTTAAATAAAATAAAATTAAAAGTTAAGTCTCCTCAAGTGCTCTGGATCGCCGATTCAAACTGCAAGTTCACCGAGGTCCCCTGGTTAATTTCACGTTGGGGAAATGACCTATAGTCATTTCCGAACCTGATCTTCATTTAACTTTAAAAACTAAACCCTATGATTTTCCCCTTTGAACAACATTTATCGAGCATTAATGCTCCTTAAATGAAAACGTGCCTCCCCGATCTACTCCCTACAAATGACAAATGTAAAGAACTAATGGAATTCTAATGGATCTAGCAATAAGCATCCACTAAACCCTAAAAGATTGCTAAATACTGATCAATGAAGGCATATCAAATGAGCTCTAACCTAGAGTGAGAAATAGGAACATAAATGCCAATAAAAACTTACGTTAAAAACAGAGAACCGTTAGTTACTCCAAACCCTAATCCAAGAACCCTCCTCTCTTCAAGGAATGATCTACCTAACCATCCTCCTCGAGTTGTCATCCCCGCAGGTGTGCCTGGGCAACCGAGAAAAGCGAGTTATAAGGCTAGAAAATGGAGCAAAGGAAAACGTGAAAACGGCCTGAAGCTTGGCGCCCCTACCATATTCCATTTTCCCAATAAGAGTCATTCCGGGGCCTTATAAAGTAAACCCCTTTACTAAATTACAAAAACCAAAACTAAAAGCTTAATACAAGGACAAATTTGGAAGAAAATCAAAAAGGAACAAAGGCAAAACGGGTATGTGAAGTCAAATGTGAGCAAAGTATAAAGGGGGCGTGATGGTAATAGTGCTTGCAAAGAGCATTCCCGCAAGGCTCCATTTTCATCACTTTTGCTCTTTTCTTCCTCTCGGTCTCTAATCTGCAATGCTGAGTTTGACTCGAATTCTTCGTGCTTGGATCGACTCAGCAATTTCGGCATAGATACCTTGCAAAAACTGTAAAATTTGCCACAAAATGCTATCAATAGAATAATAGGGACCTTAATGTGTAAATTGGGTTAATTATAATGATTAGTACACAAAAAGCACTCAAAACCTATAATAAATAGGGTTCAAAATAGCACTTTTTGGGCACTAATCACACCCCCCAACCTACACATTGCTAGTCCCTTAGCAATGAAAGAAAGAAAGAAAGAAAGAAAGAGCAAGCATACTAAACAAAATCAAAATTATGTTCACAAAAATATATTTCAAAAAGGTTGTGAATGAGTAATGCCTAACCCTAAGTAAGAACCATCAAACCCTTGCCCAATAACTATCTCTGCAGAATGAATGTCATACAAAATTGAGGTCAAAAGAGCCTCTTCTTCGCTTCGAATCAACCGTAGACTTCCACCAAAATCTAAGTGTTTGTTTGATCGCCTTCAACAATAAATCGCAGAAATCAAACTCTCCCCAACTGAAGTACTACTAATAAAATTTCTAGCACGCCAACTAACCCAAATAGTCAGACCCACTCTTATTCCACAACTCATTTTGTGTTGTAGGGTGCAATGCTAAGGGAATCAGTTCCCTACCAAAGTCCATGTAACGGGATCTACCGATGACTCCTAACCAATTAAGGCTTAGGGCACTAAGTCATGAGGATCTTCGACCACTAACTCTTCGTGGTTTCACCCCGACCCGAACGATTTCGAAACTCCAAGACTCATAACTTGTTAAACTCTACCCATCCACCCATGAAGCGAAAGTACTAAGTCGGTGGTTCCCAACCGCCTGGCTTAGGGCACCGGGTTTAGTTGCTTTACCATATACCCTCGGACTGCGTTTCCTGTTTCAAGGCAAAGCATTGCAATTTTTCTTCTTTTTCTTTTATTTTTCTTTCTTTTTCTTTTCTTTTCATTTCTTTTTATTTTGGAAGACACATTGGCCTTCTATTCATGGGGGTCCTTAACCTATTAAAGGTGGTCAACGAAACTAGGTTAGGTTATTGCAAGGCTTAGGAGGCTAGGCAGTTTTTCAAGTTATTGAAGAAACCTGATGTGCACAGTGTATGGTTAGCTAAAGGTGGAAGAAAAAGGGTCGAAAGAAACAAGATTTCAACTGATCATCCACTCAACTAGGCATGGAACCAATCTAACATCAATAGAATTGGACAGCGTTTCACTTTTTCAAACCACAAAGTATTAGCAAAACACAAAAAATGGGTACATTTGAAAACAAAAATAAGCCTACATAAGATAATAACTTCACAAAAAAGAAACCATCAAGCCACTGAACATCACAAAATGGGCTTGCTCAAACTAATAGCAAAAATATAGGTGCAAAAGCCACTTCCTTCACTAACTCTCCCCCCCAACCAAATATCTCAGTGTCCGAAATGGGGCTCGGATTGGAAAGTTAGGGAAGGAAGTGTTACCTCCTTGATGAGATGTGATCTTTGTTGGATAGGAGACTGCGCAAGCTTTCTATCAACACCTTATTCACTCCGTCAGCTTCAAATGAACAAGTTAGAGAAGAAAAGAGAGAAAAAAGTGACTAGCTGGAGCATTCTTTAAAATTATACCTTCATAATAATTTTAAAAGTGTTCTTTCTGCCATATTTGGATTCTACACTCTAATCTTACCAACGGAAAATTAAAAACGCTCCAAACGGAGTCTGATGAAAAGCTTACGAACAAAATCGAAGACAAAATAGTGGGGCCATAGCGAAAAATTTTCACTATCATAGCGAAAATTCGCTATGATAGCAAAAATTTGATTTCGCTATCTGTGCGAAATTTAGCTATGCGAATTTTTATTTTTATTTTGAAAAATAAAATAATTAATAAATAAATAAATAATAATAATAATAATAATAAAAACGATTTTTTTTTTGAGACAAACTTTTTTTTTTTTAGAGACATTTTTTTTTCAAAAATAAAATAATTAATAATAAAAAAGTTTTTTTAATATAAAATAAAAATAAAAATTTTGTTTTTTATAAAAATAAAAATAAAATAAAAACAAACATTTTTTTTTTCACTCACCTCTTGTGCACTGTTTTTGTTCGTTAGTGAAACACATATTAAGTATCATAGCGAAATTCTCGCTTATGATAGCTTAAAATTAATTACACATTGCGAAATTTTCGCTATGGTTGCGAAAATCTCCCCTGTGCTGATCTTCCTTCTGCTTGCTTCTGCTTACAATTTCTTCAATTTGGCTTCAAAATTTCACTTAAACTGCAAAAATTAATACAAGAAAAATTAAGAAAAATTGCAAAGCTTAAAACAAGCTAGAATAGTATTGTCTCAAAAATTGAGAAAATCTAACAAGAAAAATTATAGAAATCCAAATAGAATACGGAGTAAAATAAAATTAAATAAAACAAGAAAAATTAAGTGGGGGAGCTTAGAAATGCCGAGGTTCGGCAAGTTTCAAATCGAACCGACACCCGAACCAACGTGTCATGCAATGTAGGCAATTACCAAAGTTTTCATGTAGTGGCAAATAAGATAGCTGGCCACTAACTTCCTAAAGTTTTGTAGAATAGTTTGACGGGTGGCCTTTGTGCCGGTGCTTCAGGGCTTCTGCTGGGATCAGGATGCGGCGCGTGATATAGATTCGTCATATTTACCGGGCAAGGCTGTGGTTTGGGCAAGGGCGTTGGGGTTCAATTCTTGTGGGAAATTGTTTCAAAACAAGCTCTAAAGCTCTTTCCACTATTTCTTTCCACTACCCTCCTTGGTTATAAGGGAAGGATTTCTTCGTTCTCCCAGGAAAACAATATCACACATATCCGAGGACTGAGACAATCCTTCGACAATCCAATAAAAATCCTCTATATGCCCTCGGTGTGGCTGTTGTCGACACGCTCCTCGCCATGGTGTCACTTTGGCAATTTTCCTCCGTGGACATTGCTGTTGATCGATTAGGTCTTCAATGGAATCTTGCAGGTTGTCCCATTTATGCTCAAAATCATTTTTCAGCCCATCTAATTTCTTGTTCAAATTGTCTTCCACAATGACAATTATCTTATTCGAATGGGCATTAATCTCCTTATTCTCTGCCACAAAGTCACCCACTATCCGGGTAAGGTCCAAAATGGCTTATTCAAATGGAGGGATTGACTATGGTGGCTGAGGTGACTGAGGAGTTGAAGCATAAAATGGAGGTTCAGGAGGTGCATACTGTGGAGGTCTTCGTGTTCTATGAGGAATCGTGTGATTCCCAACTATGGTTGTAAGTACTACCTTATGGTGAACTCATCCATTGGTTTCTAGTCCTCATAGAACTATATATTCATTTAGATTTCCACAAAGTTGTTGACTTTGCCATGACTGCCTCGTATCCCTCATAGACATGTATGCACATAATGAGTAGCCTGATTTAATCCACTAGGAATGGATTCCTCGCGAACAAAAACAGTGGCAACCCAAAAATAACACAAATAACTTCGCAAAGATCAAAAAAGAAATGAAAAAAAAATTGACAATGAAATTTAAAAGAATTCACCAAAACTTGTGATGAGGATCACAGCAAATCTGAAGTCATTAAACGTATTTTAGGCACCATCCCCGCAACGATAATTCATTTGATTTTGTACACAAGAGGATGCCGGGACCAACAAAATTATACCTAAATTCCTCCTACTGGTTAGCAAAGCTACTGTAAAGATAAAGGTTCGTGGCCGAACTCATGGGTTTTCATACAAATGACTAATGCTGAAGGCCAAAATGGTGAATTCCAATTTGGATTTTTGGGAATTTATAAAACAAAGTGGGATTGATAATGTTTTAAAAACCCAAATTTAAATAAAATAAAATGAAGAGAGTCTCCTTGAAGTGCCAGTCATTGGATTCGGTTCTAAAGTTCACTAAAGGGTCCTCGTGTTACTTCTCAAGGCTGGGGAAATGACCTATAGTCATTTCCGAACCGGATCTTTCATTTAAACTTTTAAAACTAAACCCTATGATTTTCCCTTTGAAAACAATACTTATCGAGCATTAATGCTCCCAAAAATGAAAACGTGTTCCCCGATCTACCTCACAAAGGACAAATAGAAAGCACCAATGAATCTCAAAGGATTCAGCAATAAACATCCACTGAACCCTAAAAGATTGCTAACACTGATCAATGAAGGCATATCAAATGAGTTCTAACCTAGAGTGAAATAGGAACATAAATGCCAATAAAACTTACGTTAAAAACAGGAACCGTTTTAGCTACCCCAAACCCTAACTCAAAGAACCCTCCTCTTCAAGGAGAAAACGACTAGCCAACCACATCCTCCGAGTTGTCATCCCTACAGGTGTGTTTGGCGTACCGAAAAGGAAAGAGAAGGCGAAATGGATATAAGGTAAGCAAGGAAACGGGCTGAAAGCTTATGCCCTAAATTTTATTCATTTTCCTAACAAGCAGCTATCCCGGGGCCCATGGGCCAAACCCCTTTACAAATAACAAAAAAACAAAACTAAAGCTAATACAACTGACAAATTTAAGAAGAAAATCAACAAAAAACTGCGTAGGGAAGTCAAATGTGAGCAAGTGGCAAAATGGCGTGATGGTAAATAGTGCCAGGAAATATATCTTACAATGCTCCATTTTTCATCACTTTTGCTCTTTCTTTCCTTCCGTCTCTCGATCAATGCCGAGTTTGACTCGAATTTCTTCGTGCTTGATCGACTCAAGAATTTCGCATAGATACCTTGCAAAATCAGAAAATTTGCCACAAAATGCGATCAAGATAACAATAGGGACCTTAATGTGTAATTGTTAATTACAATGATTAGTACACAAAAAGCACTCAAAAACCTATAATAAATAGTGGTTCAGCACTTTGGCACCACCGCCTGACAACCCGTCAACTGCTGGACACTTCGTGGAATGCGTAACCCGACAATACTCACGAAAAATCTGCAAAGTATCCTTGTAATGAGCCTCTACCCAGCGTACATAACTCCGTCCTTAAAATTCAATGACTCACAGGTCCAAATGCGAAAATAGCGCCACTGTGGCCCTCGTGACACACTACAAATATATCCAACTAACTATCTCACGTGAGTTCAAGAGTTAATAAATTACTTTCCTAATTCAAACATATATTAAAAATTACAACATTCTAATACATGTTATATCCAAAAGCATCAGGCTTCAGATAGTCCTGGTTCTTTGTACCTGCCTCACATGGTTTCATCTTCAACGCTCCTCAGACCAAAAAGAAACTCCTCGATAAAGGTGAGCTATCGCCCAGTAGTGGAATCACCCTAAATGGGTTACTCTCCACCTAAGTGCATATGCAATGCTCTAAAATAAACACACTCAATTAAATGCGTGATTCTACTTGAATGTCTACATGCCCATTTCCATGTCTCGAGTCCTCACCGACCTACCACACTCGCTTCAAGCCATGTATGAGAAAATAATCACTTTCAAACAAAACTCGTTGTTCTTGGAAAATATGCTTCACCGGGCTGTCGGTAAAATATGGGATCACCTCCGAGGCGAATTGGTTGGTGAGATTCAAACAACCATGGTCCCTCATCCGAAATGATCCGGTTGGCCCATCTCCTAACTCCAATTCTTCTCGGAAAATCATCCCGTGAAATTCCTTTCGCAACCATGTTCGTTTTTCAAAAAATTCATGTCATGCACTAACACCTAATCTCTAGGTTACCCAGTACATATGAAAATGCATTATGTCATTTCCAAAACCATTTATACAATATATCAATATACAACATTCTCAAATTTGCACTCACAACACATGTCATTCAATAGTGATCAACCATCACCCAAATTTACTCACTTGAGCAATTTACAATATCATTTCCAATGGCCTACACACACAATTATATTCCATATAATTATGTCATTATGTTAACACATTAAAATCATGTATTAACCTATCTATTCCTTTGATCCACCAACTCAAGCCATTCTCTAATTTCTCAATCCATTACACAAAAATTAGCTCGTGTGGGCTAATTAACGAAAACGAGCAATTCAATTTGAATCACTCACCCAAACACATTCTCTCATAAAAATATTTTGAGAACACTATTCATGGGGTCACTATTCACGTGTCACTATTCACACAAACCTCGACCGCTTTTTAAACCGGCCCCAAAATAGAACAAAGGTCAGCCGGGCAAACACTCATCACACGTTTGCCTCTCAGGAACCGGTACCTATACCCATTTTCTGCCTCCACAGTCACCAACTATTGTTTATTTCATAAATTATGAAACACAACCTCCAAAGACTTCACACGTCACAACGTCTAAATGGGCTCCAAAATTCTCTAAAATTTAAACAATTCAATCCCAAGTTTGATCGATCAAACGGTCGCTCAAGCGCCTCAAACCAACCGGAACATTATAAAAACACTTAAATGTTGTAACTTCAAGTGGTGATGAAACCTCTACCCACGGAATTTGTCAAAACTCCAACTTTTTGGTGTCCACGCCGCAGCTCTCATCAAGCAGATCAACTTTGCCTTCACGATGAAAATCCCCCATTTGGCCCAATTTTCTCGTAGATCTCGAGAAAGAAGTAAGAGAAAAAATAAAAATATCTCTCAACCTCTCTCTCTCTCCATCTAACGAAAAAATGGCCTCTTGCATCCTGCTTTGACTTTTATTATTTTTATAATATTATTATTATTATTATTATTATTATTTTGATACATAACTTATATTATCTCATTTGGATCCATTTCTCTTCCGAAAAATTTTATTATTTTCAGCTTCAAGTATTTTAAATGAATCCTTAACTCACGCCATTTTACTCGAGTATTTTCGTAAAATCTCGCCCCCGGGTCACCGGGCGACGATCACCTAAATTGCGAAAATATTCGACTGGTCTCGCACCGACGAAAATTTTTTGGTCACTAGATTTCGCAAGACGAATTTAACTACAAGAACCGCTTCACTATCCGGGAGATCTAGAGAATCTTCCCGCTTTTCAACTAAATTACTGCTTTTTACCCTTTTCGTAAAAAATTCGAATTTTCTGCTTCATTCTCCCCCTACCGTAATTTCATCCCCGAATTCATGCACATATGCATCACTCACATGCATATGCTACCTTCATGTCCTATGACCGTGTCAAAGATAACCCGCATCAGGTCACAATCACTAACAACCCGATGAGGTATCAACTCATCCATGTCAAGAATGACATCAAAACCCGATTTGTCTATCTGACCAACTCTCACCCTAGATCCTAGAGGAGAATTTTCCCATACAATGGCTTTTCCCATAGGCCTTAACCTCTAAGCTCAAACCTCAAGAAGGTCGATCCCCTCCTTTCTTCCCACCTAAGATCGCAGATTCGAATGCCTTACGCGCCATCCATCTCTCTCTCTATGGCAAGAGTTGTCCCGAACATAGAGTCCATGTCTTGTGGTGGCGGAAGCCCACACCCATGCCCCTAATGGACAACTTCGCCCATTCTCAAATCTCCCCCGACCTTGGCCATATCTCAGGCCATAGTTATCACCAAAACGCATAATCTCGAATCCGCCATACCCATCACCGCATCGTCACGCCCTGCCTCTAGGAACCTTAGGCCTTGGCATGTTCAGCAATGGCCGGAAAATACGTACCATAAAGAGCCCATGGAACTCCCGCCCAAGCCTGATGCCTCTAAATCCCTGTGAGAAACTTAACCCAGTCCCGAAGACACTCGGGACTCACCCTTCTAATCGGAACGCCAGCCTAAACTCCCACTGGGCCGTGATCAAGGTACATCCATAGCCTCCAATACATTCTCAATATGCCGGAACCAATGGTCTACCACCATCGGATCCCCTCCCCCTGTAAACGTCGGAGGGTGATGTGACTTAAATCTCTAGAGGTTACTCGGACCTCCCTGACTACCAACTGCACTAGCCTATGCAATGGTAGCAGCTGCAACCCCAACAGCCTCAACAAAGGCCTGCTGGTCAAATATTGGTGGTGCTTGGCTAGCACCTCGTGGACGACCTCTACGTCCTCGGCCTCGACTTGCCATCTACACATGTCAAATGACAACAACCTTTATTTAATCTCATTTCAGTTTAACTAGTAATGAACATGCCAATTACTAATAGACTTAACAACTATGAATCAATTCAAGCCATCGCCTAAGCGGTGCTAATACTACAACCACTCCTTTTATTTGCTCAATAAAATTCAACACTTTCAAAGTTCATTTCATTTCAACCCCCTAAGGTTATAGTTCCTAACCTTAGCATTCCACTTTTCCTATATACATTATGCTACGATATAATTTTACACCACAAGAATAACCACGCAATCACATTTCCCATATACATCATGACCAAGTAGCATACGCTTTTCCACGCAAATGTGCACACACACCACACAATCACAAACATGGAACACATATCCGAACACAACACGAAACACACCATGCATGCAGTGGTCTAAACCTGTCCCATGAACTCCTAGGTAGTCGTGTACCTAAACTCTGATACCAAGCTATGACGTTAGTATTAATTTCACCGCAATAGCAATGGCCTAAGCCCATGTCCTCAGCCCTAGGCAGGTCGAGGTTCATGCTCATTGTCGCGGAAGCCGGCATCGTGACTAAACTTTATGGATACCCAAACCCAGCCCTCTGAAAATTGCCACCTAAGCTCGCATCCGCCGCTTGGGGCATCGATATCAAGAACCGTAATCCTAACTAGGCACTACACTACAATTGCATATCCTAGACCCATGCCCAAGACGCTACAGTAATCAGATAACCTAAGCTCCGACACAAGCAGTTGACGCCCAAAACTCCGTCCGCTGACAACCCACAACTCATGGACACTGAATGCTCAGTAACCCAACACTACTCACGAAAATCGGGTATAGTCTCATTTATACGGAGAGCTCTACCCAAAGTACATAACTTGTCCCAAAATTCACAATGACCTCACAGGGTCCAAATGCGAGTAAAATAATGGCCACTTTGGCCCCTGCATCAATACTCACAAATATATCCAACCAACTATCTCACGTAGTTCAAGAGTTAATAAATTACTCTTAATTCAAAACATATATTAAAATTACAACATTCTAATACATGTTATATCCAAAAGCATCAAAACCACAACCCGACTTTCTTAAAAATCGGCCTCTACATGAGCCATCTTCTTGAACGCTCCCTGTACCTGAAAAGAAACTCCCTCGACAGGGTGAGCTATCGCCTAGTAGTGGAATCACCCTAAATGGGTTACTCTCCACCTAAGTGCATATGCAATGCTCCAAAATAAACATACACTCAAGTAAATGCGTGATTATACTTGAATGCCCATATGCCCATTCCCATGTCTCGAGTCCTCACCACTACTCACACTTGCCTAAGCCCTGTATGAGAAAATAATCATTTTCAAAACAAACTTGTTCGTTTTAAAATATACTCACCGAAGTGCCTGTGAAAATATGGATCACCCTCCGAGCGAATTGGTTGTGAGATTCTCGAAACACTTCATGGTCCTCATCCGAAATGATCCATGGCCCATCTCTCAACCCAATTCTCCTAAAATCATCCCGTGAAACTTTCGCAACCATGTTCGCTTTTTCGTAAATTCATGTCATGCACTAACACCTAATCTCTAGGTTACCCAGCGGTATATGAAAATGCATTTATGCCATTTCCAAACCATTTATACAATATCAATATAACATTCTCAAATTTGCACTCACAACACATGTCATTCAATAAATGATCAACCATCACCCAAATTTACCACTGAGCAATTTACAATATCATTTTAATGGTTTACACACACAATTATATTCCATATAATTATGTCCTTATGTTAACACATTAAAATCATGTATTAACCTATCTATTCCTTCGACCAACTCAAGCCATTCTCTAATTTCAATCCATTACACAAAAATTACCGCCGTGGTTTAATTAACGAACACGAGCAATTCAATTTGAATCATCTACCCAAACACATTCTCTCATAAAATATTTTGAGAACACTATTCACGGGGTCACTATTCATGTGTCACTATTCATTACTGCAAACCCGGACTGCTTTTAACCGTCCCAAAATGTGGGTCAGTCTGTGCAACCCACTCACCAAACTACCTCAATTCATACCCATTTCCGGTCTCCTACACACCAACACATAATTTATTTCATAAATTATGAAACAAACACCCCAAATAGCTCCCTACACACCCACCGTCCAAATGGGCTCCAAAATTTAAAAATTCCAACACCTGTCCCAAGTTTCAGACCCATCAAACGGCAGTTCAAGTCCTCAAACCAATCGAAACATTACAAAACACTTAAACAAAGTGTAACTTCAAATAGGATAAAACCTCTACCTCACGGAGTTTGTCAAAACTTCAACTTTTGCGTCCATGAGAGCTCCCTATCAAGCAGACACACACCCTCAGCTTTCAACCTGAGCAAAACCTACTATCCGGGATTGCATCTAAGAAAGAAGTTTAAGAGAAAAATAAAATATCTCTCAACCTCTCTCTCCATATAACGAAAAATGGCCTCCCGTATCCGCTTTTGACTTTTATTATTTTTATAATATTATTATTATTATATTATTATTATTATTTTGATACATAACTTATATTGCCTTATTCGGATTCCTTTCTCTCTCAAAAAATTTTATTTATTTTCAATTCAAGTATTTTAAATGAACTTTAACTCACGCCATTTTCTGACTTCCGATATTTTCGTAAAATTTCATTCCGGTCATCGACGATTTATCACCCAAATTCATAAAATATTCAATCGCCTCAAAATTTGATTTAACTTTCGGGTCACTAGATTTCGTGGAGTGACGAATTTAACGCGCAATCCGCTTTGTCATCCGGGAGATCTAGAGAATTTCGGGTTTTCAACCGAAATTACCGTTTACCCTTTCGTAAAATTGAATCTTTCGGGTTTTACATGGGCCCTCGCTTAGGCTCATGCCAGAGCCCTGGTGTTCTTTTTGACCGAGCCCGCTTGTAAATCCCCTTCCTTTTTAAACCCAATTTCTGGGCTTGGGTGAGTGGGTCTATGCACTCTATTTTTTAAAACCCAATCATAAACATTATACATATTTTTAAAATAAATTAAAATATTTATTTATATAAAAAGTAATAAATAATATCTTAAATATCATTAATTATATATTTTAAATTTTAAATGAAATATAAATATATTTATTACGCTAATTATTTCAATCAATGGCTGACTCACCGGTTCAACTGCGGCTGGACATCGATCCGATCAAAATAATAACTGCGCAAACCATAATTTTAATCGCTTCATCGTCCGATTTTTTAAAACATTAGTTATTATATAGTTCTTTGTAAGAACTAATTCACCTTTACCTTTAAGTTAAGTTTTTAACAATTAAACACATTAGTTATAATATATTTTATAATTATGATTAAAAACTTTAAAATACTAAGCTTTCATAATATTACATGATGACTGCTTTATTGACCTGATTCATGAACCCAATATTTGGTGGAAAATCTTTATTTTAATAAAAATTATAATGTTTTAAAAAACTAAATCGGCTAATCTATTGTCTGGCCCATCCGCCTGAAGATAAGATTACGAAGATTACAAGGCTATTTAGTAAAATTTAACAAAAATAAAAAATCAAATATTCTTGAATTAAAAATTGACGACTGTAAAATAATTCTAAACCAGTAAATTCTAATTATATTTGTAGAGTTGACATAATTATATTTGGAAATTCCATTTGTTTGTATTTATGAAATAATTTTTTTAAACAACTTACTTTGACATAAATGCATGTTCCCTTGTTAATCATAAGGTCAAACAAAGTTGCTCTTTAGAAAATATTCTAAAACTAAGTTGAGATTTTCAATAAATATTTTTTAGTAAACTATAATCTTGGGTATTATCCAATGTGATTTGGTATTAAAAAGGAACAGAGTAACCATTATTTATAATTATTTTTTAATTTTAATAACTTATAAATCTATATATGATGTTATTAGTTTATCAATAGTCTTTGATGAATCAAACTGTTTAATCATAACTCTTTCTCTTTCTGCTGCCATCTGGAAAGATGGAAGAAACAGATACATCCATCAAACATCGCTGGAAAGACGTTGATTAAGATACTATTTTCTGATCCACTTTATTTTTATATATATCAAAAAGAAAAATGAATATAAAGAACTTAGATTTGTACTGAATGAAAAAGAAAAATAGACTCATCATCTCTAAGTACAAAAAAAGATAAAATTTGAGGATAAAATGGGGAGACTAATAACTAAGATTCTATTAAAGGATAGTACAATTTATCGGAGGGATAATCAACTGCCAAAGATATACAATTATTGAGATGCGCAGAACATCGTAGGTGCATACGTGTGGTACTCGACGTGGAAATTTGGCCAGACCTTTAGCTCCTCATCTTTGTCCTTATCCTTTTTATCTCCTACCATACAAGAAGATCGTGAGAATCCAACCTTCTTCAGCCACTAGCTCAATCATGGTCGACAGCACGTCAGAATAACCATTTGATTCTCATCTCGCCTTCATTGTCGCTGAATCAACACCCGCTATTACATCATCACTCAGCCCATTACTGATGGATCGGTTTTGTGGTTAAAACAAAGTTCAAAATTTTACCCTCAATTGGTCTAATATGTTGACTCAATAATAGAATGGGCTTTAGTCTAAAATACTTGGCCCACATGGGCCTGGTTACAATGAAAGACCGGGGTTCTAAAACATTAACATGGTATCAAAACTGTTAAGCTTTTGAATCACGGTGGAGGAAGGTTCTACACTTATCATCATTTGGAAAGATTGGAAAAATAAAATAAAAATCGAGCCTCGTGGTGAGGGGAATGTTGGAAATGCTGTAAACAATAGGTTTTTTCAATAAAAACAAAAACAAAAACTTGTGTCCCACTTGGAAAAAAGACAAGAGTTTTTATGAGTCATAAAATCATAGAAAATTACAACGGGTTTATTTTGAATTCAAATTCTAACCATTAAGTTTGCATTTAATTAACGTCACCACTCAATTAAGTTTGCATTAATTGCAACGCTTTGAATTACCCTACAATTAAGTTTGCATTAATTAACGCTTTGAATTCATTCTTACAATTAAGTTTGAATTATTCTAGAACGTGCTTTCAAATTACCCTTACGACCATTCAAACCAATTTTTTGCCTATAAATACAAATGAGTCCTGATGTTACAAGTCTCTTCTTCGTCCTATTTTCCTCTCCCTACCGCATTTCAGTTCTCCTCTTTGTCGCTCTCGATTCACCTCCTGCCTCGAAGGACTCCGTTGAATCGGGAAATAAATTCCCAAGGACAAGGTTATACACACCTCACCCGCTACGCTCTAGATCACCGCATTCCAAATCGCTTATGTGTGTGTGTGTGTGTGTACGCTATTCGTTATATCGTCGCTTACCCACACCACTCACCGCCGCTCGCCGCCGCTCCACACCTGGTTCGTCGCTCCACACGCATACAACCCCTCTCTTCTCTACTAATCATCTCTTTGTTGCCACGCCCATCATTCCCCGCCGCGGGCCGCCGGCTCACATCATTTTATCTATTGTCGTTGTCGCCGCTAGATCGACATTTATTTAACAATCTGGGGAACTTATTCGCCGACTTTGATCATGGAAACAAATGCTCCAAAGAAATTTTCCCCCGCCACTCCGTCGTCTCGCCGACATACCTGCGCTTCCCCGCCCACTGCATCACTCCCGGCATCGGTCGCAACTCCACCAATCACTACTATACCAATCACCCAAATCATTATAGAAGATACAAACCGCAAAGAACAAAAGGTAGACAAAGCGAAGCAGATGTCGGCCAAGGCAAACCTGGTTCAAACCGACACAAAAATGTACAAACATAACCTCAAAAACTCGTGTGAACAAAAACCCAAAAATTTCTAACCCCTCATGCTTTCAAAAAGAGAGCACCCATTTTGTTTGTGGCAAACTGTGCCATCATGCACCACGCTGCGTAAAGAGAGTAAAAACTGAAACAAAAGTGGAAATCCTCCTAAAGCCAACTTGGTCGAAGGAGATGACATAATAGCTGCTATTA
This sequence comes from Tetrastigma voinierianum, assembly GCA_016808115.1. NCBI lineage: Eukaryota > Viridiplantae > Streptophyta > Magnoliopsida > Vitales > Vitaceae > Tetrastigma > Tetrastigma voinierianum. The sequence continues at coordinate 337,399 of JAEQBH010002591.1, read as the reverse complement.
TCTCACAAGCTAATATGGTGACCAATTCCAAGAATTGGGTGGTAGACTCTGATGCAACAAGGCATATTTGTGCAAACAAATATGCTTTTACCTCCTACACCCAGGGGACGCATGAAAAGGCCGTTCACTCCGTGACTCTCACACCGCTTCGTCTCCGAAAAGGCAGTCGCGCCGGCTCACTTCAGAAAGACTCGGCCTTAAATAATGTGTAGCTGCATGTTCCCAATATAAGAGCAAATTTAGTTTTAGTGGCTCTATTGGGAAAGGTGGGGGTTAAAGTGTCATTTGAATCTAACAAGATTATAATGACAAAAGCTAATATCTTTGTAGGAAAAGGGTTTTGTAATCAGGGGCTCTTTGTGCTTAGTATCTCTGAAGTTATGAATGTGAATGCTTCTTCTTCTGCTTACTTGGTTGATTCGTATGATATATGGCATGATAGATTAGGACATGTGAGTAGTGGATATATTAAGAAAAATGCAAATCCCCAGCCTAATCAATAATATTGATTATTCGTTAAGTGCCAAATATGTGTCACTTAAGCAAACTAAAAGACATGTAGCTCGCTGATCAGAGAAACAGTTATTAGAACTTATTCATTCCGATCTAGGAGATTTTAAAACAAACCATGACTAGGAGGTAAGAAATTTTATGTAACCTTTATTGATGATTATTCTAGGTTTGCTAGAATTTACTTAATACTTAGAAGTAAGCAAGGATGAAGCATTTGACATGTTCTAAGCTATAAAGTCATAGAAAATCAACTTGATATAAAAAATCAAAAGGATTAGATTCGACAGAGGGGGCAATACATCCCTTTAAATGATTATCAGGAAAAGGAATGAATAATTCATGAAGGACTCTTCCTTATTCACCCGAGTCAAATGGAGTTGCTGAAAGAAAAGCCATGACTTTAAAGAAATGATGAATTCTTCTCTACTTGTTGCTTCAAAGACCTAACAACAACTGCGGTGAAGCCATACTCTCTCGCATGTCATCTACAAAAATAGAATTCCATACTGGAAACTCGGTAAAACACCTCATGAGTTATGGAAGGTCATGAACCTAACCTAAATATTTAAAAGTGTGGGGTGTCTTGCCAAGGTTAAGTGTTACTCCGATCCTAAAAGAGGAAAATAGGTCAAAGACTTCGATTGCATGTTTATTGTATGCTAGGTAATAGTGCAGCCTTATAGATTTAGTTTTGAAAGTGATGTTCTGTAAAGCAACACTATTATTGAGACAAAAAGTCTTACAATTTTTTGAACGAATTTTCCCACTTTCTGAACAAATTTCTCATACGCCCACAATTGTGGATGCTGAAAAATCATATGATGAGCATGCTGTGCCTAGTATGATGATATGGAAAGCTCTCGCGATGAGTCGAGAAGGAGTAAAGAGACGCAGGTTTCCTTTGGAGATGATTTTATACTTACTTAATTGAAAATGAACCGCCATCTTATTTTTGAAGCGATTTCCCGACGCATTACTTTAGAAAGAAGCCATTAAAATTGAGCTTGACTCTATTTTAAAGAATAAAACATGGAGTTAGTCGATTTACCTTCAAGAGCAAAACCCATTGGTTACAAGTAGATTTTCAAAAGAAAATACTTTCCAGATGGTTCCATTGAAAAATACAAAGCTAGGTTAGTAGCCAAGGGTTTTTCACAAAACAAAATATTGATTATTTTGATACATTTGCTCTGTTAGTGTGGATCTCCGCCATTCAATATTTTAATTGCTTGATTCAATTCATAAACTTTTTATCTATCAAATGGATGTTAAAACAGCCTTTTTAAATGGTGGGACTTGATGTTAAATTATATGTTACAACCCGAAGGTCGTATTACACTGAAAAGAAATATAAAGTTTGCAAATTAAACAAGTCTCTATATGGTTTAAAACAAACACCTAAACAGTGGAATGAGAAATTTGATAATGCTTTGTTAGAAAATGGGTTTTTATCTGTTGAAGTGGATAAATGTGTATATACAAAGTGTACAATAAAAGAATGTGTAATCATTGCATTGTATGTAGATGATATGTTGATCTTTGGCACTAGCCATAGTATGGTACATAGTACCAAGAGATTTCTAGCTTCGCCTTGACATGAAAGATACGGGCGGCTAAGGTCATTTCTTGGGGTGTGAAAATCATAAGGATGGGTGATAGTATAATGCTATCACAAGAACATTATGTTGAGAAAATACTTCATAGTTCTGCTATTTTTCGATGCCAAACCTGTGAGCACCCCTTATGATACAAACACTCATTTAATGAAAAATAGAGGTGATCCTATGGGTCAATGTAACACCCCGAAATATACCCTAGCTGATTTCAACATGTTTAGGGTATTTTGTAAGCATAATTGAATTTTTCGTAAATTTAATTCGAAAATATGGAAAGTTAGAAACCCGAAAATTTTATACAACTGAAGGACAAAATCGTAAATTGTCCAAAAATGGGCATCAAAGACATGGATTAATAGGATTAGAAGCCAAAATATAAATAATAAGAATTGTAGTGTAATTAATGGAAGTTGGAGGACTAAAAGGCAAATATGAAAAAACTTTCACTATAAATAGAGGAGGAGACCAAAAATGGATTATTTTTAATTCCAAACAAGGCTTACGGGAAGGAGAGGAAGAGGAAGGAGAAGAAGAGGAAGAAAGGGGGGAAATCAAGCCAAGGTATGGATTCTTGCATGGATACATGACTTTGGTATGGAATTGTAGGAATTTTGGTGTGATTTTGTACATGAATTACTTGGATATGATTGCTAGGGTTTTCCTTGAAGATTAAATTGGTTCCCTTTTCTAGGGTTTTGTTAGGAAGACATCCTAACTCTAGATTTAAGGGAAGTTTGGTTGAAAATCCCTAGTTGAAAATGTTTAGATATGGAATCCTTCCACAACTGGGTTTTGTAGAATCGGTGAATCCTTGGGTATGAATCCTGGATTCTTTGATTAATTAAAAGTAATTGTGGAGGGATTTCATGTTGATTTTGATGAGGAGTGAAATAGAAGTGAATTGTGGAAGAAAAGTGCATGAAAAATGGTGAAATCACCATTTCTGGGCAAATTTCGAGACCTATACCAAGACACCTTCAGCCCGTATCGTAAAGGTGATGCAAGACAAACCGTATCGGTACAGCCTAGACCTCGCACCGGTACTGCCTGTAACCGAACCCGCATGTACAAAGCTAGAGCTGTACCGATACAAAAAAGGTCCCTCGCGAGCCCTCAACAGTATTCGCGTATTTAAGCTAAAATACGCGATTCGAAGTATAGAAAATGATGAAATTACGAAATGTACGTATTGCCGCTAAGGAGTTTCGCTCGCCATAGTTCATGGGAGCAAAGTTCACGCCCGATAATAAGAGTTAGGAAGTTTCTAAACACATACAATCGTAGGGAATGCCCAAGACCAAGCATTAAACGACACGACACTTTGTCACGACGCATGTGCACGTCCCGATTAGTACTTCAGACATTCTCGATGCGTTCACACTCCCGATTAGTACTTCGTACTCCTAATTAGTGCTCCAAGACTCGGACAGTAATTCGCAGACGGCGTTAGTGCTACGCACTCGCCCCGCTAGTGCTACGACACTCCCGTCTCCGCTTAGTGCTACGACACCCGTCCCGTTAGTGCTACGCACTCTCGTCCCGATTAGTGCTACGGCACTGCTCCGCACCCTGCAATCCTACTTCAGGCTATGGCACTTCCGTACTATATAGTATCTTCGGATACTTATTGTGCTATGTTTTACACTTTTATTAGCACTGTCTAGGTATCTCTACAAAGTTATATATGATAATAACCCGGATAATGAATAAGAGGAAACAAAATGTGTATCGTTCGACCGTAATACCTTCCGGGCATTTCTCCGAATAAGAATAAGCTCAGAATCTCTACTGAGACCCGAATAAAAATAAGTCTCCGCAGGCATAAGTCCGTATCACAAATAAGCTCAGAATTCCTACTCTGAGACCCGAATAAACATAAGTCCGTTATAAGCATAAGTTCGAATAAGACTTAAGCTCGACTCCTACACAGAGATCCGAATAAGTATAAGCCCATATAAAGCATAAGTATTTGTATAAGTTTATGATATGAATGCATGAAATTTCTGATATCTGTTATTGTTATATGTTGAACATAAATGTGTACATGCATATTACATATGTTTCCCACTAAGCGTAAAGCCTAAAGACGTTTTAATCAGCCAGAAAGACAGAGTAAGACGTCCGAGAACTTTCGCATCCTGGGCAGGCCAACACACCAGCAGGGGCTCATCATCAGAGGTTCCGCGCCCGCGATCGGCAATTGTAAATGTATAGTTTTTGAATATGTAAATGGGACTCGCATCGTACATATGACATCGTAAAACCACTACTGGTGGTTTTATTTTGACTTTTGTATGATATGTTGATATAGTTATAAGAATTGGTTTACACCTAATGTCCGAAAAAAAGCAAGTAAAGAGTCCCCAAAGATATGGTCTCAGACTTGACTTGGTCAGATCCACTTGACCTGCCTGACCAGACCTGGGTGTGACAAATAAGCCGAGTATTACGCATTATTGGGAGTCTCGATGCATTTAATGAACTTTCTAAACCGATTATACAGCATATGCAAAGTAGGTAGATTAAGTGATATACACATAATCCCACACGATCATCGAGTGCATTAGCTAGACTAATGAAATACTTAAGGGGTACCATATGAACTATGGTATCCTATATAGTGGATTTCACCGTGTTGGAAGGATACGCCGATAGTAATCGGATCTCTCGACCATGAGATAAAATCCACGAGCTGCTATGTCTTTACTTTGGGAAGTGGTGTCAGAGCTTGAAATCATCTAAACAAATCCCATTGCTTCTTCTACCATGGATTCGCAGTTTATAGCTCCTGAATCCGCGGGTAAAGAAGTTGAGTGGTTAAAGAACTTCTATCGTGAATTCCTTTTGGGAAGGTGCAAATGCACACCTTCGGTGTCTATGCATTGTGATTGCTAAGCAGCAAAATCGACTGCAAAGAATAAAGCGCGAATGGGAAAACAGACATATTCATCTAAGACATGGTAGTGAAACAATAATAAAGATGGAATCATTTCCATTGATTATGTAAAGTCATATGAATTTGGTCGATCCTCTCGACTAAGCCATTGGGAAGAAAATTAATTTTGAAACATCGGCGGAATGGGACCAAGCCATGAGATTAACAAAGGATGGAAACCCAACCTTTGTGATCGAGATCCTATGAAGAAGGCTCATATGGTAATAACAAGTCACTCTATTAACCCGCTAGCACCAACAAAATGGTCCCTTTCTATGGTGTGTGATTACAGTTAGAATGCATAATTTGAGAGGTTGATTATTCTTAATGATTTGTTATCCTTTGCGGTGGTACATATAAATGCAAAGATGTATTCGATGAATCACCATATAAGTGTGAGGCCGCCCTATGAAGTGGTATGGCAAGATTTCTAGAGCGCTTATGAATTAATCAGGCACGCGCATGGCCTAATCACGCACAACGGCGTTGAACAGCAAGAATCGTGATGTGTGGTGCTGATGATAAGGTCTCTAATTTATGATTAAGAGTACTCTGAACCAAAGCTCTGTAAGTTAAACCTTATTCATCTATGTTTGGTTTATAGTTCATTGAACACCAAACTTAAGGCATTAACACCTTCTTCCATATTCCAAACAATATGCTTTAAATACAAAAGTTTTTCTTTCTTTTGAAAAATGTGGGGGATTGTTGTAAAAATAGGTTTTTTCAATAAAAACAAAAACAAAAAGTTGTGTCCCACTTGGAAAAAAGACAAGAGTTTTTATGAGTCATAAAATCACAGAAAATTACAACGGTTTTGTTTTGAATTCAAATTCTGAACTATTAAAGTTTGCATTTAATTGTGAATGCTTCCCAATTAATTTCATAATTAAGTTTGTATTGTATCTTAACGCTAATTAATTTGCAATTTACAATTAATTTACAATTAAGTTTGCATTAATTCGTAACGTTTGAATTCATTCTACAATTAAGTTTGAATTCATTCGTAGCGTTCAAATTAATTCTTAGAGGTAATTCAAACCAATTACACTATAAATACAAATGGAGTCCCCGATATTTATAAGGGTATCTTCTTCATCCTATTTTCCTCTCTACTAGTACTAGTTCTCCTCCTTGCTATTCCTGATCCAGACCTCTCGGTTCTGAAGGACTGTTGGATCATGGGGAAATAAATTCCTAAGGACAGTGTTATACACACCTCAGTCCTCGATTACGGTTCTTAGATCACTGCATCTCAAGTTATTGTTTACAGGTATAGTTACTTGTTATACTGCTGCTACTCCACCTTTCTGCTTCTTTGTTCTTTTTGCTGCACCACGAATTCTTTGTTCCCTGCCATCTGACTTCTCTTCTCTACTAATCATCTTTCTTGCTCTTGCCCATCATCCTCCACTTCTTGTTTACGCCATCTACATCATTTACTGTTCTTCTTGGATTGATATTTGTTAATAATCTTAGGAATTTACTTGCTCAGCTGATCATGAAACAAATGCTCCGACCTAAAGCCTGCCGTCTGATTTGCGATTCACGCCCCAGCTGCATCACTACCGGCATCGGTCGCAACTCCACCAATCACTACTATACCACAGTTCTGCTCTCCACCGCATAAACCATTTACGGACATATCAGGTGAAGTCTTCTGGCCAAATTACCTGCCGTATGGCGAGCGGATTTACTCCTCTCGTGCATGGGAGGTGGCAGCGATTCTTGACAATGACGCCCTTCCAACTGCGAGCCATGGACATATGCGAACAAGGCAAACCACAGTCCCGGCCAGAGCCGCAGATGCAAAGATAAATCCTGGCTTCGAATTAACAAACCCGAAAATTTCTAGCCTCATGCTTTCAAAGAGGCACGTTTTGTTGGCAAACCAGGCCATCATGCACCACAATGCGGAAAAGAGTAAAAAGCGGAATCGGTGGAAATCGCCTAAAGTCAACGGTTGAAGGAGATGACATAATAATTCTTGTTATCTCTGAAGCTAATATGGTGACAGTTCAGGAGGTGGGTGGCGGACTCTACAGTGCAACCAAGGCTGTTGTGCAAACAAGATACTTTACCTCCTACACTTGGTAGGGGATGATGAAAGGTTGTCTACCTTGGTGACTCTCACCTTTGCTCAGAGTCTGGGAAGGCAAAATTTGAAGCTCGTTTGAGGAAAGACTGGCCTTAAATAATGTGTTGCATGTTCCCGATATAAGAGCAAATTTAGTTTTAAGTGCTCATTGGGAAGGTGGGGAATTAAAATGTCATTTGAATCTAACAAGATTATAATGACAAAAGATAATATCTGTAGGAAAAGGGTTTTATAATCGGGGGCTCTTCTGCTTAGTATCCTACGAGTTATGAATAGGAATGTAGCTATTACCTTACTTAGTTGATTCATTATGATATATGGCATGCTAGATTAGGACATGTGAGTAGTGGATATATTATTAAGAAATCTGAACTACAGGCCTAATCAATAGCTATTGATTATTCGAGGCTTAAGTAGAGTGCCAAATATGTGTGCCACTTCTAAGCTAACTAAAAAGACATGTAGCTAAGTGACTATAGAAACAAAGTTATTAGAACTTATTCATTCTGATCTACGAGATTTAAAACAAACCATGACTAGGGGAGGTAAGAAATTCTATGTAACCTTTATTGATGATTATTTTATGTTTGCTAGAATTTACTTATTTAGAAGTAAGGATGAAGCATTTGACATGTTCTTAAGCTATAAAATTTGAAGTAAGTCGGCTTTATAGAAAAATCAAAGGATTAGATCGATAGAGGCGAATACATCCTTTATGATCCCATCATCCTGTTGTATTTCTTAGTCTACATAATTTTATGCATTCAACTGCTTTGTTCTTCTTGAATTGATGTTATTTATGAGGAAATCCATATCGACAAACTTCCTCCTTCCTAGAAAACCTTTTAATGGGAAATGAAAAGGGTTCTAAAATATTAACATAATTCCTGACTCAATTTCTTTATTTCTTTTCCTTTCTCCTCTGCTTTGTCATCTTTCTATGGTCTTTTTATAATTTTATTCCCTCTTCTTTTTCCTTCTTGTGATCTTCTATCCTATCTCGTTGTTCTCTTTATTTGTTTTCATACGATGGACTTTCCTCTCCTTTTGTCGTCCTTATTTATTTATTTATTTTGTTTTCCATTATATAAATATTAACATTTTTTCCCATAGTTTTATTGGAGTGGGATTGGGTTGAACGGGGATACAATTTCTACAAGTTGAATTGTTCAAAAAATGTTACTATACGATCATGTATAAAAAAAATCTAGTTATCGACTTTCCATGACAAGTCTACGTTGTTTTGTTAGAAAATATTTTTTTTCATAAATTCCTTTTTTTTCTTTCATGAACAAGTGTTTACTATGTAAAATAGTGTGGTTCTGAATTTTTTTATTTAAACTAATTTGAATTTTCAAGAAGTAATATATATATATATATATATATATATATATATATATATATATATATATATATATATATATATATCAAGTATTATAAAGTATTTTGGTTATTCAATAGATGACAATGTTGAATTTATGCACCCTAATAATGGGCCGTTAGACCCCTAAGTTAATTAATTATTGACAGAGTTCATTAACCAATTACTTAAGAGTAAGGTAAGAGTTTGGTTGTTTAAGAAACAAGAAATCCTAGAAGGTTATGATTTGAAATCTATAAATAAACTCCATCTTCCCAAAGCCTTCACACATGTTTTACTCTCTTTTTGTTTATGACATTTGATTGTACTTTAAGCGAATTTGATTTATCCCACACACAATTCAATCGAGGATATAATTCTAATCATTGGAATCAATATAAAGTGCAAGCCCGAATAGAAATCGAACAAACTGTGTGACAAACTAATGTTATCATCCATGAAGTATACAAACATTTGGTGAGATATTTCAAACTATTCTAATTGCGACAAATCTAGGTATTGTGAGTAACCTAAATGCTCATATGGGTAATCCGAATCCGATCGCATGACAGTCAAACAAATGACTCGAGATCAACAGGTAAGAAGGTCGGTTGTGACCTTTTATGTCGAGTTGGGGATGGGATCGGATAGATTTTTACGAATAATAAACAAATTCTTTTAGGAAGGACACGAAACCTTTCCATTGGGTGCGGCTAAATGCCAGAGAAGAGAATAGAGAAAACCCATGTATGCATGTGTGAAGACTACAGGAAGGGAGCCGAGCCTAATCTTTTTAGGGTTTCTTGTCTCTTAAACAACCAAACCTTAGCCTTACATGGCTTCTTGTCTATTAAGCAATAAGTTAATAATTAAGCTTCGTCACTAATTAGCTAGCTTCTATCTAGACCGGTCACTAGACAAATTTTTAATGGTTTTTAGTTTTAAATTTTACTTAAACTATGACATGAAACTAATTTTAATTATAAACAGCATATCAAATACCAAACCGTCATTTCAAGTAATTTTTGTAGATTTATAAATTTTATTCCACCGCTAGCAAGGAATACCAGTTTACATATGAGCTAAACTTGAGCGTATTTAGAAAAAACAACAAAAAATCAAAATCGGTGATGATGATGCTGAAAAACCGACATCACATAAGGCTTTGGGTATGAGAATTCTTGCTTTGCCATTGAAGGATACTAATCACCCACCTTTTCTTTGCACCAACTCAAATAAATATATACCAAGTTTCAATCATCTCTGATTTTCACTAAAATACCTGCAATTTGCAAACATCATAACTCATTCATAAACATACCTTCATAGTTTTGTTTAGAAAAAAACTAAGCAGAAACAAGAACACTAAGCGTAAAGTCTATTGAAATTGGCAAGACTATGTCTTCCAAAAATCCTTATTCTCACTTGTGAATTTATATGCGTTGCTCCAAAGGGTGCTAACTTCCTTCCTACTTCGCCTATATATCCGTACAAAAGACTCAAAGGGATGACGATATTAGACCAACGAGGACTGACATTACCACCCAACTTATGGGATAAACATAAACAATGCACAACCAGATTTTATCCCCTCTTGTGAGAACACAATAGGAAGCGATTTAATGAAGCGATAATTGTAGCGATAAATATATGGGCCTTGAAGCGGTTTTAAAGCGTGGAAAACCTTCCCAAATGTGAAGTAAAACCACACTTGGGACCCTTAGGCCCTTAAACACCTCCACTAATATAATTAATGGGTTACACAATTCTCTCTATGATAAAACTAAGAGGCCTTAATCATATCTCAAAATTTTAATCTTGGCAAGTAAATCAACATAAAACAATAGAGAAATCTCACAGAAACAGAGTCACTGTTCTCGGACATAAACACCACCATTCATAACTCAATTCCAATCTGCACCGTTCAAAATGAAGATCAATGAGTTAAGAACGTGCTCACCAAAAATCAGCTCGATCAGACCACGGATGAACCGGGATCGGACTGATGATGAAAACTGTCCGGGTGAAAAACTCCACAGCACAGAGGCACTGATCTCGGACTGCAAATATGACCTTCCGAAACTCCAAATCAGATCTCCACCGTTCAGAATGAAGATCAACAAGTCACCAACCTCTCCTCCAGATTTCAGGTCGATCGAACCACAGATGAACCGGTATCGGCCGTTTGATCAAATCTGGGCAGTGAAGATAAAAGAAAAAAACTGTGTTTTTCTTCTCTAACTTTAAAAAATGGATCTCTCTCTCTCTCTTCCTTTTCTCTTGCTGGAGACAACAAAGATCGAAGAAAGAGGAAGACTACTTTGATAGTGGCTGCTAAAAAATCCTCCCGAGAGAATAAAAGAAGACCTAATCCTCTTCTCTTTTATACTACAAGGCTTAGAAGCCTTAGAAATTGGGCTTTGGGCTTTCCTCCATGAAGAAATAACTGACCAAACAAATCTCCCCCTTTCAAACTATGTGGAGGGACTCACCATCCCGACAATGGGACAACAAACTCCGAGCTTTACTCCCTTGGTAGTGTCTTTGTCAACATATCAAGGCCATTGTTAGCGGTATGTATCTTCTCAATTTCAAACAAGTTGTCATTGAGAGCATCTCATCCAATGATACCTCACATCAATGTGTTTTGATCTTGCATGAAGGTAGAATTCTTCTTGAATTGAATAGCGCTGGTTATCACGATATACCACATAGTCGCTATTGTTTAAACAGGCTCCTGCATGAAGTAACCATCCACAACAACTCCTTACATGCCTGCTAATACTACTACGCCTACATTGTAGAGTCTTGACACATTCACATATTAGTCTTGATTGCCAAGACCGCAGCTACCTCTGAGAATGTCATCAAATAGCACAGAAGTAGACTTTCTATTATCCACGTCCCTGCCATGTCGTCGGTGTAACGATAAGTCTTGGTTTCCTTCAGTGAGTTTGACTTGGAAGTGCCTGCATAAATATCTCATAATCCCACTTATTTGCTTCCCAATGTTGTCTTCACGGATTCGATAGAAAGCTGACCTAACAACACCTTTGCATAAGCTATGTCTGGGTCTAGTACATACCATGGCATACATCAAACTTCCCTACTAACTGAGGCACTCTGAACTCTTCTCGTATCTTCCTTCTCCTTATGCATTTGAAGGGCTATATGCATTTCCTTAGCTTAAGTGACTAGCTAGAGAGAAATGACCACTTTAACTGCTCATGTTAAACCTCATAACACCTTTTCAATATATTGCTCACATGACATATATAAGCTGCTTGGATGCTCCCATCACTTTCGATTCTAATGCAAGAACCTCTTTACTAGCCACTAAATCCTTCATAGCAAAGAATTTGTAAATGCTTCTTCAAGCTATCAATTCTTGAACATTTCTACCAACAATCAAGATATCATCAACATGAAGCAACAATATAACAAAATCATCATCGAGAATTTACGCACAGATACCTGATAGTCGAGGAAGTAGTTTTTCGATGCCTTATATGCAGCTCAGGCTTCTTATACCCTTTATACTCGATTGCACACTTCAAATAAAGACTTTTCTTCGGTTTACACATAATCCTTTTCCCTTTCTTTGCGAAACCCTTTGGTTGTTCCATATAAATTTCTTTGTCTTTACATCGCCATGGAGGCAGTCTTAACATCCATCTGCTAATCTCCCAAATCAAGACTAATTTTGCTAAACCCCAGAAACTACCGAATAGATGACATCTTAACAACAGGAGAAAAGATCTCATCAAAATCAATACCTTTCTTTTGACTGAACCCTTTGACAACCAGTCTAGCTTTGTAACGAGGCTGTGAAGTGTGTTCTTCTTGCTTCACTCTGTAAACCCACCTGTTCTTCAAAGCTCTTTTCCTTTGGCAGCAATGACTCGAAGAATGGTTCTCATGCGGTGACTTCATCTCATCTTTACGCCAAATCAACCCACTTCATCTTATTTTCATCTTTCATGGCTTCCTCATAACTTTTAGGCTCTCCCCGTCGATTAGTAATACATAGTCATCAACGAATCTGTGTAGAAGGATGTCGATCTACGGTAGACCTCTTAAGTGGAATATCTGATGGAGCCTCTGGCTGGTGGCGCTCATGAACATCATCATCCACCTCAACTTATTATTGGGAGTTTCAACATCACCCATGTCATGTTGGTCGTATGTGCTTCATCTTGACTTTGTGTAGGAAGATTTGTCGAAAGTGGATCGAGTCAATCAAATCATCACTATGTTGAGACTTCTGTTGCATCGAGACTTCTCGATATCTGTATGAAAATATAATCTTACTTAAACCTGACATCTCGGCTACTTACAGAGTTTTTTACACTTGCGGGATGTAAGAGCACACAACGAGCTCATCGACCATAGCCCGATAAATACCTGAGGTCTTGTCTTAGCATCGAAAGCTTAGACCTCTCATCTTTAGGAATATACCTGAAAGCCTTGCATCGAACCATAAGTGATCATAAGAATTTCATTATCGGCAATTCTATCTGGAACATCAAATTCCAAGGAACATGGTGTAAGATTGAGGCTTATATCTGTGATATTAGCCTACTTCAAAAGATCTTGGCAAGCGCGGCGAGAAAGTAAAACATCTTACCCTTTCAACTAGTGTCTATTCATTCTCTCGGCTGACCATTCAGAGGAGTCTTAGGAGGTGTGTCTTTTGATGTCGAATACCATGTTGTCTACAATACTCATCAAAAAGGACCGGAGAATATTCCACCCCGTTATCGGTCAGGATACATTTCAGCTTTTCCATAGGATTGTCTTTCCAACGAAGGCATGAAATTGCTTAAACCGTCTAACACTTGGTCTTTTGTTTCAAAGTAAACCCAAATCTTTCTTGAATGATCATCTATAAAAGTCACAAAATATAGAGATCCACCAGTGTTTTTATTTTTCCATGGACCACACACATCCGAATACACTAAATCAAAGCATACAGCTTCCTTGTATGTAAGTATTTTGAATGCAACTGCAGTGCCTTTCACCGCTAAGCGATAGGCACACTTCTTCAGATCCCTTCTTGAGCCGGAAAGAAGATTCTTCTTAGCCCAAATCATGACCCTTCTCACTCGTATGGCCAAGAGCTATTATCTGAAACTCATTGTGCTATCATCATCCACTTTGCATTGATCTTTGGAATCGATTACCCTTGCACGCATCAAATACAATGAGGAACTCTTCTTTCCTTTTGCTATCACAATAGAACCTCATTGAGCTTCCACGGCTATCACGGAAGGTGTTGCAGGAACCCTTCATCGTCGAGCTTTCGGTGGAGATTAAATTCATGCGAATATAGAATGTGTTTAACATTCTTCAAAGTCAACATAGTACCATTACCTAGTCTCCAAGCGCCGTCTCATACCAATGGCTTTGTTGAGCCATCATTACCCATCTAACACTTCCAAAGTCACGGATGTGTGGGGATCATAAAGAAATCGCCAGAGGTGTAGCATGGATGGAGCTGTATCAATCCATATTGGTTTCTGTGAGCAAAGTTAACAACATCACTATCATAAAAAATAAGGAAATCTAAAGTGGTAGTGGCAACTTGATCATCTTCACCACCATTGTCATTCTTCTTTTCCTTCACTTTCCCTTGTTTCATATCTCTCTTCAATTGGCGACAATACTTCCTTATATGCCCTTTCAAATGACAGTAGTGACACTCAACATTGGTAAACTTGTTAGTCTTGCTTTTGCTCTATCTACATTCTTGGACCTCTACTCTTACTCCTCCCCTCTTCTCGATATTAGGACATCACATTGTGAAGAAGAACCATGTGACTTTCTTCTCATTTCTTCGTGAACCTGACTCTTAGCAATCCATATTCATAGTACCATCTGAAATTTTGAGTTGAGCGAAAGAAGTTCTAAGCACGTCTCCCACGAGTCAGGCAATGTACCAAGAATCCTAGCCCTTGCACCTCTTCCTCGAACTTGATGTTCATTCCAGCCCGGTGATTAATAATACCTTGGAATGTATTCCATTGATCATCATAGGAGTTATCTTGAGCCCTTCAAACTCATCATCTTCTTAATCATAAACAATTTATTATTTCGATCTTTCGAGCATATAATTGTTCGACCTTGTTCCATAAACTTCTTGCATGTTTCTCTTCACTAGCATGATTGAGAACATTATCATCTGCTTATCACGATATAATACAAACTTCATCGATAAGTAAATTCCATTACGCATCGGTTTATTTCCAGCTTCCAGGAAGCAAACACGAGAAGGCAAATAATAATCCTTCACATACAATAAGTCTTCCATTTTTCCTTTCCAAACATGATAATTGGAACCATTCAAAGTGATCATTCTACTTGTATTGCTTTCCATTGTTCTACACAAGGCACAACTTATCTTGAACCTCAGCTCTGATACCACTTTGATGGGATAAACATAAACAATGCACAACCAGATTTTATCCCCTCTTGTGAGAACCTAATAGGAAACAATTTAATAGAGCAATAACAATTCACCCAAAGCAACAAATATATGGACACCAACAATTTTAGCATGGAAAACCTTCCCAAATGTGAGAAGTAAAAACCACGGGACCCTTAGGCCACTTAAACACCTCCACTAATATAATTAATGGGTTACAATTCTCTCTGGAATAAACTGAGGCATATGCAATCATATCTCAAGAATTTTAATCTTGGCAAGTAAATCAACTTGCATAAAACAATAGAGAAATCTCAAGCAGAGTCACTGTTCTCGGACATAAACACCACTGTTCATAACTCCAGATTCCAATCTTCACCGTTCAAAATGAAGATCAATGAGTGCTGAACGTGCTCCGCAAAAATCGAAAAACCCAGTCAGACCACGGATGAATCAGGATCAGACTGATGATGAAAACTGTCCGGGTGAAAAAGCTCCACAGCACCAGGGCACTGATCTCGGACTGCAAATATGACCTTCGAAACTCCAAATCAGATCTCCTGTTTCAGAATGAAGACAACAAGTCACCAACCTCTCCTCCAAATTTCAGGTCGATCGAACCACAGATGGACCAGTATCAGCCGTTTGATCAAATCTAGGCAGTGAAGATAAAAGAAAAAACTGTGTTTTCTTCTCTAACTTCAAAAATGGATCTCTCTCTTTTCTCTCTTCCTTTTCTCTTATAGAGACAACAAAGATCAAAGAAGAAGAGGAAGACTACTTTGATAGTGGCTGCTTCTAAAAATCCTCAAGAGAATAAAGAAGACCCTAATCCTCTTCTCTTTTATACTCTAAGGCTTAAGAGGCCTTAGAAATTAGGCTTTGGGCTTTCCTCCACATGAAGGAAATAACCCAACCCAACACCAACAACTACCTACCCCCAATGAATAAAATTCAAAGTCAGATTTTAATTAAAGTTTAAATAATGATTAGTTAAATTTTGTGGTCACTGCCTGCTTTTTTTTTAATATGTTTTTGTTTCAGTAAGAACAAATTTTGACTTGGATGGTTGTTCACGTGTGCTGTGAACTTCAAACGCGGATGTGTAATTGTTTAGGAAAACAATTTAGATAATTAAACTATATGTTGAAGTCAAAAAAACAAATAGGAAAAAGAAAAGGGTTGATTGAGGATGTATTACTTATAAATGAAACTAAGATATAATGACATGTTTAAGATTATAACTTTTGCTTCACTTAGATCTTTTTGAAAATTGTATTTTATCTATTCTTGGCAAAAGATAAAAAAGCTAAACAATCATGTATTTTTCAAAGCTATCTAAGAATTATAATATAGTCGTAGCCGTTAAAGGCGATTGAGGGAGCTGATAACTTATTCATCTCAATCATCTATAAAAAGTTGCTTGGTTAATGTTCCTAATTAGCCATTAATAGTTAATTAAGGTTAAACAGCTCATGATAGGAAAAAACTATATATTATAGCTTTTTTTTAAACACTCTAATTAAAATATCAAAACTATATTTTTTATCTTCTCTCTATGTATATACGTAAGAGATAATTCATTGTAATGACTCTCATTAGTTATTGAGCGATAAATGTAAATTTTACATAATCTTTCTTGATTTTATTAAAAAATCCTTTATTATGATAAGTTGAAATAAAATAAATACTCTTTTAATAACTTCGATATTCATGTAAATATCATGTCTAAATAATTATTCATGTAATAAATATCTGTAATCATATGGTATAAACTAAATCAATAACTTAAAATTCCCTTCAAAAAAATAAAAAAATCAATCATTAGAAATAAAACTTTAGAACTTAAGACAACGTTTGTCCTTTTTTTTTAAATTGGTCTCTTTTTCTATTTATACATTATGCATGCATTATTTTTATATCACTTTATCATATCAATATAATTAAATTAATTTTCAATCAGTTTCTTCTAATTAACTAATTTATCAAACAATAATTTATAATTAATTAGTAGTTGCTCTAAATTTGAATTAACGGATCTATAAATACAAATATGAGCTTTTTAAATCATAATTCAAGTAATAAAGAGATGAGATAGAGAACTAGGCTCAAACCCTTATAAAATCATAATATTATAATATGATATATAAAATAATTAGATGGAAAATAAAATACAATGGATAAGAGATGAGTTAAGTGTGATTTGTTAGTTATAGGTAGCTGTTTTATAACAGCTGGATCTTTTGGTGTTGGTTGACAAGGGAGCGTTTGGATGGTATTAATGCAACTTTGGCCATTCAATGTACCTTCCTTCTTCCTTATCATGAAAAATGTCAATGACAAAAATTGTTTATTTTCTTATTTTAAAAAAATTATGGACATTTTTCCAAGGAGAGAAAGTTGAAAACGCGTACTAATATATTTATATTTGATCAATTCAACAGCTTATGGTATAAGGAGAAAATTATAGATTCAAGTGGGGGTTCATCCTACTTTTGAGTTGATAAAGAACACAAGATTTTGTTTTGTATGAAAGTATAATGTGGTTGTTGAAGAAAGTAGACTTGGTGGATAAGTCTTTTTTTAAAGAAAAACTATTGGATTTGATGTGATTGATAGTTTATTCGTATATTTGGTTCAATTCAACTACATTGTCTTGTTTTGTAACACTAAATACTAAAATAAAAGAAAGAAATTTTTTTTTTTGAGAAATATAAAAAAATAGGTTAAATCACTTTTATATATATATATATATATATATATATATATATATATATATATACCATATATATATATAAGATTTTGTTTTGTACGAAAGTATAATGTGATTGTTGAAGAAAGTAGACTTAATGGATAAGTCTTTTTTTAAAGAAAAACTATTGGATTTGATGTGATTGATAGTTTATTCGTATATTTGGTTCAATTCAACCATTAGAAGAAAAGAATTTTTTTTTTGAGAAATATAAAAAATAGGTTAAATCACTTCTATATATATATAAATATTTATTTCTCTTTATTATATAAGTACTAAGAAATTTAAAAATCGTAAGAATTTTGATTTATGTTTTATTTTTTTATATTTTCCTTGATGAAATTAAATATGATAAAATTATTTCGTAATATTTATTTCTTTTTCTAATATTTTTTAGTTACCATGGAGTTTAAAAACCAATAACTTTGTTAAAGAAAAGGTTTAAACTCTAAAGTTTAAACCATGGATTAAAAAATTGGAAATGTCGATTGATATATCGTCGATATATCAGATATCAGTGACATCAAAGTGATATTTGCAACCAATAGTTGGTTGCTTTCGAAATTCGATATATTGGTTTGGGTGACATATCGCGATGATTTCCGATTTTCTCGATTTTATCTTTGAAAATTTGCAAAAACACAGCCCACCATGAAGAGGAATGAGAGATTCATCAAAGAGAAGATGGGAGAGGAAGAAGAAAGGAAAGAAAGAACAAACTTTTAAAAAGAGAGGGGAAATGAAAGCAATAAGAAAAATGAAAGATGGGAGACAAGTGTTGCTTGGAGAGAAAAGGCAATCCCGCTTGGAGAGAGAGCAAACTGTAAAAAAATTGTGAACTTTAGGTTTAAGATAAATGAATGGTTGAGATTTGTTTATGAAATATGAATGATTTAGATCAAATATTTTAAAAGAAAGATGATAGGCTAAAAAGAAAAGGGCTATAAGGGTTCAAATGTCTTAAAAAAAACTAGATTAATTATTTTTTAGAATTTCAATTTATCAAATTTTCTTATTGTAGGGTACAATATTTGTTTTTAAAGAAAATAAATTGAGAAAGACTTTTTGCACTCACCTTAATTTAGGCCATAAGAATTCTGAGATGTTTATAATAAGGATAATTAATTCCTTTGCAAAATTTTCAAATATAGCCCTATCTTCATCATGCAAGCCCTGAGTTGATTTTTTGAGCAATACAGAGAAAATGTGTCATAATTTTCCTTAATATTAATAAAAATTTAAATTCTTAAAATATGAGAATATCATAACAGAAAAAACTAATATTAAAAGCCTATTAATACTAAAAAAAACTTTTTATTTTATGTGATAGTAATAAATAATTTTAGTTAAAACAAAAAAATTAAATATCTCTTTTGATTTAGCAAAAGTATGAATTTACTAAAAAATGAAACTGAATTTTGATTTAAATACTATCATGGATTGTGGATATGTCTTTATTTCAGTGTGCTTTTATTTTATTAGTTCTTACTTTATCATGATATTTATATAAAATATTTTAATATATTTTTGATATATTTTTAATATATAGATATATCTATAAGTCAAATACCATTATCATTATAAACTAATATTTTGATCCTTGCCCTAAATGACACATGTGACGCCCCAATTCCCGGGGGTTCGTTAACTACCCGTCAACCCGCGGAATACTAGTGGATGTCGGGTTATCAGAAGCGGCTCATGAAAATCGACGAGTCTCCTTTATGCGGGGCTCTACCCCAGGCTCTAACGCTATATATAGCTTTGTCCCGATATACGTGACGCACGGGGGTCCTCATATACAACTATACTTGAGTAAAATGGCCTCTTGGGCCCACACGTATACTCACAGCATATATCCCAACTATCGATATAATCCATCACATAAGTAAAACGGCCACTTGGGCCCATAACCAATACTCATAAAACATCCCAACTATATATCATAGTTACAAGAGTTAATGATCTACTCTTATACAATACATATATTAAAATGAAAAACATTCTAATACATGCAAAACCATTAAAGCCACATTCCGACTTTATTCTAAACGGCCTCTATGAGGAACCGTCTCCTCGCACGCTCCTATGCACAGTAAAAAAAATATCATAAACGGGAGTGAGTTAATGCTTAGTAATAGAATCAACCCTAAATTGAAATTTCTCTTTCTTGGCACAAGTACATATACGATGCTCAAAACAAACACACATTCAAGCAAATCGCTGAAGTCCTACTTGAATAATACAACGATCTCATATCAGGAGTCCTCCCAGAGCTCCTCACATGCCTAAGCCGCATTATGAGAACCTTAGATTTTTTTATTTGTGAATGACCCTCCAATATATATATATATATATCAATTGGGCCAGACCTAGACGATTGATATTTTTTTATATGGACTACCCTCCGATCATTATTATTTTAGACAACCTCAAACCATTCTCTCGAGAATCACCTCATGCACTCATCTATAGATCTTTGAGGTACTTACTAGTGCATATGGAATGCATGATGTCAATTCAAGACAGATTCGATAACACATGCATATATTCCCATAATTTAAATCACATAACATGTTATGTAATTTCACATTTCCATACATCAAAATTAGCTCACATGGGCTAATGATCAAACATGAGCGATTCAACTTGAATTACTCGACCAAACACATTTTCACACAAAAATTAGTTTCGTGTCACTATTCCTATGAACAGTGAAACCCTCGTGTTTACTGTTCGTCCACTCATCAAATCATCGGTTCATTTTGTGAACCGATTTCTGCCATTCAGGCCTCATACATCAAGCTGTGCATTAACAAATATGCACAGTGCAGCTTGATTCGGTAGTGGACAATCACGGGTTGCACCATTTGGGTTTCAAAAATTATAACAATTCGGTCCCAAGATTTGGGACCGATCAAACGGCCCTTCACGGCCTCATTCAACTCAAACATTAACAAAGTACTTAAATAAAGAATAAAACCCAAGTAGGGAGAAACCCCTACCTCTCGGAGTTTGTGAAACTCCTCGAATCCAGTGCCACTGCGTGAGTCTCTCTGCGTGAAGCGACTTTCCTTCTTGCTCCGATGACTTCCGACGGTCAGATCTCCCATGATTCTAGAGAGAAGTCTAACCTTCTCACTCTAAAAACGTCATTTCCATCTTCTGCATCTCCTTCCTCCCTCAATTCACGTTTTTCTCTTTTGATATTTGAAGAAGGCAATAGCTGTCATAACATGCTTTTTCTAGCTTGCGATTCTAAAAATGACATTTATGGCACTTTTTGATTTTGACATTCGGCACTATCTCGTGAGTCCATTTTCATACTTTCTTTTCTCATGCCACTTATGGCTGTAGTCACGTGTTATATGTGACTTTCGTCGCGCCAATCGTTCTGGCTCAGCCGCGTGATACCAGAAAGCGTGCCAACTCCGACTATCTCGGAATTCTATGAAATTCAATGTGCTACCTAGATTTCACGAGACGATTCCAACGGTGAAATCCGTTTCGTCATCCGAGATCTAGAGAATAAATTCCGGATTTTTGACCGAAATTACTATTTTGCCCTTTTTCCAGAAATTGGAATTTCTCGGGTCTTACATTCTCCCTCCTTAAAGATTTCATCCGAGTGCGGACAATCTAATCCTTTGCATGCATATACAACATACTCTACCATGCATGTAAATAGTCATTAAATTTAAGCGACTAAACCACGTACGCCATTACACCTAAACAAAAAGGGATAGGTATCATCGTGTCCTCGCCTCCCACATTGACTCCTCCACTCCATTAGTGCCACCATAACACCTCCACTAGCCTCCTTTGTCTTTGCGTCGCAAGGCGATCACGGCTATCCAAAATGCACACTAGTCC
Organism: Tetrastigma voinierianum; assembly: GCA_016808115.1. Classification (NCBI taxonomy): domain Eukaryota; kingdom Viridiplantae; phylum Streptophyta; class Magnoliopsida; order Vitales; family Vitaceae; genus Tetrastigma; species Tetrastigma voinierianum. Next base: position 315,828 of record JAEQBH010002591.1, on the reverse strand, counting down.
CTCCTCAGGAGTCCCCATCGATTATCGACCTCGATGCATCCCGATCCACCCACATGAAATTTGGATTTGGAGTATATAGAGCATGGAGGCGTGATACCTGCGTGAACACGACATCTTTGGCGTAGCATCAGCGATGCGCCAATAGTGCCTACTCTCTCGAGTATCTCAAAAAGCCGATAAATCTAGAAGAGATGGCTTCCCGGCTTGCCGAGGAACGACCACTCCTCTCTTAGGCATCGCTGAGAAAGCGTGATCCCCGACCTCAAACTCTAAGGGTCGACGTCGCACATCAACGTAGCTCTTACGCATTTCTGAGCCATGAGAAGGCGTTGTAATTATCGAAGCTATTCTAGGAGGTATTTCCCAACTAGATCGAGGATCGGGATGGAGCTCTTCCATGCCGGTCCAGCTTATATGGTAATCTGCATGGCCTTCCATACAAGCCTCATATGGTGTCATCGTATACTCGCACGATAAGCTGTTGTTGTAGGTGAGATCCCACTAAGGGCAAGTGCTCCGCTTTACCGCCTGACCAGGCGTATGCTCGCGTGTCCTCTTAACACACATATATAATCCGCTGGCGTGTAACCTACCTGTACTTACTTAGGTGTGTAGCGTTGACCTTCCAAAGTCCTGTCGACAATCCGATGGGTAAGTCGGCTGATCCCGTATATGAATGACATCCGTTTCGCAGGCCGCTGCCGACTAATGACACCGATGCAATTTCGAAGGGTATCCAAATCTCGAGTCACTCCCGACTCCTATCACTCAACTCTAAGTCTACGTGATAACTTGACCATGTGTTTTCATCTCGATTAACCTAACTCTTCGGCTCACACTTCGAGTCTCTTACATTCACACAGAAATTCGGGATATCTTCCCGGGTCTCTTACACCCTAACTCCAGGATTCTCACCTTAGGGGATTCCTGACCTTTTGTTTGCCTAACACCTCCTAATTACTCTTCATTCTTGAATCGGAACTATGAGTCTTTGTGGACGTGATCCTAAAGACAAACTCATCCCATGCCTCTTAAAGTGGTGAATGGCCGTCATAGTGCACCAGCGCATTCTGTGTGATGTTACTATGCACTAAGCGTAATAATGCTACTATGACACACTAATCCAGGGGTCCACCATGAGTAGAATCGAGATCTCTCTTCCCATAATCCCAGGCCTATGCGAGGTCGACTCTCTCTATCACAGGGAAGAACATGCATTCTGGCTTCTCTAAAGGCCTTAACCTCTAAGCCCACGAGAATCCAAGGTGCCGTGTCGGGTATGACAACCCGATTAAGGTCCCGATTCTTGTGACCCGAGTAGTATCAAATCATCGTATCAGGCGACGCGTGACAGCGATAGGTCTGCCACCGCGGGCTACCACTTCCAGCTAACGCAACTCTGATCTGTCACGACTTGACCCACACTCGACCCTCGGCTTATACGTATTTGTTAGGGTGCTTATATAACACCGAGTGAAAGCTGGTTCCTCGACCCGTCTTAGTGTGTGGAGGAATGAGCGAGTATGCTCTCACGTTTCTCACATTCGCCCCAGGATTATCTTGTCACGATCACAGGATCACGTCTGTTTAGGCGATCCGTCTCACGTGCCCAATCCTGGCCCTGGTCTTGAAACTCGTGTGAAGCAGAAGTCTTTTGCCTCTTTCCCGAACTAGAAGAAGGTTGATCCTCCCTCTTGCTGCTGCATCCGAGGTGCTCCGAGCATCCTCGATCTCTCTATGAGTCGAGTCGGTCAACCATGGAGTCCATGTTAAAATGGCGGGAAATCCTACGATCACGCCGAATGGACAACTTGACCCATTCTCGAGATCTCCCATAATACCCGGCTAATCCCCGAGAAACTCGTATCTGAAAGGCGGCTTGGTCTTTTTGACTCATCATTTGCCTCGACCTTCTGCAGATTCGGTAACCTCACGATCACCCGAGCACCTGTGTCCCAATCTCACCTCGATGGCCAAACTACTTGCCCGAACTTAGCGATACAGTGATGGTCTGTTGTAGTATAATCCTTAAGTGATGCTCATGCTCAGCGGCGGGAGTAGATCAAGATGTCATCGCGAGGAACTACGATAAAGCCCAGTCTAGATAGGGTTGGAATACCCTATGCATGAGAGTCCCATGAATGTGTTGGCGCGTCGTGTCAGAGGGCATCATAGTAAACTCAAAGTGCCCGCTGCGCCGGTCTAGCGTTGTATTAGGATATGCGCCATCCCTAGCCCTCGGTGATGGTAACGATCGTGAAGTCACATCTTGAAGTAGACTCGCTCCTCTGGTGATCAAACAAGTCATCGATCCTCATTAATGGGTACGATTCTTGATTGTAACTTCTGGCCTCAAATGCCGGTAATCAATGCATGATGAAGGTCTTGTCCTTCTTCTTCGCCAGCGACCGGGCGCCCGTGGTAAAAGTGCTTCAATCAATGAACCCTTTGTCAGGTATCACATAGCCCCGGACTCAAAGTTCTATGACTCAGCGGGTGCAAATCCCCATGGTCATAGAGATAGGTGAAGTACCGGGTATAACTCGTCTGAAGTCTGCTACTCTCTGTGGGGCAATCCGGGTAGCTCATCACGGAAAAACATCACATACTCGCACCTTTACTCGAGGTAGATCTAGTCTACTCTCTCTCAGTCTCTAGGAGTAGGCACTTCAATGGCCATGCATCTTTGCTTTACTTGGACTCGTATGCATGGGAGTAAAATGTCATGTTGTCCCCACTGAAATACCACCACTGCAGTGCGTCTGAATGTAGAGCGATAGCCCTCTACGCTCACGATCAATACTGACCTTGTAAGTTGTCCGAGTCAATCCATCCCAGGATGACATGAACTACGACATGTCAGGTATAGGTCCTTTGTGAATTAGAGTCCCAAAGGATCTCAATCGCTAACCCACGACATATCATACATGTTCGCCTAATCCACACAGGGGAGGGCTCACATACAAAGGCTCCTCACAAGGTCTCACAGGGTCCTTGCCCATTTCCACCATATTTGGGCCTCACTCTCTATCTGGAACACAGCTAGTCTAATCCTGGTAGTGTCAAAGTAATTTCCATAGCCTCTAACACCTTCTCAGCTGTGCCAAGACAATGGTCTACTACACTTCGGATCCTCTCACTGTGAATGTACAGGAGGATGATCGCCTAACTTCAAGAGGTTACTAGGATGCCTCACGTTACTTCTTCTCTGACTGTGCGATAGCATTGGCTGCGACACCTCTGACCTCGAGTAAAAACTGTGATCAAACAATGATGGTGCCTAACGATTACCGAGTGGGCGTACCTACGTCCTTGTCATCGATACAGCCATCCATCACGATTGCAATGGTAAATTGATTTCAATTGGTATCTCTAAAGGCATGCTCTAGCCACGAGACACTATTCATACCCCACATAAATCGGTGTATACACATTGTCCTTGCATTCTGAGTGTGCAAGGCAGTGTCATATATTTAAAACATTTTATCAACAAAATTTCATTTTTGAAAATTTTATTTTTCGAAAATTTTGTCTAATTTATTTGATTTTTCAAAAATTTTATTTAAAAAAAAATTCAAAAATATTTGGTGATGAATAGTGTTCATTTAGTGACTCATGAACAATACTGAGTCCAAAAACTAAGTCAAAGTGAGTCAGGTGCACCAAACACCTTAAATTGTCTCAGAATCGACCCAACCAAAGATGCCTGGCCTTCAAGGTGACAGCATCACGCCCAGCAAGCCGCCATGGTCACGAGCCCTGGGTGACCTGGGCCAAGGCGCCTCACTGCTACCACAGGCTCCTCACACCTCGTTGCGGTCACTACAATAATACATACTCAGACTGCAGAAACAAGGGGCTCCCGTGTCACATTAATGGGCCCAATGCCCACCGCCTCGGCTGGCCACGTGACATAAGATATCAGACAGGTCACAATCCCAAACAAACCGAACCCCCAAGTCACACAGCAATAAGTGTATTGCGACACAAACTCAAATTCCTCGCTTCCTTCCTCTCGTAATACAAACCTAGCCACTGCACAACCAAGGTTGCAATACAATTAAGTGTATTGCAATACAATTTTCTTGCAGTCAACTTCTCTCTTGCAATACAAACCGAAGGTTGCAATACAATTATTATTTTTTTTTTCACAATACAATCAAAAGAGCCCAAATCGCCGTGACCTTTTTTTCGTTTTTCATCCCTTTTTTTTTTTCATTTATTTCCAGCAGCTAGAAAAATCACCTAAAAATATGTACACATATATTTTTATTATTATTATTATTATTATTTTTCAGAACACCTAAATAAATTCATAAACATTTATTTTCTTCATTTTTTTATTTTTCCAATTCACTGTAAGATATTAAAATACATACTAATTTTTTTTTCATTTTTCTCTGCATCACACAAATAAATTTATAAAATTTATTTTATTCAATTTTCTTCATCTTACAACTTGTAAACCTTAAAATTATTTGCTTCACTCTAAACCAAATAAAATTATAAAATTTATTTTATTTATTTTTTCTTCTTATTCTGGACCATGTTGTCCAAAACATTTCTCAAAACCTCATGATCCAACACTAAACCTTAGTGTCTAAACTCTTGTAAATCTTTATTAAAATTTCATTATCCTACAAACCAAATAAATTGAACATAATTTATTTCATTTAGTTTCCTTTTTCCAGTTTTACTCACTGTAAAACTCTCAAAACGTTCTAACACCTTAAAATTTTATTAAAAATTCTATTTTGTCATCCAATAAACCAAATAAATTGATTACACTTATTTCATTTCGGCCATACACTGTGAACTCCTAAGATTTTCCAACATAATAAGTGCTAATTACCTAAGCACCCAAACATCATAACATATCACAAACCATGTTATAAACATCATTCACATAACATACAACTCATGTTATACACACACCACATCAAACACCATGCATGCAATGTTCTATTCTTGCTCCGTGATTTCCTAGGTAATCTCATACCTAAACTTAACATCGGTCCACATCTAAATGTGTGATACCTTACCCGACTACGGCCTAAGCCCAAATCCCCTCAAGCCCCAGGTAGTCAGATACCAAGCCTCGATACCAAACCGTGACGCCCATCTCTCGGGGTCCCTGACTACCCGTCAACCTGGCGAATATTAGTGGATGCTCTGCTACCCACGCCACTATGAAAATTCCAAGTAGTCTCCCTTTGTACGTGAGCCTCACCAAATACAACATCTCAGATATAACTTGTCCCACATACACAATGACCACACAAGGTCTCATATAACTATACCGAGTAAAATGACCTCTCAGTCTCCTACATTATACTCACAACATATATCCCAACTATCCAATATAATCCATCACATAAGTAAACTAATCTTCACTGGGGCTCCATAACCAATACTCATAAAACATCCCAACTATATATCATAGTTACAAGAGTTAATGATCTATTCTTATACAACACATATATTAAAATGAAAAGCATTCTAATACATGCAAAACAATCAAAGCCACATTCCAAATTTTCTCTAAACTACTCTATGAAGAACCGTCCCCCGCACGCTCCCGTGATTCGTAAAAATATCCCCGACAGTGGTGAGCTAATGCTCGTGAGCTGAATCACCCTGGGCCGGGCTACCTCCACCTAAGTGCATATGCAATACTCCAAAATAAACACACATTCAAAGAAACGACGATCCCACTAATGTCTAACTCGATCATCTCATATCCCGAGTCCTCTCCGACTTCACACCCGCCTAAGCCACGTATGAGAACCTTAGTTTTTATTTGTGGATAATTCTCCGATATATATATATATATATATATATATATATATATATATATATATATATATATATATATATATATATATATATATATATATATATATATATATATATATATATATATCAATTAGTCGACTCGACGATTGATATTATGTGTGTGACTACCTCCAATCATTATTATTTTTGCATAACCCTCCTCGAAACCATTATCTCAAGAATCACCTCATGCACTCACTCCTATCGTCCTAGGGTGCCCCAGTGCATATGGAATGCATGATGCCAATTCCATTTCAGTTCAATAACACATGCATATATTCCCATAATTTAAATCACACAAACATGTTATATAATTTCACATTTCCATACATCAAAATTAGCTCACATGGGCTAATGATCAAACATGAGCGATTCAACTTGGAATTACTCGACTCAAACACATTTCACACAAAATTAGTTTCTCAGGTCACTATGCTTTATGAACAAGGAAACCCTCGTTTACCGTTCGTCCACTCATCAAATCATTCCGCTCATTTTAGAACCCGGTTTCACGGCCATTTCCTCGCTCTTCATACACATCAAAGCATGCATTAACACATAAATGCACAATTAACAACCCAATTCAGTCGTGATGGGGCCACGTTGCACCATTTGCTCTAAAATATATCACCCTGGCCCCAAAGATTCTGATCGACCAAATCCGCCTCGCGCCTCATTCAACTCAAACATTAACAAAGACTTAAATACAAAGACAAACCCAAGTAGGAGAAAACCCCTACCTCTCGGAGTTTGTCGAAACTCCTCAAATCCGGTGCCCACGCGTAGGTCTCTCCGCATAGAGCAGCTTTCCTTCTTGCTCCGACGACTACCGACGGCTCTGACTCCCAGCAGACACCCAGAGTAAGTCTAACCTTCTTACTCTAAAACGCCATTTCCATCTTATGCATCTCCTCCCTCCCTCAATTCACGTTTTTCTCTTTTGATATTTGAAGAAGACAACCACTATTCCTCTTTTTTGTCTTTTTCTAACTTAAACAATTCCAAAAATGACATTTATGTCCTTCTTCCTGCCACATTCATGACTATCTCTACTGGCCAATTTTCATACTTTCTACTCATGCCACTTACGCAAGACATGAGTACGTGTTATATGTGACTTTCGTCGCATTGAAAATCGCTTTACCTAAGACCTCGAATCATGCCTCTCGAAAAACGCCAATAACTCCGACTATCTCGGAATTCGACAAAATTCAACGTGCTAGCTAGATTTCGCGAGACAATTCCAACGATGAAATCTGTTTCGTCATCCGAGATCTGCAATAAATTCCTGATTCAATCGAAAATTACTATTTACCATTTTTCCGTAAATCGAATTTCTCGTGTCTTACAACACACCCTCATCCCCATCACAGGTGGGTGTGGCACAAATCCCAACCGCTACTCCTAACGACTATAAATCCTCGTGGTCGGCCGTATTGGTCAAAACTCAGATAAAAAATTTTCTTTCTAAACTCAGGATTTTATAAAATTTCGACAAGATAACAAATTTTCGCATATAGGATATGCCCCAAATCTCGTGATACACAATTTACACATTTTCAAATATGGCAACCAACAACATTCTTTCACTAGAGCCTCAGGCTCAACACATTTTTCACAAAACTACACTATGTACATACATATACTCCAATATACAAATTCAAAGTATTTCCTTACAAAAGATTGTTAATTACAAAGACTTATACAAAAGTCGATCAATCTCGACCGTCCAAACAGCCCGCAGTGCCCTCAGACTGAAAAATTAGTTTTAAAACAAGAAAATAATGTGCTAAACGAGCTCGCTGAGGTATTCTTTATAAATGCTTACTTTTTCCTCGAAAACATCTCAAAATCAGAAACTCTCTTTTACAAGATATTTTCGTAAGCTCTCACGCTTTAAAGTTTCTAAAACTTTCAGATTTGCTTGCTTTTAAAAGTTTATAAAACTTCATACTTACTTGCTTCTATTATTGCTTTTCTTAAAATTTTATAAAACTTTTCTCAAATCTCTTGCTGCTTGCTTTAATTGTTTTGCTTTAAAAGTTTATAAAACTTTTCTCAAATCTTCATTGGGTTGGCTAATTCGCTTTTCTTTTAAAAGTTTCAAATCTTTTGCTTTAAAAGTTTATAAAACTTTTTATAAACACGGAAACCTGGGCTCAACTGCATGCTTTAAAATAAAATGGAAGCCTGGGCTCAACCGTTTGCTTTAAAATAAAAACGGGAGCTTGGGCTCAACCGTTTGCTTTAAAACAAACACGGGAGCCTGGGCTCAACCGTGTACTAGTGGTTGATTTTTCAAACTGTGAGTAAACATGCTTATAAATCATCAACCACCGGAGGCCTTTCGCTTGTCGGCACCCCAGTGAACACGGAGCCCGGGCATCGACCGTGCCTGGCTGACCTCGGGTCCGCTCACCTAGGTGGAAGAGCCTCGCCCACCCCTTCCTAGGAATATGGTGGAATTGACCCGGTCTCCATCACCATAATTTAGCTAACGTGTTAACCCTATATACTCCAGTACGTGTCACTTGCCTCTTTAAATGCATACCGATGAACCAAGCTCTGGACTTTAATTGCGCAAATCTAAATGCACTAATGATATCCTAACACCAATCGCTACACGCATCTTAATAATTCTCCGACTGCATTATTAGACTCACAGTGGATTTAGTTAGCAGGTTTTCAAAATGATTTTTTGTTTGTTGGTTGCTTGCTCTTGAATATGGTCTGATAACTAAACCATTCTACGCTTACTAAACCTATCATTATTTTTAAAAGCATAATTAATAAATCAAAATCATTACTTGTTTGCTTTTCACATATATATTTAAAATCAAAACCATTTACTGGTCACAAACTCATCAGTTGCTTCAAATACTACTATAATCAAACCACAAATACCAAAGGTAAATAATATAATAATAATACACTAAGATTCGAAAAATAGCTTAACACTCACCTTTTGTTTACCAAACTCGGAAATGACTAGACTCACAACTTTCCCACATTCATGCAAATTCTACACTCAAACGAATACAAATGGAAACATTAATCGGTCTACAGATAGCGAAAACTTAACGTACTTCACTATTCATAGTACTATTCATACGTATTCACTATTCATAATACTATTCATTTACGTATTCACTATTCATAGTACTATTTATATACGTATTCACTATTTATAATACTATTCATACATATTCACTATTCATATACGTATTCACTATTCATAATACTATTCATACGTATTCAAACATTGGCATAATATCGTGATTTCGTACTCCCACGCCAGAATTTCTCATCGCTGCAGAAAGACTTAACTCGGGTCCGAAAAATTATGATCATAGAATCACAGAATTTGTGAAAAACAAAATAAGAATTTCGAACTTTTACTCTAAATTTCGACAAATCCTTGTTTTTATGACCCACGCCAGAAATTCTCGCTATGTAGATAAACTGTTTCTGGGCTCGACGAAAATCTACAATCCGATTTCCGTAAATCTGAAAAAAAAAGCAAAGAAAGAAAAAAATTAAAAAATCTCGGCAATCTCTTTCCACGCCATTCCATCTACTAGCTTTCCTTTTTTATTTTTATCTTTTTTTTATTTTTTTTAAGTAATCTACATGTCCCTTTTTCTTTCCCCTTTATCTGGCCTGTTTCACCCGAAACAAATTATTTCATCCTGATTTCAATTTCATTTATCCTAATCAATATTTTTTAAATATTTGCCATTTTTCGGCATTTTCTAAAATCCCGTCAAAGTTTCACTCTACACCAGAATCTCAAAAATTGTGAAATATTCCGACCGTCTCGAATTCAACGAAACTTTTCTGCTCACTAGATTCGGGCGATACGAACTTAATCTGGCATACCCGTTTTGGCCATCCGAGATCTAAAGAATTTTCACGCTTCCTAAACTATTTTTGGATACGATTAATATTATTATCTTTCAAATTTCATAATTTGTACTTTCACCCCCTCCACTTTCCTTAATTACAAAAGTGCCACAATTATTTGAAAACTTTACAATTTCAATCTTAATAACAATTTCCAAGAATACTACAATGGAACTAAAAAATCTTTGCAGACACAACGCGAATCTTACGGTTACATCGATCGTATTAATCTTCCTCGAGATGCAAGCACTAAACCACTTATTCATTCTTTTCTGTGGTTTCATAAGCCAAGAAATATGAAAAATAAAAATAAGCGTAATTAGTAATGTAATAAATTATTGAAAAAATTATTAGTGAAATGTTTTTAAAGCAAGAATTTTCACTGTATAAAATCTGAGCATCAAGCATTTTAGAGGTAAAGTTTGAATTCATAAGATTAAAAATAATATTAACAAAAAAAGTAAAGAAAAAGAAGTACAATGGATTTAGGCTCTTGTTTCAACGATTTTTAGAAGCAGTTTTCTATTTTTTTAAGAAAAAAATAATGTTAAGAAAACCTGACAGCCAAAAATATTTTATATTGTTGATAGAAAAAAAGGACATGCATCTTTAATTGTTTTTACTGGTTTTTAAAAAATATTAATAGGAAAAAATTATAAAACATAAATAATGATTTTAAAAAAACTTACATTTATAAATTTTAAAATATATTTAAAATATAAAGATTAGTTAAAATATCAAATTTACATAAAAATTTTGATTTACAAAACAAACGCAAAATAGTTTTCAACAATTGTTTTCTAAAACCATTTTCAATAATACTGTCCAAATAGATGTTTTTTTCTTTTTAAATATTAAGCTATATTTTTAAATATTATCTCTATTAAATTGTCAAATACATGTAACTATCTCATTAAATCTAGAAAATTGGTGGGTTTTTTTTTTTTTTTTAATATAAATGAGATTAAGGTGTAATTTTTAATGATTAAATGGAATTAATGATGAATCCAAACTCATCCCAAATTTGAGGATTATAAATTTAAGTTCGATTTGATCAAATCCTTACAAGCTTGGGTTAAAATCTTATAGGAACGAAATATATGAATATATGTTTTTATTTTGAGTTTAATAAGATTGTATTTCCAAAAAAAGCCGAGGCCTGATGGGCCATCTACTAACAATGGCAGCTGCTTTCCTGGCCTCGAGTCCGGTCTCTTTTTGAAAGGATCGAACTATAAACTTTATTTTAGGCTAGGTCTGACTTACAGGCCCTTAGGTCCGTCTATAGGCGCACCCCTATCTCTATGTTATTATTTTAAAATACATAATATAATTCTATTTATAATATATGCTTTGTTATAAGTTTATTATATATGTAAAAAAATGTGCAACTTAGTTGGTACATTAAATTTTAAGTTAGATAGGCGGTTTAGAATAAAAAAATTTTGTTTTAAATTTTTATCTACCCGTTCTAGGTTCAACAAGACTGCCTAATACAAGACTCGTGGATTCAACCATCGATCTTATAATGTGCTCGCCCGACTAATAATATACTGGCTTGGCCCGATTCGAACTGAATCATGAGCCTCATTTCTCCTGCCAATGACCCACCGGTCCTTCAAGATAGATGCCTAAATAAGAAATTTTGGCCATTCAAGATTTCAAAATGAAAAATTTTAACTTATGGTTGTTGATTTATTTACCACTTTTCTTCAGGGGCCAATCTGGACGGTGTTTACAAATGGACCGCTTATCTTTAATGCTACCACTTCATTTTTAGACACGCTATAACACATTCTAACATGCCAGCCACATAATCAAATTTAAATGAGAAAACAAATGATCAATGAAAGATTTACAACATGAAGAAAACAAAATTGGGTTCATGATTGAGGTTTACAACATCAATGACAAATGGTAGTATTTAAATAAACAGTTAAGATAATATCTATCACACATATTTAATGGTTAAATTTTTTTTATATTTAAAATAAAATTGAAATATTCCTAGAAAACCTTTTTAATTAAATAAAAATGAAAAATGATCAAAGATAGCGTCTACATGAAAAAATCATTCAAAACATATCCGGAAAATTTTGAAATAGCTTAGGGAGACGTTAAGTTTTCAAATAAATTTTATTTTTCAAAATATCATAATTAATTTTCAAAAATGGTTGTTTAGAATTGTTTTTAACATACACCCAAACAAAATTGTATCAAATGAAAGTTAAAGGCTTAAATACTTTACATGATGCGATAAATATCACGTGGCAAGGATAAAGATGGATAAATGATACTTCCCAGACAATTTTTTTATCTATTCCTTCATGCAATATAATATTGTGGAGCCGTATCATATGATAAAATGTCACGAGGTTTATTCTCTCGTTTCTTCCAAAAGGATATGTTAGGGGACATAAGGTACAAATATTATTTTACGCTTTCTAGTTTAAAGTGGGGAATAAATATTTATTTTATACCATTACCATCTATTTTATAATTCATTCAATTTTTTATAAAAGCAAAGATATGTTAGTCCTCATTAGTCTCTAAGTAAGGAGGGGTGATTTTTTGGCATGACCTAATATCACCCCTCTACACTTCTTTAAATAATTTTTTTTATTAATAAAGTTGTTATTCCAATAGCTTTTAGTTTATCGCTTTCAGATGACATATGGTTGTCACCGTCTCAGACAACGCCAGAATAATTATCGTCATTTTGATAGTGATGTGATTGTGCCAGGACGCCTCCAAACTAAGGATCCCTGGGCTGATAACTCACAACTCACACCCCGTACTTCTGATAACCCGATACTATATTATCAAAGGTCCCATTTATCGATACATATTTTCATAAAATCAAAGTGCACCCCTTGTTCGAGGAGCTTTACCCAACATATAACATGTATAACAGTATAATCATAAGTCATCCAGGGTCTCAACAGAAGTAGTAATGACCACACATAGTCCATCTATCCATATTCTCAATATACATCTTTTTTCCGAGACCCATTCATTCACATTTAATTATGAAATATGAGATTAAAACACTTAATTACAATTCCTAAAAGTTCTATCACGACCCTCTTACCATAATTACATACCCGACTACTTAGACAATAGTCCCAAAATAATTTAGTTACAATTCTTTTATACAAAATACTTTTTACAAAGAAAATATCAAGGTCACACATCTGCATTCCTTCATAATACGACTATAGTCGTCTCTCAGACACCCCCGGTTCGAAAAGGTCCCACTGCACGGGTGAACAATGCCTGAGTAGAAAATTTTTACAAGTACACCACTTAAATGTACATGCAATGACATACATACATCAAACCACATTCCATTCAGAAAATGAAATCCTATATGGAATATTTTATGTCATGCATGAGATGAGACTCCTCATGCCCATAACCCGAGTCCTGACCGACTCCCTCACACATGAAAATGCAAAGTGTGAAAACTAGTCATTGGTGTTTCATCCAATGACTTAACCCGTTGGACAACTCTCTAATATTCATTTGAATTTTATCAAATCCCGTATATTTATTTGGGTTGTGAATTTTCGGGGTCTCATCGCAGGCTTCGCACACCTTTGGACACTTTCGCGAACTTTCATCGCTGGATATATATATCTGACCAAGAATAAAATTTGGGTCTTTCACCATGTGGGGGGATCTGCCCCATCTTGCTTCACCCAAACACACGTAATTTTTTATTCTTATTGTTTTACACAACTGTGAGTCTCGATTTTAAACGTTGTCCCATTTCAGAGCTCACCACACATTCATCAAGAATGATGAATAACCAACACCATACACATACACCCGACTTGACGCGATGTTACCATGCATATAAAATGCATTTATGCCATTTCATGCCATGTCATACTACATGCACAATATTTATAAATTCCAAATAATTATATTTCCTACATATAATTTCTATTCATCACAATTTCCATGTTAATACATCACGCAAGCACATATTAACATGATTTTTAAACACAAGACATATTATTTATTTTTTCAACAATACACACAAAATGGCCTAAATCTGACTCATATAAATTGGTAAGATCTCTCATTCCTTCACGACCATGAACCATTTTTTATTCCATTCGTCATTGAATCACTGTAATACCAAAACACACAACAATACTCGGAGACATCAGTCCCATGATCAAAACCAAACCTCTCAATATACCCAAGACTCCGCCTCGAACCATCTCTAAAAATTCCAATATCCAGTTACAAATATCGGGATTCAAATCACACTACCATCACTTAATTTCGAAACAACCTATGTCATTACACGCTTTTAAGCTAAAATATCTAAAGTAGAAAATTTCTACCTCATGAGTTTGACGAAACTCGAATATTTGATACTCCACAGAAATTTACGACGCGCATGATCAACTTTCTTTTCGGGTCAATAAAAACCATGACTGACATTTCAGATTTTAGAGAGAAGCGAAAAACTCATTTTCCCCTTTCTCTCTCTTGCTCTCTCTTCTCCTCACTCAAGCTCACTCCGCCTGTTTCCTTTATATTTTTATCATTTTCTTTCCTTTTTAAAAAAAATTTGGATACATGGCTCACATTGCGTCATGTGTCCATATCTCATTCGGGTCTATTTCTATCTCGAAACAATTTATTTCTTTTCAGTTCAATTTATTTTAAATGAATTTAGCTTCAAGTATTCTTTCCGACTTCCGACATTTTCATAAAAATTCGCCCTGAGTTATCTGGCCATTATCACCTTAAAATCGAAAATATTCCGATCACCTCGTAATTCAACTAAACTGCTATTATTGCATTTCTCATGAGACGAATTTAATCTGCCAGAAATTCGTTTCATTACTCCTACATCTGGGAGAATTTTCTAGTTTCCCGAACTATTATGACAATTTATTATTATTATTAATATTTTGCCATTTTTTAAATTTTCTAATTTTCTATGCTTACTAAGGTCAGCTGCTCTTGGTACGACGTTTGTTTGTCATCGTTATAGTGCTATGTTTATTTTGAGAGCGATTCAAACAAGTAAAGTATATCCGATTAACCATAAGAAATCAAATCAATGGCCGTCAATATGTTGTAGAACTAGAATCATAGGTATTCTAGTCACAATAGTAATATCAAATATTTAGGATCAACTATCAAATATATAGGTTTTGAACCTATTCATTATATTATTAACTTGAATGTTATTTCATTCTTTATGGTTTTTAGCAATTTTGATTATATGTTTTATATTGATGATAGTTTGAATCAATAAATTTATTTTTTCTTAAAAAAGAAGAAGATATGTTAGTCCTCATACATGTAATGTTAATAGTGACGATTCCAATTTTGATTTAAAAACTAAACTAAAATATCGGTCACAAATATTTTACAAAAAAAATGAACCCAACTCACCCATATTATTGTGAAATGTACTTTCTACATCGAGTTAATGAAAACATGGACTCTCCTCCTGTTAAGACAAAATTACCCTTAATGAGTTGATTAATAAGCCTCATTTATTTGACACTTAGAGAGAAATTTATCCTTAATGTAATAGATGCAATTATTACACTATCAATATAGTCATCTTTAATGAACACAATATTACATTATCAAACAACCATATTAAAGTATGACTTTTTCGTTCAACTGTATATTGGCCAATCTTATAACCAGAGTGTATTAAAAAAAAATTGTCAAATAAATAGGGCCCAATGATCATGAAGATCAATTTCGTTTTAATATGAGAGGATAGATGCTTTCATTAATTTGATGTAATGAGTACATTTCACAGTAGTATAGGTAAGTTGTGTTCTTTCTTTTTCTTGGTATTGGTCCATCAATGCACTTTAATATCATTGTCCATATTTTAAAACTATTTATAAATTTTATTTTATTTTTTAATTTTTTTAATGTTTTAAAAATCGGATGAATTCGAAAAGTTACTGTTTAAAAGGCCAAACTGAAACTGATGGTTAAACAGAATTAAATCAGGATCATCGGTCAACTTTCTAACGATCGATTTTTAAAACATTAAGATAATATGAACGTCAATTCGTGGAGATGTCTCTCTGCCGAGATTCTGATTCCTGTGGCTCCAGGGAAGGTGGATGGCAGTTGCCATCATCGTCATCCTTTCCAGGCCTATAAATGGAGACACCGCCGCAGGTCTACCGCCACCGCCGCAGCCAGAAAAACCTAATATCCTTCCCAAGTCTACAGCAGTGATGGCTCAGGTCAAACTCCTCCAGATACCAGCTCCGCCGAAACACGACGGCGCAACCTTCGACGTGGATCTCGGCGGAATCGTATCTCTCCTGGAATCTGAGAAATGGATATGGAATCCCAACATATCGGAGCTGCAATCATTGGGAGAGTTTTGCAGAAGGAGAAAAACAAGAAGGCAAGCTGGCACCTGAATTCAAGAACGTCTATCAGGGTGGCATCATGCTGCCCGGCAAATCATCCGCGGCCTGGTTTACCTACTCGATCTTGTCGCCAAACACGACGGCGTGCTTTGACCAAGTACGAGGCGTACGTTTGGGTGAAGCTCGACGGCATAAGATTCTCAGGTCGCTTTCGCCCAAAGTTCCTCCCGGGAATACAATGGTTTGAGCCGCCACGAATCTTAGGCCCTGTTTGGCGTAAATAAATAAATAAACTCCTCCTTAATTTATGCGCTAAAAATAACTCAATGAATCTTAGGCCTCGTTTATGTAACATAAACAATAAATCCTCCTTAATTTATAAACAAAACAATCCAACGAGGTTATGAGGAGATTTTACGAGGTGTGGATGCTGTTAATAGCTTTTTAAACAATCGTTAATAAATCTATATCAACCTGTATCTCTGTAAGTTCATAGTTCAATACCAGACCATCCAAAACCGATATAATTATTAAGATGTGTTTCTTTTGAGTGAAGAAAATTAATTTTATGGATTCAAATTGACAATATATTTAACAAATTGACATATATATATATATATATATATATATATATATATATATATATATATATATATATATATATGTATAAATCATAAATGATAAAACAACATCTATAAGAGGCAAGAAATTTACTTAATTCGACGCTAAATTCCTGGCCCACCCTGATCAGTGGCCTCTAAGTTAGCTATTGAACTATTGGCCCGAAAAACCGGAAGAATCTTACTTCCCACTAATACTACTCGCCCCAAGATTTTCGCCCGACTGGGCCCGACCCACCTCGAATTTTTTTTCGCTTCAAAAGGCCATTTGGTCCCGAATTCACCTGGCTTTTAGGATGGGATATCGCTTAAAATTTTTATTTAAAATCCGGCTAATTTTACTGAAAATCGGCTAATTTTGCCCTACTGGGCTTTTGGCCTAGCCCACTATTGGCCCGACCTAGTCCGCCCGATTGCCAACTCTAATCTAGGTTAGTAGTAAAATAAAACAATTCAAAACGTGAAATTTTGATAATATTATAGTGACTAAAATACCTATGATTCAAATTCTATATACTTAACACCATAATATTATTCGTTATCAATTGCCTGATCAATATGTTTACTCAGCTCTAAACCACATGCACACAAATAAAACACAAGACGACAAACAAAACGTCAGAATAAAGTTAATAGACGAAAAATAAAACATCATAATCCCGTTCCATAGAAAAACAATCATAACAAGACGATACAAAAACAAACATCAGAATATACATAATAAAATCAAATGTTATAACAAGACAAAGAAATTGTGAAAAACAAAATAGAACTTAGACCTATATAGAATAACCATTTTATTAACAAATAGATTGATAGAAAGAGGCGAAAGGAAAGTATTTTATTAAAACGACAAAAATCTTCCCTTCACGACTAAAATGAGTGGTTTAAAAAAAAAGGTTAAGAGTAGGGTTTTGAAATCTAGCTATTAAGAGGTGGATTGATAGCCATTATAGGGAGCGATTTTCCCTAAAGGTTTCTTTGACCCTTTTGCTCTTTTTAATGTATTCGATGAAAATTAGAACACTTCTATAAATTTTAACATTTTTAAAGGGAAACACTCCAATATCATCTTAATAACATTTTTAAATAAATCATTTACATTCAAAACACTTGGAGTAAAATTATGATTCTTGTATACATACTATAAATCTTAAAATATTATTAATTTTCTTAATATATATATATATATATATATATATATATATATATATATATATATATATATATATATATATATATATAAATGAAGTCTTCTTTTTCTTAATATATATGAAATTTAAACCTTTTTATTAATTTTTTTTATTAAAAAGGTAAAGGAAATAAAAAGAGTGTTAAACATCCCTAAAACTTAATTGATAAGTAACAACTTATAGTTGCTCAATATTGCTAAAATCGGATTCAAGAATTGAATCTTTGTCAATACAATCATGATTATTTGTTTGCAGTAAATATAGGTATGCTTTTTTATTTATTTTACTAATATTGAATAAAATTTTTATTCTTGAATAGTGCTTAATAGGACCGATTAAGTATTTAGTAGTTTGTTTTTCTAAAAAAACAATTCAATATTTTAATTTTTATTATATTTTAAATAATAAATTTTAAAATAAAATTTAAAACATATATTCTTTTTTAATTATATGAAATAGATTATGAAAGTTGAAAAAACATTTAAAAAAACATTAAGAAAAAGCTAAAAAACTAAATATTTTAACTTTTTCTATTTAGCCAAAAGTTTCAAAAAGCAAATAAAATATGTTACCATTGGGGTGGATCCAAGATTTTATATTTTGAGCGTCAGATGCTATAATAGGCTAATAATATACAAGAAAAATTGTATGTCTATAAGTTATCACACTTTGTCATTTAAGAGGTCATAAAATTCAAATCATCAAAGAAATATTTGTGATTTGGGATTGATCTAATAATTTCTTTGAAGGCCAAAAAAGATTTATAGAGTTTTATTATTATTTTTTTTAGGTGTTAGTTGACACCTCATTATAAAAAGTAGATCTGCCCCTGACCATAACCTATTAATTGTAGATGTTGCTATCAATTACGAAGGAAAAACCGATAGTGTTTATTTTGAATTACTTATGGTGGAATATAGCTGTTTACCTTTTTAATGGTTTACTTGATCATCTTCCTCTTTTTTCGCTTAGGTTGTGTTTGGTTCTCAAAAAATGTGAGGAAAATGTAAAATAAAAATAGAGAAAAAGCATTGAGAAAAATAAAACATAGTATTAAAATTGATATGTTTTATTTACTACTTCAAAATAATTTTAAAAATCTAAAAATTGTGGTAATTTTAATTATAGTTTATTCTATTTGAAATTTTTGGTATAAAACTAACCAAACACAAAATCATTTTCCTCAATCCTCAACCTTTTTTCTGCTTTCGTTACTATTTTTCAGGAATCAAATATAGAACTCAAAAGATATTTACTAGATGGCATTGAATTCCTTACCAGAATATTCTCCATCCTCACACAAAGGTTGTCAGGAAAAGAGTGTAGAAATGTTAGTGCAATGATAATGTGATTCTTCTTTTTCTACTTCCACACCTGTTAAAAAGGATACTCAACTCAAAATGAAAAGAAACATAAAGAAGACAATTTTTATACTATTTAAAATAGAATATTTGTCCTTAACTTCTTTTAAAACTACATAATAAAATGTTACTTAATAAATCCTCTCTACTGTTGCATATATATATATAAAAATTGGTCCAAAGGTATTAAAAAACAATGAGATTTAACACTGAAGATTAATCCTATCTCTTCCACAATGTTTGTCCTGCACACAATCTATAAAAAGCCAAAGATAATATTCTGAGCTAAAAGATCTAATACACCATCACTGCCATTAAAGTGTAGCCCATCACATGATTTTGATACTGTTAATGAGAATGTTGATAACATAGATGACTCACCTGTATTTGAAACAATTATTTGATTACTAATAGTAAATCTCCAGTTAATAATATTTAGCTCCACCTCATCTCCAACTGTGTCAAAAGATGTCGCATAAAGCTATATACGAAAAACACTGACAATTTTCGCTGGCTCACCTTTTACTTATTTAGTTTCATAAATATATAAAAACAATACATGTTATAATATCGCATTTTTAAACAAAGACGCATATAATGATAAACAAAATTACATCCTTTTAAGATTTTGATTGAATTTTATTTTTCACATTCAACTGATTTAATTGTTTAATAGGCTATCCTTTTTAGCATGATTCTTAAAATTCTTCCATCATTCTCCCAGATCCCATATCCATGTTGTATTAATTTTCTCAACAAATATCTTAAAAATGTCCCACATTATCATTAAAGGGCTAACTATAACGAGGTTTTCAATTATAATAAAAAGTCTACCTTTATGAGATAAAGAAATAAAAACTTTCAGAGAGGTCCAGTTCAAAACCACGAATGATATTCTT
Source organism: Tetrastigma voinierianum (assembly GCA_016808115.1). Taxonomy (NCBI): domain Eukaryota; kingdom Viridiplantae; phylum Streptophyta; class Magnoliopsida; order Vitales; family Vitaceae; genus Tetrastigma; species Tetrastigma voinierianum. The sequence goes on along the minus strand of JAEQBH010002591.1, from coordinate 295,637 downwards.
AATCCCACAGTTCATGTACCTTCCAACATTCTTTCTTCTCATCTTTTACTTTCCGGTTATAAATTGTTTCCTCAACACCATCAGCTTCACCACACCTTACAAAAAAACATTAATTTGACAATGGATAGTCAAAAGCTCCAGTCGCGATGTGACTGATGTTCGGTCTGATGATCTTGAGCGTATGTCCAAGATCCAGAACGGATATCCAGCTCACATGAGGCAAGTTGAAGCTTTTGACAGAGTGGCATTGAGAGAAACACATCCCGAAACATATAATCAAAGGTGATCTTCAGTTGTCTATGCATCAATTATTGACTGATATGCTCTGACATTGACAAATGTCGTCATGTATGAAGTTACAAATAATGAGGATTGCACAGAGAAGAGTCTATTTGACTTAACTCAACCATCCTCTGTCACTGGATTCATTAGACTCCTACTACTCTTACTGATATGTTCCATCTGATCCATCAATTTATATTAACAAAGTCATCTGATGTTGTTATTCTTTATTTCCACATATATTATGAGACTAATACAGTCACTATTAATCTATGAAAACATATGGAAGTTGGTTTACTAAAACAGCTCGTTTTAATTTTAATGTTTGTGTTTGAATTTTTAAAGGAAACAATGATATTCTCGTTTTCTAATTTTAAATAAATAATTTAAAATAGAACTCAAAAATATGTTCCAAAACAAAAGCAGATTTTCTAATCCATATGCCCAGGACTAAATGTATTGCCACATGTTATGAACTGTAAGGATTTTCATGCAAAATAGTTATCCTACAAAGAATTTCTTAAACCTTATAGAATATTGGTTTATTATCTAATTTTAAATTTTAATAAAAGAGTAAATTCTTCTCCTTTCTGATCCGTCATGGAATTTCTTGTTTAACCCTTTCTCTTAAATAAATATGATAAAAAAGATGTTAAATGATCGTCAAGAAATATGAGAAATATTTAATTTCTGATATATAATGTAAAAGGAAGGTACATTAACTCTATGATTATTCTCATCCTTTAATCTAACTATCATCTTATATATTATGATTGGATCGATGAAACCGATCTCTCAAGGTTATTTTAAAAGCAAGACTACTGATCCAACCCATCCACTAATCTTGAAACCATTACTATATATTATAGCTTATAAGGAAGATTCATATAATTTTATACTTATTTTGATTTTGATAAAAAAAACAAAAGATAAATAAATTGGTTTAAAAGGGACAAATTCAACAGTTATTTGAAAAATTAACCTCTTGCAAAATTAATTTTGACAATGTCATGTTTCGAACACCCTTAAAAGTGAAAATATAAAACCGTGTAACTAAATTCTAAGTGACATTTTGTCCCATCCTGTATTATAAATTCAAAACCCTAAGATATATTTGGTTTGAAAGCGCCTTTAAAGTGTTGGTCCCAAACAAAATAATTCACCCATATTAGGAGATGACTTAGGACAGATGATGATAGGCTAGCTTCTTCAATCAAGCACTATTTCTAATGGGAAGAATTTCAAAAGAATGATACGTAAATATGGATTTGTTGCCTTGGTCTGCTTTTCCAGCAATCACTTAGCTTCCTGAGTCCCTTTTATAAATGGATTTGCCTTGGGTTTGCTTTTCCGGCAATCACTAGTTTGAGTCCTTTGAGAATGTGGAAGAGTTTACCTGATGTTGGCTGGCAATCCATAAATATTAAAAAAGTTAGAGTGAACGATGTAATCATAAAAAAAGCTAGAGAATATTTGGAGTATTATCTATTTGGTCCATTTAAATATAACAATTAATAAAAATTAGACTAAGGTAACGTTTGTTTTTTTATTTAATGTTGAATAAAACCTTTTGTTTTAATGCTAAATAGTACTTACTTAATAATATTACATATTAAATTGTTTATTTTTTAATATTGTAAGACAGTATAATTATAACTGATTTTAAGTGATTTCTGAAGCCCCTATCACTTCATCTTTTAAATTTTATTTATTTCTTAACCAACTACAACAGTTTTAGGGCCTGGCTCGAGTTATTTTCAAACCCCATACTGCTCGGGGATGCTCGGTGATTGTTATTCCCACTCGATTGATATTTTAATATAAATTTTTTATTATTTTAGTTTATACTTTAATATAAATAATAATAATAATAAAAATATTTTTTAATAAATAATTTATAAGAATTATTATAATATTTTTTATTTTTTTTATAAAATATATTAATTTTGGTTATAATAAAAATAAAAATATAAAATTTTAAAATAAAAATAAAAACAAAATCAAACAGAATGGCATGCATTTCCGGTAATTTTCATCCTTCACAACTCCGTCCTGCGACTTTTTAAATGGCATGTTTTAATCAAAAAATAAATGTGTCAGATCGCGAGGTGGTCGCCCCGCCCCATACCCCCAGATACATCCCTAATAGCGATCGCTGCAATTTCTTCCTTCTTATTGTATTGAATGACGTGTTTTTTCTTTGTTAGAAATCACTTTTAATAAAAGTTCTAATATTTTTATTTTTCTATTCAAAACTTAAAATTTTAAACAATAAAATAAAATTTAAAAAACAAACAAATTAATATCGAAAAGATATTTAAATTTCAAGAAAAAGTAAAAACAAACGCCCCTAAGTCTTGAAGGAGGGTTAGGGCATTTCCTGTCCCTCAAAAATCATTTAAGCAGGTTCTCATATTGTACTGTATCGATAAGGAAATAGAGAATAAAGAATTATATATTCTCCTTCATCAATCATGGAAAGAGCATAAAATGGAGATGGATTGATTATTCCAATTCTACATCAATTAGAAGAATATAAAATGTAACGACACGAAGAATAGACAAAGTTTTGGTTCATTATTCATGTTGTAATAATTTTTGGGTCCAAAACCACAATAACCTTATTTTTCTAGAAAATGTCAACAAATACATGTTTTATTAAATATGTTCAGTGTTTTGTCTGAATTTTTTTTATTTAAAACACACACATGTGTATATATATATATATATATATTAAGAATAAAAAGTGAAAGTAGATCATCAGTCCATTTTCTACTTTTAAAAATTATGAAAAAAATATGGAAGATGGTATCAACTATCAACTATGAACATCAGCTGTCCTTGTCCAAACCACAATTGGTATTCCCGTAATTTCAAGAAGATAGAAGGGCAATTCCCATCCTTCTTTCTTCCATCTTCCTGGTCTATAAATTCGAGCAGCCAGAACCACCACCTACCACCCACCACCCACCACAAAAACCCATTCAAAACCCACAGCTTCCACGAGTCTCCGACGACCGGACGATGGCTCAAGTGGCCCAAGTTTTTCAACTGCAAAACCAAGGATGGTGTTAGTCGAGAGCAGAGTACGATCGAGCCTGGCAGATGATTAAACGACAAAAACTTATATAAGATTTGCTTAATATAAACGTTCGTTTAATACCCTCTTTTACGCGGCATGCTAGCCTCATAATTGCCACATAGTTAAACAAATCATAAATCTTATTACGAACTTTCAAATACATAATAAATCAACATTCAAATTAAGGTATGCCAACAACCCGTAACCTCTTCCTCACGACTCCGATCTAACCTTAGTCCAGGGGGCATATGGCCATCTCAAATTTTTTTATAAAAAAAATATCACTTATAGCCGATTGGATTTGAACCATCGCCCCTAAATCAATAAAATCTCATAATACTAGGCTATCATTCAAAGTCGATCATCACATACCTCGCGAACTAAATTCTCATACAACGTTAATCGACCAACTTTTTATAAAAACTCAAACACGTAATACTCCGATTTAATACGAATATCATATATACACTCGGGCTGACGAGGCAAACAAAAGGTACGATGGCATTCAGTTCAAGCAAGTGAGTGAGGGATTGAAGTTCAGTAAGTGGGACGTCAGCACTTTACAACCCCGTTATTGAAATGCACACAAACTGCAAACTATTTAGTCTATTGTCTGGGAGAGACGCAGTTTGACAGATTTGCATCCTTCGTCCCGTTGCTGCGGAAAGAATAAAGATGGCGGCGGCAAAGCTTAGGCCTTGTTTGGCATGGCCAACTTGTATTAAAATAAATTAAATCCTCTTGAAAAGGTCTGCATCTATTATTATATTATATGCTAAATAAAACATATGTAGCGAGGACTTCTCAACTTTCTAAATGAATCAATATGTTTTGGTCTAATTCAAGCCAGAAAATGGCGTATAAACGATAGGCTCAAGCTTGATCCTTTTTTTTTCCTTTTATCTTTCACTTTGGCATGTTACATTGTGATTTAATGTTTTACTAAGTTTGGGGGTCTATGGTCTCTCGTTACTTCTTTTATAAATAAAATGAAATGGGGAGACATAACATAGTTTTACCATCCACATGCCTAACTTAATTTGGGTAGAAAGATCCAGTTTTGGGCAAGATAAGGAGACCATGTTTAAAAGTCTTGCGCTTTCAATTAACTCGACATAATTTACTATATCAGAACAAAAGTCATGACTAAAAAAAATTTACCTACAATATTTTGCGGATCATTATCATCTATGAAACCAAATAATGTATTTTGCATTTTTTTTTGGGGGTTTAACAACAATCTCTAGTTTAGAGATAAGTTCCTTAATCATTATGCTATAATATTGTAAGAAAAATATTTTTATAACCCTGACTTTATTTTTTGCGTCGACCACCACTGCCCATATCAATCATGAAAAGGGCATAAACATGGAGATGGATTGATGATTCCAGTCATACATCAATTGTAAAAGGAATATAAAAATGTAACTATCCACTAGAAAAAGATAAGTTTTGATCCATTATTCATGTCACGAGAATTTTTTGGGGCCCAACCACAATAAACTTATTTTCCCAGAAAACTTTGTATCAAAAAACAGATTTCTACCATTTTTATCATCTTCATTGATTTTATTTTTATATCTTATTCATTTAGTATAGAAGATATATAATTACTATGAGCATAAAAAAAAATTCTCATGCATTAAAAGATAATATACTTTTTTCGATACTTTTCATTACTTTCATTTAAATTGTAAAATAAAAGTAAAAGCAAATAATCGAACAATAAAATTATTTTCAGTTTTAAAAAAAATATTATATGTTGGTATCAACCGTCCCTGTCCGAACCTAGCCCACTATTGGTATTCCCGTAATTTCAATAACATACAAGGGCAATTCCCACCCTCCCTTCTTATACGCTAAATAAAGCACAAAGACTACTCAACTTTTTTTGTGAGAGGACGAGGAGTTCTCAACTTTTTAAACAAATGTTTAAAACGGTAAAAAACCCCTTTATCATTGGTAGACCTAATATTCCACTTATACTTAACCTTTTCCGTTTAAAGAGTCTCGTAATTACTTCAGAAATCTAAATTAAATTCACGCCCGTAGAGACTTCGCATTGTCGAAACCTCCGAGCATTAGCAACGCAACGAGAACTCCATAAAAGCCATGATCCTACGGCTGGACAAGGCTACTACGCTCCGATGATTAAGTTAGCATAAGATTGAGAAGAAGAAGCAGACAATTCATGCAGTTGAATTTCCTACCTTCATCTCGTGGGGGATCTTCCCGATTTATAGATCGCAGTTTGCAAATCTCCCCTTAATTTTAGGGATAAAATATTTTTTTTCCCTATTAGGGATTAATCTTCCAAAATAAAGGATTTGAAATCGAGGAACCACGATAACATCTCTTTTGCGTATTTTCCGTCTTCATATGCTTATCCATAACGAACTTCACGACGCGTGATAATGGCCGACGTAAGATTTGAAATCCTAGACAGTCGCTCAAGCAAGCTCCGAGAAGACACCCTGACTTTCTTAGATGGGCTTTAAGACTCTCTTGTCTGGTTAATGCCCACTTGGTTTTAATACGATAGGTGGGCTTAGATTGTTTCTTTACAACGGCCGTCCCGCCTATCGAAAGCAAAGGGGTCTAAAGATCATGGTACTCACAATGCCTTTTCTCCTAAGTGAATTTTGTACATTTTCAAGAAGGGGAAGATATCGTGCTTTTAAACCCTAGCAGTAAAGTTGAAAGGATCGGTAATCTGATCTCGCATATCGAACACGTGCATAAGCGTGAAGTACGAGATATCTGATGATACATTGAATGTGCTTTGACAACACATTTAATGTGCCCATTGAGGTTTTTCTCCGATGTACAGGGGTTGGGCTCCGAGTGCTGTTTCTTTTACGATTTCATAAAGCTATTTGCTTATTATAATTTTCTTTCTTTTTACGCTCGCGAACTTTTCTTTCCAGCAAGCGAATCATCGTGAGATCCCTTGACAACTTTGACTTTCCTATGAGTTTTGCAACTCAAATCTTGCTCAGATTGCCTTTGTGTTGTATTGCGGGCTCCGTTGTTGAGCATTGGGTTAGAAAGTTTTTGTTTTTTTTTTTGGGTGCAATTATCATTCATTACTGGTTCGTGATGATGTTGATAGGGCTAGACGTGGATGTTCCTAGGTTCGGGGACATCCCATTAGGTTCCGCAAAGGTTCCTGGGGCCTATGGTTCTTAGGTCTCGGTCACTTGTTTGCCAAACTCCAAAGGGGTTTCTTACTTCGAGGTTTTTTTTCCTCACGCTTAATGGGCCCTGCAGTTGATCCCTTTTTCGTTTATTCACTCAGAACAATGCAGGCCGCGAAGAGATTCTACTAATCAGTCATGTAAGAGTGGACCCCCGAAATCGCCACTATGCAAATTTCCTAGTCGCTGCTATGTTTATAGAGGAATTGAGATCGTTCAGTTAGGTTCCTGTCGACATCAGACTGGAGGTGACAGATGACATGGCTGCCCCAACCATAGGAGGGGCAGATATTGCCGTTTATTTCACCCATGAGTAGTTTGTTGCAGGACTTCACTTCCCTATCCCGTCTTTGGTGAAGTAGTTTCTGCAATTTACTAGGGCACCTCCTACACTTATACATCCGAACGTCTTTCGGATTCTAATGGGTTGTAGTGTGCTAAACCTTATCTACTAGTCGATATTTTGGCCGGTAGGAGAATTTTTTTTTATTTAGTACTTAAGTTTATACATTGAAGTCGCTATTTATGTCTACCATAGCCCCGATTGCAATTCGTGAATCGGGCTCGACTTCCTAAGACTGAAGCAAAATTGGTTGTTTTGGTTGAAGGTTCGTGGTATGAGACTCAGTTCTCCGGGCTTCTCATCGGATAAGTGAATCGGCCTCCTCATGTTCCTGTGTTTGTTTCCATCTCGATAGAGTCACATTCCTTTAGGTCGTCTATTTTACTCCGCCCTTCCCTTTGAACTTTTGCTAGAGGTAGGCACAAAGCAGGCCTGACTGTTAGTCAAGTGGAGAAGGCTAGGCTGGATCGCATCAAATGACTACTCGAGATCACCGAGAGAGAGAGCAATCACGAGCTCCTTTTGTCTGTAAAAAACTTGTAGGAGTTGGGCGCTAGTCCCTTTCCTTATATAGTCCATGTCCTCCCCCTTCTGTTGCCAGAAGAGATTATTAAGGGTGAACAGTTTACTATTGTTGACCTTTTAAAGTCAATCCCGGGTAGCTCTTCACAGGCGAGGTCCACTCAAGAGCCTTGGCTACCTTTGTTCGACTTGATCAATCACCTTTAGCTGTATAGGATCCAAAGCCTGCCTTCCAAGCGACGAATAAGAAGAAGGGAAAGAAGGGGAAGAAGGTCAGATTATGCAGTTACCTGAAGATGGGGTTAGAAGGCTTTGTGGATCAGAATCCACCCTCCCATGTGAGAGACTCAGGGTGTCCGTCCTGTTCCCCATATTGCTAGTGATACGACTAAGGAGAGTGAGGACGACTGCCTAACCTCACTGCCGGATTTGCCTTCGTTAGATGCCTGGGTTGTAGCTAGCTCAAGGGGAACCACCCCGCTTGAAGTACCAAAAATGAAAGAGTCCAAAATGGTCGGGTCTAGATGAAGACGTTCAGAAGAGCCAGGCAGTAATTACGTATGACTCTCCAGAACGAGCCTCTGATGCCCTTCCGGCTTCAAAGGGCGTCGCCTAGGATGCCTCTAAGGAGGTTTATGCATCTTTGGAGGATGGGATCTAACCGAGACCTCCCAGTTGATGCTATGGGCTTAGGCTCCCCATAGAGACGTCATTCGCGCTCCCATTAGATGGTCTAACTTGTAATCGTCGCCTCCGTAGCCAAGGGTCTGATAAGTCAGGTTGGACTCATGTGTTAAACCAATGAAGTGGGATCATCATTCGGCAGACACGTTAGTTCCTAGTCCAGATGCTATCCAGTCAATTGTTAACCGCTGAAACCTCTTTAACCAGAGGGACACTTTTGTCACCAATATGCACGAACTATACCCTACCAACCTTTACCGGTGGTGGCTGTTTCTGAAGAGTATTCCATTCCCTTCCCCGACTATATGGATGGAAAATCCTACTTCAAAGATGCGGTAATAAGATGGAATATTATATATTCAACCATGATTTTAATGAGACAACCGAATGGGTATATTAGACTTCTAATGTTTGAATGTGAGTTTTATGCTGTGATTTTATTCTAACACCTTTTCTTTTACAGGTTATCACTGCTATTCAGAATATGGTGCGCTAGCATAGGGAACTTTATCTTCTGCTGGAAGACGCCGAGAAGTTGCGACGTTATGCTCAGTTTGCTGCTTCCAAGCACCACGCCTTAGAAGATGCCCTAGACAAGGCCAAAGCTAGGTCTAAGCACTGGGAAAATGGGGCAGCTGATGCAGGAGGACAGTGAGAGGATTGGCGGGTGTGGAGAAAAAGAGAGATGAAACTAAAGAAGAGGCTCAGATTGCCCGACTGGCTGCTGTTGCGGCTGGTGATACGAAGGTGCGGGCGGAGGATAACTTAGCTAGGGTCCAAGACGCCCTGATGATTGCGGAGGAGGCTAGGCGCAAGGCTGAGGCTAAGGTTTCCTGCTTGGAGGTTGAACGAACTTCACTTATGTTGGAGGTTAAGGTGACCAAAGATGAAGTGTCTTCTCTTCAATCTCAAGTGGGTAAGGACAAAGCAGCCATGGAGGAGGACTATCGGAAGGCTTTGGAGCTGATCTTTGCCTATGCTTACAAATGTTGTATGTTCAAACACAATATCTATGGTGATCAACCAGAAATTCCAGACTAAGATGCCCGATTCCTCCTACCCACTCCCGTAGAGCTCCTTCGTGAACCCTAGTGCCCCCTACATGTGCCAGCCCACCGAGGCCACAACAACCAAGGTAGAACTTATCTGGTTTATTGTGGAGGTCAGGAACTCGAGAGGAGTTGATTTATTTATTTTTTACTGACGCCATTGGTGTACTTTGGAAATTCACAAAAAATTGATATTTGATTTATTTATGCAATTGATATATTTTATTTCACAACTTTCTGCTATGAGTCTTTACTAGGATATTTGCTCCTGGGACATCATTGTTATAAGTTTTTGAGAGCTGGTCGGTATGATTGCATTAAGGGCTGGTGAGGGTAAAGCACCATTACGGGTTTTGATTTAGCCAGCAGTTAGAGCCACTTCGACTTTGGCATGCTTTCAAAGAAAGTTAGGAGCCACTTATGGACTTTGCACGTGCAGTGTTAGGATCCGCTTTGACTTTGGCATGTGCGTAGTTTCGAGTCACTGGCTGCATACTCCAAGAATTCCAAGAATTGAAAGAAAATACTTTAAAGAAAATTTTATTAATAATATGTCTTAAGATGCATAGCATTCCACATCCTAAGCACTAGCGTCCCGTCTATTTTATTTAGTGCGTACGATCCGGCCAGCTCTAATTCTTACTATCATAAAATGGCCCTTCCCAATTCGATAGGAATTTACTCTACCGTCGGGTCACCGTGGCTTTCAAAGACCTTTCAAGACTAAGTCTCAAATTTCAACGCACACTGTTTTACATGCATGTTATATATGTTTGTTATTCTTTGTTGGTATGATGCTATACGTACAACTGTAGCTTCACGGAGTTCGTCTATCATATCAAAGTCTTAGCAAATGGCTTTGATAGCTTTTCGTGGATTTCAGTCATGCGGGCACCCTAATTTCGAGGAATTATGGCTCTATCCGATAGGTGAGGGCGAAACGATGATACTCCAATTGACTTCCCGCTGGTTGTTCGATAGCTCAAAGAAACTCTTTGTGAAATTTCGCTTACCCATTTTCCTTTAGCCGAATGTAGACGTTTTTTCAAAGTCATCAAGAGAGTTTTGTTAGATGCTTCGCCTCGCTTACTGTTTCTATAGGTACTAAGGAGGTTGAATACAAGTTTTTGATTTTCAACTCATGGAAAAATTTCTATATACTATGAGACAAACTCGCGGGGCCCAACATCGTTAGTTACACTGACCGGGGAATTCGACCAAGTGACTATATTCTTCCACACAAATTGGACAACATCTTTATCTTCGATGGAAGTGAAGGCTTCAGCTTCTATTCATTTGCTAAAATAGTCGGTGGCAACCAACAATAACTTTCCTCGAGTCACAGAGGGCACCCATCCAACGATATGCCAGCCTGTGATGGCTAAGTAGGATCTCGAGCGTGCACCTCGAGACTTCGGGCTTGTTGCTATGGGTCAGCCGCCAAGATATCTCGACATGTACGCATTTGCTCTCATGGTTTTCCAATAATAACCTTGTGTATAGGCCTTGTGAGCCAAAGTTCTGCCACTTGGATGGCTTCCACATATTCCTTATGGATTTCTACCAATATATATTGTCCCTACTGAATGGTGAGATACTTAAGGTATGACCCGTCCAGAGACTGTTTATATAATTGCCCATTCATAAGGGAAAATCTATCCTCCTATAATTGAATCTTGTGGGCTTCAATCCTATTATCTGGCAATTCCCTCGAGCTTAAATAATGTACTATTGGAGTCATCCAAGAAGAACATGCTTCATCTATCTCATTTACCTGGTTAGTAGTAGTCGATAGATGCCGTGGACCGTGGAATTAGATGTGGAGGAACACCGCTTTATCGGGAGGATGCTGTACCACTACTGCCAAAGCATCTGCCCATTCATTCGAATCCCTTGGGATATGCTCAAGCTTCCAAGTTGCAAAACTCCCTAGTCGTAGCTTAACCAGACGTACATACTTGATCATGCGCTAGTCTCGCTGGCTTCAGATTCTCCGCTTGACCGCCCTACTATCAATGAGAGTCACTTCAGATGATGATTTTTTCTCGAAGATACGTGACGCTATGAGGCCGATGGCTAGGATTGCTTCATATTCGGGCCTCATTATTAGACATAGTGGGAAGCTCCAGTCGCATGGCATGTTCCCATCCTTTCCCCATTGAACCTTGTCGCAAACCGACCTAGCCCTATTTGTCGAGAAGCGCTGTTTATATTAAGGATCCACTAGTCAGCGTTACTCAGGTTTGCATCCTGTTAGGGAATTTATGCTAAAACGTCTGCCAATATCTACCCCTTTAATGCTAAGCGAGGTTTATATTGAATATCGAATTCACTTAGCTCAACTGCCCACTAGACCATCCTCCATGATAGGTTAGTCTTATGTATAGTGCAAGCCTACAAAAGCGGAAGATCAAGCTTAGTACGACGATAGGTGTGCCCTGGAAGTAAGGGCTGTTTTAGTCGCTACACTGAGGGCCGTGCCACTTGTTCGAGATCTGCATAACAGAGTTTATGCTGATGTAGATTCGCTTACTAAGAAGGATGAATCTTGCTGCCATCTTCTTTAACAAAGCATACTCATCGAGACTTTTGAAATCGCTGTAAAGATGTGAGCGTATCACTTCGCTTCCTCGGGCTGGGCTAACTACGCTTCAAGAAGATATTGCTTGGTTTCCATGAAAGCTGTCATTCTCATTCTAACCTACACTTTTTTGCCCCCTTGGGAGTGATAAAAATGGTTTTAACCGACATGTGAAACTAAGATAATGAACCACCTTAAGAGCCGCCAAATTCCGCCAATCGCTTGTCAGATCATTTTCCGGGAGGTAGGAACCTGAGAATCAATTATAGCTTTGAGTTAAATAAGATTGGTCTCTATCCCTTTCTAGGTCACCCTAAAGGGATGAAATATATGCATGAGACAGAACATTTACTTATACTTCGCACGGTTCGACGATGACTCTGAACTCTACGGTCTTTGCTTTTGTCCCTAGTCAGTCGGTACCTGCGCAATGATAAAAACAACGCACTAAGCATTTTCATGCTTAGTGGTTATATGCAATTCTCTCTTCATTTTAATTAAACACAAATATGCAGCTTTTCTGAAACAATGTTTTGGTAGAATTTCAATAGTCCATGCAATATACATTATATATATGTGCTTATTTCACATACTTTTATTTGCAAATCATTTGATCACTTCAAAGTATACAATTTCATATGTAATATTTCATTCGAAACTCAAATCATGCATTTCACACATTTACTTATAATTTTGCCTCGAACGAATTTAACCATTTATTTCTGCCCAGTTAACTTAATCACCTATGACGGCCTACCGGGTTGCGCACTGTGAGAAAAAACATTTTATAACACAAGCATTTCCGCTTCTCACGGGTTGCTGGCCGGGTTATTTAAAAATCATTGTGTGTACACTACCGATAATCGGGCCTTGCCAGCTACTTGACGCAGATGCCACTATATTTCATTTTGTTCACACACGCTAGTTTGTCCCTTATCGTATACAATCAACTTAACTCGAATATAATGGATAACATTTATTAAGGGCATTAAATCAAACATAGTAATTTACAATATTGTATATACATTTATACCTAAATAATAGCATTTCTGATGCTCACACTTTTATGGCAATGCATTTGAAATCAATTTTCCCAAATCGTTAAAACAAATCAAGATATGTAATTTTGAAAAATCATTTCAACCAAATCATCACAAAACTTGAAATAAGAAGAGAGGTATGAAGAACAAACCCAAAAAGGTTATCGCTCCTCGATTACTATCCTATAAATCCCGTTCTTGGGTCAGGCTTCCGCATCACCAACCCCTAATTCATCACAAACAAAGAAAAACATCAGTCGTGCATGCTAGTGTTTTTGGTTAGGGTTGATTTATACCTAATACACCTTTACTTATAAAATTTTCTGGGAACAAATGAGCCATATTTTACTCAACTTCCTTCAAGTCCATTGTTCCTCTATAAATCTATTTTATTCAGAAATTAGAATCATCCAATTCGGAGCACTGAAACTCAAGATATGTTCAACACAATCGAGATTACTCTATTTTAAAAACATAACCAGAATTTGCTCGAAAATAAAGTTTCACTTTGACGAATTTTTGGGTCCAATGGGGTCCAAATTTGAATACACTTATTTCAAAGATATTTGTTCTCATAGAATTCTAGTTTACTTAGAAATTTGAATCACTCAATTTGGTTGAGTGAAACTCAACTTATGGCCTAAATACCAAAGCACTAAAACTGTACCAAAATGAACCAGAATTTTCCCGAAAATAGAGCCTCACTTTGACGAATTTATGGGTCCAATGGGGTCTAAATTTGAATACACTTATTTCAAGGATATTTTTTTCTCCTAGAAGTCTAGTTTACCCAAAAATTTGAATTACTCTATTTGGATGAGTGATGGCCAAGTTATAGTCAAAACCAAAACATGGGTTTTGGAAAATTTTGACAGCATCTCCCCTAAAACCCCAACATTTTCTTTATACAAAAATTCTTCAAAACCAATCCTAACCCAAAAGCACTTTGAAACTTAACCCAAAACAATCCCAAATGTATCTACAACCATTTAAATAATTCTATTCCGATTTAGGGTTTTCTAACTAACCCAAACACAACATTAAAGGGGGTTAGGTTAATTTCTATACCTTTTAATCTCTTTCTTTCACCTCGGCTTCTTCTTCATTCTTCTTTGTTCGCTCAAACTTTTCGAGCACATAAGAACTCTGCCCTTTCACTCTCTCAACCGTGCCCTAGTTCTCAATGTGAAGATACGCCCCAAATGAGAATGCTATTCAAAGACCACAATTCTTGGTCTTAACTCAAAAACCCCTTCACTCAGGCCTTGCTCACTAGCACATTATTTCATCATTTCTCATTTTTGCATTTTAATCATTCGTTTCTCTTTCATTTTCTATTCAACTTATTACCCTTCTTTCATTCTGGCACATACACTTCTCATTTAAGACTCTTAGGTCCTCATTTTGACATTTTACCAATTTAACCTTAATTATTTTATAATTTTTGGGTTTTATTATTTTTTTGTTCTTTAACAATATAAATTCCGGAAAAATAAAATTTAACTTATTTTATACCTTAAACATGTTATAAAATTGCTAGATTATTTTTAGGGCATTACTATTGCACTCCTAAGTGTTTTGGGTCTTCCAACAACGGTCTAATATCTTAGTTACCAACATTTGATAAGTTTCCCTAGTATTCTTCAAGCCAAAAGGCATCATATTGTAGCAGTACAACACGTGCGGTGTAATGAAGGTCGTTTTCTCTGCGTCACGCGGGTGCATGGAAATATGATGATATATAAAGAAAGCGTCCAAAAACGACAATATCCCATGCTTGACTGCAGCATCAATAATTTAATCTATACACGGCAAAGGGAAGCTATCTTTTGGGCATGCTCCGCTGATGTCAATGTAATCTACACACACTTTCCACTTATCGCCTTTCTTTGGAACCACCACCACGTTGGCTAGCCATTCTGGGTACTCCACTTTGATTTAAACCCGTCGCAAGTCGCCTACTCGCCCGAATAATCTGATGGCGATTCGGGTGGAAACGCCTCACTTTCTATCTTACTGGTTTGGTCGTAGGAATAATATTCAATTTGTGAGAGGCCACCGTCGAGTTAATTCCAACCATATCTAAGTGGCTCCAGGTGAATATATCTATATTATTTAATAGTACGAGTTGTAACTGTTCCCTTTCTTCATTGGATAGGAGAGAACTGATGTAAGTGAACTTTCCGGCCTGTCCAACGTTACTTTTTCCAGGGGATCCACAGCTAAAGGATCCTTCTTTTCGCCCTGATTTAGGCGACGAACTGTGATTGCTATGCGGGGGTTTGATCTTTGAGGGGAAGATTTTCAAATTTTTTCTCCCATTTATGTTCCTGTATAGATAGTTGATAACATTGTCGTGAGTCCAGTTGATTGCTTAAAAGGTCAACCTACCCAACATTAGTCAAATAGCTGACCATTTGGTAGGGTCATGTGGAACATCCATTGAGTGTGAAGTTACAAATCGCCTATCAGGGCATTTGCGCGCCCCAAGTCTTCGACACTGAGAACAAAACTCTGGCCGAAAGGACTCGACTCGCTTACAGGGAGCATGACATCTCCTAGTTGTTACTGTGAGTTGCTCCATTGCAAACTAGAGAGGATTCACTCTACCGAGCTTAGTATGTCTAAGGAAAGCTTCATCTCGCTAGGCCGGTAGTTGTAATAAATCCACAGACCGCTAAGGTTTACTATTACCCCGTACACATCAAAACCGCGAATACAGAGGGTGGAGTAATTCATGCATCATAGTGGGGCATACGATCTTGTTCTGCTGGGATAGCTGAGGAAAGGATATGGGGCTATCTATCGTTTGGCTTTTTCATGGCTGCCTTCGTGTGATAGCATTTATCTGCCTTTTAATCGCGGGTAATTTAAGAGCTTATTCTATCGGGTGTTTCAATCGGGATACTGATTGTCATATGGGCCGCTTAATATATAATTTATGGTTGGCCTGGATTTATATTGGATTGCCACTTCAGCTATAATTCTATCTACTGCTTACCCTGATTCCTCTTTGTGGTCAACTTCTTTGACATACCTCCTGAGGTGTCCAACCTTGATCAGCTTGTCCACCAAGAACTTTGAAGCCGAAGATCCGTTTGCCTCATGCCCATGATCTCTATGATAATCGCATCGTAAGGATTTGTTTCTTTGGGAAGGATCTGTCTGGATCGGTGCGGGCCATTTAAACTCTAGAAAGTCGTGAATGATGGGAAATAACTTCTCGTATGATGTCTGCAGGGGGTGAATTTGTGAGCCTCTTTTCGTGATCGATAATGGACCACTTTCGCTCTACCCTAACCTTCGACTCTGGACCGCTTTCATTCCGTATGGCTTATTTCCCTTAGCCACCTGGTTTGTAATCATGATAGTTTAGGTTGTTGCACGGATGTTGTCCTCCAACATCAGTACTTTAATGCTCATCCGTATTATTCTTCCATCAGTTGCCATTGTCTAAAGATAGTGACTGGAAGAAAGGAGTAGATGGTCCAAAGCTTATCCTAAAGTTTTGGAGAACCGCATCCATGTTATATGATTTTACCTGCTGGACGACTTGCCCAAAACTCCTTGTGAAGTCTCGAATAGACTCCCCTTCCAACTTTAAAATTGTTTGCAGAGAGCTAATGTTCCTCTTTTGTTGCACCGAACAAAGATATTGCGATATGAATGCAGCCCATAATCTATCAATGAATTTATCGAATTACGCAGAGTCAGGAAACAAAGCTAACGCAGGCCCCTGTAAACTAGCCGAAAATACTTTACACAACAACTGATCATTGTTGGCATTTAGTATCATTGCCTGATTATAATGGAGCATATGATCATAAGGGTCAATAGAGCCATCAAACGTGGTGAAAGCTAGTATGAAAAACCAGCGAAGTAGCTCATAGTTAAGAATGTGTTGCCCTAGGGGCGAAGAGAGCATGTCATCAGGTCTTCGAATTAAGGCTACTGGCGGCATATAGAATGTTGGCCCTATACCAAAGGCAGGATGTACAAGTGACATTGGTGGCATCGTGCCCACGGGCAATATTGACGCATTCCTAAGGGCTTGATCCGGCTGGTTCTGCCTCCTGCCTGCCTCTCTCCTTGCCCTACGGGATGTGCCACTAATGGGATCACTAAAGGTAGGGTGATGCGAAGGCTTCTCATCGACGGCCTGCGGCTCTCCCAAGCATTCTTTGTTGGGCGAGACTGATAGGAATTGCCCGAGGACAACCCATCATTCGGGTATCGGCACGCTGGGAATATCACGCTCTCTATCATGTAGTGATCGGATGCATAAATGACCGCATCTGTACATCTTTTCCAAGAATTCGTTTTTTTTTTTCTATATGGGCTTGCAACTGGTCATTCTCACGTTCCAAGCGTTCAGCATGACCTTACAACTCCTTCATTTGTTTTGCTTGTTCCTCCTGTTTTTTCTCCATCTCTTGACGCCAATAGAGGAATTCAATCTTCTGGCAACTGGTTCATTGGATTGCTTGACATTGCGACTTCCTCGGACGAATCAGATGTGGAAGGGGGAATCGACAGAGCTTCAGGTGATGAAAGGCTAGTAGACAATCGTTGAAGCCAAGCCCTTACGACCTGTAGATGAGACTTTCTGTTTAATTCCATGGGGATGGAGCCAAGGCGGACCTCCTCGACTTCGAACTCCTACATCAAGAATGTAATGAGAACCTACCTAATGGTGATCTGGCGGTGGTGTGCCGACCACGCTCTTCGATGATTAAGTTAGCACAAGATTGAGAAGAAGAAGCAGACAATTCATGTAGTTGGAATTGCATTACCTTCACCTTGTGGGGGATCTTCCCGATTTATAGGGTGCAGTTCGCAAATCTCCCCTTAATTTTAGGGATAAAATCTCTTTTTCCTTATCAAAGATTAATCTTTTGAGAAATAAGAGATTTGGAAACTGGGAAATCAGCTGATAAATATCTCTTTTGCTGTATTTTCCGCCTTCATATGCTCATCCATAACGAACTTCCTATATGTGTTAGGATGGCAGGCCGGGGGACTTGAAATCCTAGACGCGCCGTCTTGAAGCAAGTCTTTGAGAAGACATCCTAGCTTTCTCAGATGGGTTTTAAGACTCTCTTGTTTGGATAATGCCCACCTGGTTTTAATACGATAAGTGGGCTTAGACCGTTTCACAACGCGGGCCTTATGCTAATTGAGTAGTGGATCTAAAGATCATAGTACTCACAATGTCGTAACTCGAACCGTTAAAGTGGTCAAACGGTGTTATATTGATCATTAAGTGCTGACGTGGCGTTCACTTGACAAGTGGGACCCACTCTCATCTCTCCTCTCTCTTCCCTCATTTCTTCTCTCCTTTCTCTTCTCTCTCCTCTCTCCTTTCTCTTTTCCCTCTCCCTCACGAATTCAGAATCCCTCCATTCTCTATACCTTGTTTTTTTTAAACATTGAGCGTTTTACCACATGAGATAGATGATGGATGAAAATGTTATTTCTTCGAAGAGAAAATAAATTTTTTCGATCAAAACTACAGCAATACATCCATAGAACAGCAGAATCAAAATTACTAAAAACCATAGAAGATGACATAACATCCAAGTTAATAGTATAATAAATCGGCTCAAAGCCTATGCATTTGATATTACTATCGTGATTAGAATATCTATGATTTTTGTTTTGTAGCATATTGACAACCATCGATTTGATTTCTCTTCACTGATCGGATATACTTTAATTGTTTGAATCGTCCTCACACAAATAACTAGCACACCAAAACGACGACAACCACATGACGCACCAAGATGATGATAACCACATGCTGCACCAAGACGACGACGACTAAAACGCGAAAAAAAAAATGAAAACCTAGAATAACCACTTTATTGAGGAAGAAAATGGTGGGAAGAGTTGTAGAGGGGATGATTTTAGGCCATTATTGGAAAAAAAAATCATTCCCTATTGCTAAAAAGAAAAGAGGCTAGTAGAAAAAAAGTTGAGAGAAAAGGAGGACAAGTTTTTAGGAAGATTTGATATTATTAAATATTGAAAATGGCGAGAATGATATTTAAATTCTCTAAAAAAAGAATGACATTTAAAATTAAATAAATTATTTTTGTATTCTACCTTAAAAATAATTTTATTTATTTTTTTATTTGTATAAATCAAAATTTTGAAAAACCAAAGATAATAAGAGTCAGTCTAACTAAGCTTCTAATTTATAGATTTTATTTAATTTTCTAACTTTAAATTTTTTAAAAATAAAACATTCTATTTTAAATAATTTTTTATTTGTTTTAATACACTTTAGTTTTGAGGTAGTAAACTATTCCCATTGAGACTCACTCAGACCCCCTTATGCCCTAACCCTATATTAACGATCTTAACGCTTTACCTACTTGGGCTAGATATTTTATGGATAAATTTCAATTTTTTAGTTATTTAATTTTAGAACTAATTGCTATTTAAAATTAATATGTTAATAATTGGGTAAAATATATCCATTAAGCCTTACTCAAGATAAAGTTTTCTACAACTTTATGCTTTTTAAACTATTTGTTTATCAAGGTAAATAAATTTCTTATAGATATGATTTATCAATTTTATGTAAATATGTGAGAGTTATCTAGCAAGGTAGGCATGGTTCTATGGAGCATTAGGGACCAACGGAATTGCCAACTATGCAACCAGCAGTCACTCACACCTGCTTGGACAATGGAGAGTTGTTTTCAGCATTGGGACGAATACCTTGGTGCTAATAGTATGCCTTCAAATCCTACCAATAGTATATTGAGATTGACTCCAATAACTGTATGGTAAAAATCACATTTAAATGCAGTTGCGATGACGCTCTATTTGGAGGGAAGAGAGTTATTGGTATGGATTGTGTTTTGAGGAATAGTCAAGGGGCTTTTTTAGGGTGTTTTGCGAATACAATGCTAAGGGTGTTATCAACAAAAGATGAAGGGAAGCTATGGGTGTAGACCCTCAATTTTGCCCCTCAACACTTGTATTTATCCTATGGGTATCACACTCACCCATCGTTCTCATATAACACCACAGTGCCTCTTTGTGACTTACCGTCTCCGAGCCTCGGGTGGGCTTGTATGTCTGGCTGAAATACGCACGTAGCTCACTTTATGTCATCATGGCTTATTTTTTAGTTATTGCATTGTGCTATAGGAATTAAGTGGGCCCCCCCGAGGTTTTAGCTCAATCAAAGTTTATTATATACACCCGAGCACTTGAGCTTGTTTCACTTATATCTCCCTTGTCCAACTTAGAATTGTTCACTGTTTGTTTTGTTGGATCTCTTATTTGCCAAGGAGGTTTCTAAGTTAGTTCATATTTTTGTCAACCGTTTGACAATCGGTTTGACTGGTTCATCGGGCGCGCATGCATAATGGCATCGCTTTTTTGGGTGATTTTTGGTGAGCACTCCTCCTTGTTTTGATCATATCTCCCATCCGGACTTGGAATGGTGCACCGTTTTTTTGTTGAATTCTTATTCTTTAGGAAACATTCTATCAAAATTTCATAATTTTCCTCAACCCGATGGACCGGTTGGCATCTGGTTCAACCGGTTAGTTGGGCCAGCTTGTGTGGAGCGCTGTTTTTTTGTGATTTTGGAGCTCAAATCCTATATGGTTCGGGCCCATACCCAGCTCGACCATGGGCAGTATTGTGGGTCCATTTTGGGCCTTGGCTTAAGTTACATGCAGCCCACCATGAATCCATATGGATACTTGGTGGTGAAGCAAGCTGAAAACTTAAGATATTCAGCTTGCATGGAAAATGAGGAGAGGAGTTAATGGGGAAGCTGTTTCCGAGACTGATTGGGCTCTTTTCAAAGCTTGAAGGTGGAAAACACCAGGTAGGCTCAGAAGCTGAGGTGGGGAATCAGTACAAAAGGAGAGAAAGATCAAAGTGGAAGGGACCTTTGGAGGGACACTTTTCCGGGCTCAAACGCACGTTTACTGATTCTGCTTGGATGCTTAGCTTGGTTTCTTTTCTGCGTTTTGTGGAAGAGGTAAGAAATAGACCCTGGATCCACTCTATTCTTTATGGGATATTCTGACTAAATTTTATGTTTTTCTCGAACTATTTGAACCGGCTTCTCTACACTCATACGTGAGAGCCGGTTTCAACAAGCCACAAGGGCTCCGATTTTAGAAACAAACGGATTGTTTTGGGTTGGTTCTCACTCATCCGAGCTGAGGAATCAATCACGTTTATTTTAGATTCTAACTCCTTGAGAAAGGTTCTGACCCATTTTGAGAATCTATTTTCAACCGCTCAACTGGTTAGGAAACCGGATCATTTGGCTCATGAAGTTCATTTTAGAAAAGCAGTTTCAAAGTTTGCTTTGTTTGTATTGGTTCTGGTCATTCGAGCCTGGTAATTTCTGTTTGTTCGTTAGATTTCCTTTTGACCCTTTGGGTGAGAAAAGTTCTTGACAAGTTTGAGATCTTTTCTCAACAGTCTAGACTGGTTGGGAAACCGAATGAGCCGGTTCATCAGTTAGGCTTTCAGGAATGGCAGTTGGGTAGTTTGCTTTGTTTGTGTTGGTTCTGATCATTCGAGTCGGAATTGCACTCAAGGTTTGTCTTGTTAGATTCCTGACTCTGTGAGAAAAGTTCTTGACTAAGTTTGAGATCTTTTCAACAGTCTAGACTGGTTGGGAAACCGGAATGGAGCAGGTTCATTGGGTTAGGTTTTTTCGAATGGCGCTTTGGGTAGTTTGCTTTGTTTGTGTTGGTTCTGGTCATCTGAGTCGGAATTGCACTCCGCTTATTCCGTGAGCTAGGATTCCTCAGATTCTGTGAGAAAAGTTCTGACAAGTTTGAGATCTTTTTCAAAAGTCTAGATAGGTTGGGAAACCGAATGAGCCGGTTCATTGGGTTAGGCTGAAATGGCAGTTTGGGGTACTTGTTTTGGTTTCTATATTGGTCTTTGGTCATTCGTAGTTAGAATTGCACTCATGGTTTTGTTGGATTCCTGACTCTGTGAGGAATTTTATAACAAAGTTTCAGAATTTTTCTCAATCGTTTGGACTTGTTGAGAACCAATTCAATCGGTTGTGCAAGACAGCTCATGGGCAGCCCCCTATTTTAGCATGTTTCAGTCTCGAATCTATCATGGCGTGCTCTTGCTTCCTGTGGAACCTGTAGGCTGCCTTTAGGGTCTGATTTCAGTTTCGGCTTGAACAAAGTGTAGTGGGCAATGTGATTGGTATGTATGGCTCGTTTGTGGGATTTTTAAAGGGAATGTAAAAGCAAAGTAAGCAAACCACTTACCTCCTTTCACCGCTTCCTTTCTTTGATATGGGATCCAATATTCGTTTGAAATGCATGATGTATGATGTAATATTTGCCCTACCTATTCCTGCTATGCATGGCTAGGGACCTCGTACATGCTTAGCGTTGCATTTGTATTCATGCGCATACGTCGCTTGATTTTGACATTTGTGATGTGCATTCCGGAAGCCTTTGACCGACCTCTTATGCAAAGGTTTCGCTAGGGACCACGTATGTACTTTAATGTCAAAATGAATTTCTACATGGATGCTTTGTGTTTGGGCATCATGCATGCTTGCTATATTTGTTGGCTAACCTTGATGTAGCTGTGTGATGGTCAGTGGACTACAGTACACGCTTATTCGCCTTTTGGTCGAAAAGTGTTTTAAGCATGCTAGATACCAATTAAGTTGGTCTGATCTAAGTTGTATGTTTAGTGACAGGCCGAAAACGCGGTGTGTAAAATGAATGCCTATGTGCGCAAGTGCACGCGTAGCCCCAAGTAATATAGTGTACTTAAAGTACGGATATCGATCCACAGGGAAAGGTGAATTGACTACAGAGGTTCTGCTTTTCAGACAATATCTGAATAAATGATTTTAGGGTAAAATTTAAGTAAGGAAACTGCAACTAAGCTATTGATTCTAGTGAATTAATGGTGTTGGCGCCTAGGGTTAAATCTCCCCTATCACGTTCAATGGATTACTTTTCTAAAGATATTGTTATTCAATATATTTGTAATATGTCAATGGCGAGGTGGATCTTGCTCTTACTTAGATATCCTCTCTCGAGGTATGGTCCTACTATCTCGTGAATAGAATCGAGTATATCTTCATTCGACTCCTAAGATTCGAAATGCTTAAATGTTCTAACCCCAAATGCCACCTTCAAAGCCCGGAATATCTCTCATTTTCAACCGACCGGCTAAAGGCTACTTCACTCCGCATCCCCGAATACCCTCATCTCTCGAATCTCTGGATCTCCAAAGGCGACTATGCTAACATTGGCGATTACATTAACATATAATTGAAATGCATGTAGTGATGTGATAAACAATAACAACTCGAATAACATGAAAGATCAAACTTTAATCCATTGTACATGATGGTTTGATGTAAATCCCTAGAAAAAGATCTAGAAACATAATGGAAAGAAAAGATGAAACTGCTTTAATAAAGAAAAGATTGTTCTAATATCCAAAATATCCGAAAAATGAAAAGCGTTACAATTCCCGGCACTTCGAAGTCAAGTGTCACTCCGCCTCGGGAACCTCATGGGCCTCCGCTCAGACGCTCCCGATACCCTAATTCTCGAGCCATTCGCACTTTAAATGACGAGGTGATTTTCTTTGAGTCGATCGTCGACGCAGGACGCCGCGACGTGGTGACGTCGCTACGTGATGCTCACTTCCCGCCCTCGCCTCCTCATTGTTCCAAATCGCTTCCAAAAGTCGCTTCTTACGCTCCAATGAACCTCGTAACCACAATTCGGTACACAAAATCAGGGATCTAGCCACAAAAAACTATAAAATTATTATAAAATAAATGTGAAAATGACGAACCGACGCGAGTGTAAGATGAGTGTTTTATGCACTCATCACACCCCCAAACTTAGTTTCTTGCTTGTCCTCAAGCAAGAACTGACTCTAGACAGGACACACACCCGACACCATGCAACTAACACTAAGACAGGGGCACATGCTGAAAAATAGGGGATCAAATTGACTCCACTCACATACCCACCGCTTTACTCGATGTTCAAAGAAGGCATACAGATATTTGACTTTCAGAATTACTGGAGATAGGTGAAACCGACTAGTGCATCAAATCCGTAAATTTGTTCAATGGCCTTTCCCAAACCCCTATGTGCTTATAGTGGATGACTCCGTAATATGCCTCAGTTCCGATAATTCCCAAACTTAAGCTCAACCCACCTATTAGGAAGAAGAACTA
The DNA here is from genome assembly GCA_016808115.1 of Tetrastigma voinierianum. Classification (NCBI taxonomy): domain Eukaryota; kingdom Viridiplantae; phylum Streptophyta; class Magnoliopsida; order Vitales; family Vitaceae; genus Tetrastigma; species Tetrastigma voinierianum. The sequence goes on along the minus strand of JAEQBH010002591.1, from coordinate 271,630 downwards.
GACAAGGATAGGAACGCACTCCATTTATTTATGTCCACATACCTAGAAATGTCCTAAGTGTACCAAAACAATGGAAGAAGACTCATGCCAAGAAGTTTTAGCCAAGTGTTCCTCAGAGCGTGGATCCATCAGACTCCCCACCGCCTGGTTAAGGGCACCATTAAATTCTCTTCAACCAATTAACACTCAACCAAACTCGATGGCCCTAGGTCAAGTGAACGATCCATCTTCCGTCCCATGTAATCCTGCTGAAGTCAATGACTCCGCCGCCTGGCTCAGTGGCATTAGCTTGATAGCCCCCGAGATCGTGCCCGAGATTCCGCTACTTGACGATCCCCGCTGATCCTATGCATATACCTATTTGTCATATTTCTTTTTTTCTTTTTCTCTTTTCTATCGCTTTTGTATTTCTCTTTCGTCAGCTCGATGGCAACTTTGATTAGGTGTCCTATCACTAAATGGTTCAATCTCCTAGTTGATCTAACTTTAGTAGCTGGTCTCAGACTTATGCATACTCCGAAAGTCACTTAAAGGAAAAGATGTGGTTTTTGAGAACCGGCTTCTGACTACCCTGAATTGATTCACTAGCCATTTTTAACTATTCAACCTAATTACTGAGCATCACAAATGTAATGCGATTTGAACAAGTTTATAGTGACTAACTAAAAATTGATCCTCAATTTTCAACATGGCACACATGTATGCAATCACTACATGCAAGAATGTCCTAAAATATAATCAAACAACTAACACATGACTCATGAACATGAAAGTGCGATGTAAAATAAACTGAAAACAAAACACACTAATATGCAGAATAAACTAAAAAAATACTGCATACTACGGAAATCAAAACAACAATAAACAAGAACAAAAATATAGTACCCTAAACAAAACATCTCTAAACAAAATATCCAGTGTCCCTACTGGTAAGATATAAACAAGAGAGAGGAAGTGGGACTCCTCAAGATCATCACGGCGGAGGTGGTGAGGCCGGTGAGCCAGAGCTGTGAGCCGGGCCCGTACAGACTGCTGTCGCCAGAGAATGATGGCCTGATTGGCCGAACTGTCTGCATATCAAAGACGCTAACGCTCCATGTCTCCGGGTAACGAGGACCCTGCTCCCGGTCCATCCTGCAAGGCGTCAAAACGCGCCGCGAGCGCGAGCACGGTCCTCGCGATCCGTGAAGGACTAGGAGGAGCGGCCGCCTGTGGCTGCTGGGGAGGTGGTGGAGGTGGGTGAGATGGTGGTGGAGGTGGCTGACGAGGATCGCCAAGGTCTCTGACGCTCAGTGGATCCATAACGAGCTCCGACACTCATAAAGCCTGGCCCTCGTCCGAGGGCCGTGACCTGAATCCGCAGTCTCTAGGTCAGCGGACACCAGTGTGTCCCGCTTGACAGATATGGATTTTATAGGGTGAAGCCAAGTGTCTGTCGCTCATATAATCCCGCTTGTTTGCACAAGCCAAATATCGTGAAGCGGTGTCCTGTGTTCATCTTCAAGATCCTCGCTTATGGAGGATGGCATCCGGTTAACCCGCCCAACATCGAAAGGTATACCCCGTAAGACGGCCAGAGGTCAGCACGGCTCACGGGCGCCATCTTCACACACATTCGTCATTCTGACGAGACGCTATGATGAAATGGTGCCAGACTAGATAAAGGCCAAATGCTCGCTCTGAAATTGACCGCACGAATTCGCACTATTGATTCTCCATTCACCCTTACCATTGGTCAATACGCGTATAATCTCAAGGTAGTCAGGGTGCTCGCGGAGCCGATCGAACGGCCCGCGGACATGCTCTAGATCAGACACTATTGATCGACCGCAGACCGTCGCACTAACACCCCGCACTCGAATTCCTCTTCGCACATACGGGATGCGCCGATCGCGAACTCGCGCACCACACTCATCGCCGCCGATGAGGTGGTCGCATAAGGCACGCCAGATCCCTAGCCGCAATTGCTCATAAGAAGTCATCTGGGGCGGTGAAACCCCTTCTCCTTAATGAACTTAATCCGCTTTTGCAAATGGTGCCAAATCGACGGCAAGACTGATTACAAACCGCGAGGCATCGACATCGTGGGAGCCTGGGTCACGGGTCGACTACTAAGTGTGCAACTCGCCTCGGGCCGCATACTAACCTAGACAAAAACTCGAACACCCAGCGTGGCACCACAAACAAAAAGAAAATCAACTAAATAACTACCTAATGACTCAACAAAACCTAAATGTGACTCAAAGACCCTATGAACCAATAACTCCGAAACGACCCTAAAAGACCCTGTGATCACACAAAGCGCACAAATGAACCTTGGGACATCGCATCTAAGCTAGAATCAAGTACTACGTTGGTGGAAATGCCACTAAGGACCCAAAACTGGCCAAAGAGGGTGACTTAGCAAAGGGCTCCATGAGCAGGAGCGTGGGCCTCCGACGACGAATCCGAGTCTCTAAGAAGGCTGGGTACCTGACGGCGCGCGAGGAGCCAGGTTTCCGTGGTTATAGGTGGTTCAAAGCGAGTAAAATGAATCATTCCGCTGTGCTGTACACCGCCGACGCAAGGGCAACGCGGCGACGTGGACAGAGTAATCCAAGCGACGTCACACGCAGGTCTCACGCCGCGACGCGATTGTGAGGGTAGCATTTAATCCACTGCTGACGGATTATCACCGACGCGATGTGCAGGGCTTTACAATCTGACGCTGGGCGACGTGAGAACACGCGACGCGACGTAAGATAGTTAAAATGACGTCATGACGTAGAACCACGCCGCGACGGGCGTGAGATGAAATTTTGACGTCGCGACGTGTAATTCCACGTCGCGACGTGGCAGAGCTTCAAAATCGACGCCGCGACGTGAATCTCACGTCGCGACGCGGCGCAGAAGGTCTCCTGCAAGAGATTTTATATACTAACACCCCAATTTTTCTCGAGAACTCTCCACTTGTAAACTTCCCCTTTCTGACTTTGAACACTCCGCAGTTTCGCACTTCCTACACTTCCAAGCCCTGAAATTAAACAAACAAGCAGAAACACCGATCATGGATACAATGAAATCAAAATTGGCCGAACAACAATAGAACTCAAACTTCTTAAAAACAAAAGTTTTAACACTCGGGTCGCTTCCCAAGAAGCGCTTATGTTTAATGTCGTTAGCTGACACCGAATCCCAATGTGCAAGACACTTAGAGCAAAACCGAGAAATGCTTACGCGCATCCTTATGTTGCCTACACCCAATGCTCAAGGTGGATGAAATACTCTTTCGTACATGCCCCGCGTTCTTCTCGTTGTCTTCTCGTGCAATGCTTTCTGCGATCCCCTCGAATTTTTCATCGCCGCACAATCTCTCGTAATCAAGTTCCGAGATATCTTCATGGATCGTCATCCTGGGTGCTTCGGGTTGAAAACATGGAAAGTGATCTCGTCTCCTTGGACTCTAGTTTGAGTTCACTCTTCTCGCACATTAATTCAGCTTTCCCGTGGCTAGGAAAGGTCTACTCAAGTATGATGGGACCGAGTCGCCTCTTCCATGTCCACGACAAAGTCTCTGAAGGACGAATTTACCAACTTTTACGAAAGCACATTTTCGACCATACCTCGAGGGTGCTGGTATGGACCCATCCGCAGTTGTAGACCGATCAGGGTCGATTTCCTGCTCCTCCCAACTTTAGCCTTTTAAATGATCGAGAGTGGCATCAAGTTGATGCTCGCCTCCTAAGTCACATAAGGTTTTTCCCGACACCATTCTATAGAGAATCCAGATAGCAAATTTACCCTGGATCTTGAAGTTTCTGGGAAGCTTTGCAAGTGATTTGGCACCGCATTCCCTTCGCTAAGGCAATGGTCCCATACTCTTCCACTTCTACTTGCCAAGATCTTTTCATGAATTTCACATAATCCTTGGCATATTCCTCTAATGCTTCCAAAATGTAGAGATAATATGCGCTTCGAAGATTTAAGAAACTTTGCGAATCGCTTCTCCAATTTACCTTTCTTCAACCTCCGAGGGTACTGGATCGTATGACGTGCCTTCTATTTTTGTCCTGCTTCGCTTCTTCCCCGCTTTATTATCCCGTCGCCTCACATCTCGTGTGGTTGCTCATTTTCATCCGGCCTGGCCGGGATACTTTTGGTCTCGCCTCACTTTCAATTCTCTTACCGCTAGCCGCAGCCTCCGAGATTTCCAACTCTTTCCACTTGGGGAGTGATGGCCTTCCTGCAGCACTCTTTCCCTTCTCCTCTGTGGTTTACCTCGTAATTGCTTGGCAATGATCCTACGCTTCGCCAATGACAACATTCTGGGCTCTATTTGAATCTCTCTAAATTTCAACTGTACGCTGACATTGTTCAATCAAGGCCCGTTGTCGATATTTGCTTTAGTTTCATTCATAAAGGCAGAGTGGAAGTTAACATCTCGTGCAAGCGCTGTCTCTAAATCCAAATTTTCTTTCAAAGGGGGTGGTCTATTAGCTCCTGCTTGATGGCATATTGTCTCGGTTATTACGCCCATCCATACCCTTGATTGTTTTGATTATTCCGGGTTCTCGATTGTTACGCCACCCGGTCTCTCGATTCCGATTCGGTAAACAAGTACTCCCATACTGGCCCTTGTCGGGGCCGTGGATTGATTCGATTAAACCCCTCGACACGATCGGGCTTGCTCCACTGTGAGGGTTTCGACCGACATTCTACTCTACTACAGGTCGTCTTCCACGTAATCTTTCACATAACTCCCATGGAGTGGTCTCAGATAGCATGTGTTGTTCCTCGCCGTTTATTTAATCGCACAACAGGCCACATGATTCACCAGATTATTGAGGACCTCATTATCTGTGCCACCCACCGTGTTTACCGGTGTAAAATTTTCTGTGTCCACCGACAAGGTTACCGCAAAGATCTTCCCAACATCTCACGCCCCGGTCCAGGCTCTTCTTCATCAAGGATCCTCCAAATGGAGGCATCTATCATCGTCGTCAGATTTCGACCATCATGGTATGCGTGGACTCAGATCCATCCGCCAGCTTCCAAGTGGTGAGGACACTCAAGAATAATTCATGGAACTCGTCTCTATGCCTTCGTTCTTTCTCTAGTCACTCAAACGCATATCGATCTCTCGCACGTTGTGCAATCTTCGGCGCGGAAAGAACTTCGGTCGAAACTTTGCACTCAACTCGCTCCATGTGGTACTTAGTCCGTGGGTCGACTAAGTTAGCCAACACTGGCTCTATCCCGAAAGTTTTGGAATAACCGTAATCTAGAGCTTCCTTCAAGAATCTTCATGTACTTGATGGTATCGCAAACTCGAGGAAGTTAGTTAAATGCATGTTCCTGATTCTCATGGGTAAATTCATGGAACAAGATGTTCAAGACCAGACTGGTGGATCGACTTCAATTCAAATTGTCATTGAATCACACCCACCGTCTAATAACTGCTGGTGTAAAACAAACTCATCTAATAGCATGTAAGGATTCGCCCGTTGTATAAATGGTCTCACGCTGATTCCTTTATTCGCTCCTCTCAGGGTTCAACTTTGTTCAACGCCAAAATCTGCTTCGTTGTTTTCCATGACTATCAGTTCTAACTGCTCGTTTCTCTCGTTCCTACAATCCGCGTAAGTCTTTTCGCCTCAGATCACACAAGTGCTGATTAATTGATTTTGTCACGCATACCACCGAAACCTGCATCGCAATAACACACAAAACTAACAAACCCAATTACTAAAGACTTGTAAAATAACAAAATAAAGAAAAATTCAGAATACTATCTATGTGCTCAATTTCATCATTTAAACTGTTCTTCAAGAACGCGCTAAATCGCTGACAGCCGAAAACGCTGTAAAATGAATGCCTATGTGTGCAAGTGCACGCGTAGCCCCAAGTAATATACAAGAGACTGAAAGACGGGATATCGAACCACAGGGAAAGGTGAATTGACTATAGAGGTTCTGCTTTTCAGACAATATCTGAATAAATGATTCTAGGGTAAAATTTAAGTAAGGAAACGCAACTAGTTTACATTCAGTGAATTAATGTGTCGGGCGCCTAGGTTAAATCTCCCTATCACGCTTCAATGGATTACTTCTTTTCTAAAGATATCAAGTATTCAAGATATTCAGAATATGTCATGGCGAGGTGATTCTTGGCTTCACGAGATATCCTCTCGAGGTATCCGCCTATCTCGTGAATAGAATCGAGTATATCTCTATCTCGACTCTAAGATTCGAAATGCTTAAATGTTCTAACCTCAAATGCCACCTTCGTGTTCTGAATATCTCTATTAAACCGACCTAGCTTAAAGGCTACGACTCCAGATCCCGAATACCTCATCTCGAATCTCTGACTTCCAAAGGCGACTATGCTAACATTGGCCGACATTAACATAATTGAAATGCGGTGTATAGAGTAGATGTGGATAAATTAATAAATAACTCGAATAACATGAAAGATCAAACTTTTAATCCATCAGACATGACAGTGGCTCATGTAACCCTAGAAAAGATCTAGAACATAATGAAAGAAAAGATGAAACTGTTTAATAAAGAAAACATTGTTCTAATATCCGAAAATATCCGAAAATGAAAGCGTTACACTCCCGCACTTCCTCGGGTCGGTCACCGCTCCTCGAAACCTCGTGCCTCCGCTCGCACGCCTCCCGATACCCTAATTTCGAAACATTCAGATTTTCCTTTAAATGATGAGGTGGGGTGCGTGATTGAGCCGACGTCGCGACGTGGTGATCGCCGCGACATGACGCCACTTCCCGCCCGCTCCTCATCGTCTAAACCCGCTTCCAAAGCCATTTTTTACGCGCCCAATGAACCTCAGAACTACACTTACACAAAATCAGGATCTAGCCACAAAACTATAAAATTATAAATAAATGTGAAAATTTCCGACGAACTGACGCAGTGTAAGATGAGTGTTTTAGGCACTCATCATTTAGCCGAAGAGACTATCCTGGACCAGGACCCATATGTCTACATACCCAATTCACTATTAGTAGAGACCGGAAGCCTCGAGCTCTGGGAGGGGGTGCTACCTCATATGAGGTACCTTCCCGATAGGTAATCCGACCCTGACCTAGGAAATCTAGTTTCGCAGACCGCTTCATACCGGAGTCACTGGGTTTTTTGTTCTTACTTGGTTTTCCCCTTTATAAAATAACAACAAAAGTAAGTGGCGACTCCAAAGAAAAACTGTCCTCCTCGAGGACGGATTTTCCAAAACTCAAAATCAACCCACATTTTCTTTCATTTTTTTTTTACATTTTCCTTCCATTTAAAAGGTCGCGCTGTACTGCGGATCTGCAGTGGTCCATAATGGGCACTTAGGATTGATGATGCTTTTTCAACCTGACTGGTATCGGGAGCGCATCAGCTCGTCAGTCGGAATAAGACCTGGTCACGTGGCCGACCAGCACCGGTGTTGCCCTCCTCCCAAAAACAAGAAAGAAAAGGGGCTCATGGGGCTTCGCCTGGGATCATCCGATGCCTAAGCCGCCTTCTTTCTAGAAGAAAAGAGAGACTGCTTAGAAGGCGAATATGTTGCGTACCTTTCACCGATGGGGTGGCCTGGTATTTATAGTATATGTTTTCCCAATTGGATGGTGATTAGGATTCTTTCCCATCCGACAGATACTTCGCTTTTATCATATCATTTTGATCGACAGTATAATTCTATTTGCACTATCCTTCCTCATTGGTGGGATCCGCTTGATCCAAGCAGTGGATGAGTCAGTTATATCGCGAATTATCTTATTTTCCTTGTCGGGTGAGATCTTAGCTCGATTTGGCAGTGATAATATGTTATCGAGGATTATTCTATTTCCTTTATCGATGAGATTTAGTTTGATTGGCACGTGGGCTTTCGATTACTCATAACCTACTTTGGGTCGTGCTGATTGGGCCTTCATTCCTGGGTCAGCGCCAAAGGTCCGAGTGTTTCAAATGGCTACTCTTCTTGGTTTACGAGCGGGCCTGCTGTACCCCATTTTTCAAACCCTATCGCTTGCCCCACCCTCAGGTAATGATGTGCGGGCAAGGGTCGTAATGTTTCTCAGACGGATGCAATTTCCACGGTCTCGTCGAGGATGTGGGTTAGTTATGTCACCGCCGCTATGACGCTCATGATAATGATTTAATTCTTGGTTTTCGCGCTCATCTCTCCCACTCTTCTTCGCCTTCATTTCTTTCAGACCTCCTCTGCCTCAGGTGCCCCCGATCCTCAAACCTCTTTCTTCGCTTCCAATGAGTTCTGTACTTCACTTCCCTTAGTTTTCCGTCTCGACCCTTTGCAGCCCTTTTTCCGCTTTTTTCCTGAGATAGCTTTTTCCGTTTTATTCCTGGGGCCGCTGCTTCTTTATCTCTTTGGTCTCTTTTCGACCGATACGACGCAGGCGCTGTGGTTAGGGTCACAAGTTTTGTTTTCTCATTACTGGGCTTTCATCACGGGTCCCGGTCGCCTTCTTCTCTCACAGATTGAGGTGACTCTCTACTGCTGCCGCCTAAAGTGACCGGACGGCGTCCGACCGCTCGACCGTGGTTGAACTTCGAGATGCCCTAGGGCGCCCCTTCCTCGGACAAGGGTGCGGAGAGTAGACTCGACAAACATCTTAGGGTCAATACCCGAACTACTGCTCAAAGATGCTTTAATCAGCGGGCCTAGCAAGGCTCCAGCCCCTCATATGGTTACCTTGCTAAACGCACCGACCTCCTTATGCTCGAGTGTGGTCCCCCCCGACGCTTTGACCTCCCTATGGTTTCGTGCCTAAGATGGTGTGCTTCTTCGGGCTGCCTTCGATAATGGTCTTCGCTTTCCCTACACCCTTCATAAAGGGCTTTGCAAAGACTTTAATGTCTGGTCCTTCTCAAATTTCTCCCTCTTTCGCCTAATGGTCGGGGTATCTTGCTCGGGCTTATCGGCTTCTTTAGTGACGTGACTCAGGTTCCCAAGATAGCTTTGTCTTTACCTTAGCTGAAGGAAACCGGGCCGAGGGCTTCCCCATTTCCTTCCAAAGGCTCGCGCCCTTAGTGATTCATCTTCCTTCCCACGTGCCTTGGAAGGACGCTTACTTTGTTAAGGTCGAGAATTGGGAATATGACCCTCTCGACAAGGACGACACTCGGGCGTTCCAAGTGGGCCGCTGGCTGACTACTCCCTAAGAATCTACGTGAGTATTCGCTTTGTTTTTGGTATAATCTTTACGGGGTCAATGGGTATTTCTAATTCCTCGCACCGGCTTCATGCCTCTCAAAGGCCGAATCGATCTCGTCGAAGATAACGCCATAGCGCTGCATTGGCTGAGTGTCCCTCCCCCGCCTCACGCTGAGCTGATCAAGCTCCATATTCCCCGGCCCCAGCTCGAGGTCGCCCTCGCTATGATGCTTTGAGGCCTTCGCCTCCTTCCACTAGGAAAGTCTCTCCCATCGTGCCCTCCGCTGCCAAACCCACCAAGGAGAGCTTCTGCCTCTGGCTGGGAGACGCCGTCCCTAAGCCCCTGAGTGTGAAACGAAACCTTGGACTCCGTGAGAAAGATCTACCGCTTTGGTCAAGGTTCAAATCGAGGGCGTCTTCCTCTCTTCGTCTACCCATGTCCGAAATCGGCAGCGCTGTCGCCCGTACCGAGGTCCTAAAGTCTTGAGTTAGCACCTGCTTCCAGGTCCTCGTGAAGGCAACAGTCCCTGCAGGCGTGGAGCCACCGTCGCGCATCATGCCCATCATCAGTTCTGAATCCGACCGCGAAGAGGCTAGGCCACCTCTCCGAGGTGGGCGTAAGAACTGAAGAGGAAGGATCTAAACTAACGCGAGATGGCGACCGCTTCTCACCTAAACTCACAGCAGCGCTGGGCCCGCCCATTTTTAAGGATTCTCGATCTCAAGATAGTCAAGCGCGCCGCCCGCTGACAGGCTTTTCGCTCTATCCCTCCGTGGGGCCGCCTCCTCGTAGTTCCTGCATCTTGTCGCGTCCGGTTCCATTCTCGGCCGAAAATCGATCTCGAGTCGATATTGATTCTACGCCGTAATGTGGCGTGGCCACCATTTCAAGGGTTCGGGCCAAAAGGCCACCAAACGGGTCAGCGCCAAAGCCGCCGGCTTACAAGGCGAGGGTATTTCCTTACATCCGAGCGGGCCGAGTTGCTGGCTCAAAAACGTATGACCGAGGAGGCAAGAAGCTTAAATCGACGAAGCATACCACGCTTCCGGCGACGTGCTCTGCCGAGGGTAGAGAAGATTTGCAGGCCCGAAATGCTGAGAAATGGTCAAGGCGAGCTTGGGGAGGCTCGGGATGAGCCGCGGCCGTATAAAATGACTTGCTGTGAGGCTGCGGACTCCGGGCCGCACCGCCCGCAAGATGAGCTTCGGGATGGTTAGGGATGAGCTTCTCTACATCCCAGTGGTGAGCCGTGAGTCTAAGGAAGAGCTACGTGCGGCCAGATGAATCATACGATAAGATTCGCCCATCGGGATGTGGTTAGTCGTGAGGCTCTGTTGTCGCAAACTCGCGAACGCCGATCGAGGAGTGCCGCTGCTCAAGGCGGGGACCTTCATCAACAAATAACCTCGGGTCGCTTCACCGATGAAGAGGAAGATCGAGGGACGCAGGCCTGCACTCAATGGGCTTCCGCGGCTCGCTTCCAAAGGAAAGCCACTAATGCCCACCCGGTCTGGACTCAACTTTGACATCCCTGCCGACGAAGTGGCCAAGGAATCCTCCGCCGACCATTCCGATAAGAACCCGACACCCCGCCGAGGCCCACTCCCTCTTCACCCTCCGCTCCTTCCGATGCCCTCGATCGCCTGCATACGATGCTCTGCTTTGTCTTTTTTTTTTTTTTTTTTTTTGGTCGGGCCTGACCCGTGACATATGTAGCCTTTTCCTTAATAAATGTTCTTTTTACCACTTCGTTTCTACTTATGCATTTCACGATGTTACGCATGAACCGACCACTTCGCTACATCGGGCTCGAAATGAGCGGCCAGGCCGAGTAGCCCCCGGGTCGGCATCTGGGCCAGAGTCGGCGCTTGAGCCTCAAAATCGAGCCCGCCCTCGCGCCGAGGCCTCGCGGGCCGAAAAACTCGAGTCGAAATGACTCCCAGTCGCACGGGTCGCAGAGCGGGCCGAGCTCACAACCGGAAAGCCGCTGGGCCCGGTGCGCCGAGAGGTCTCAGGCGCAAAAGCCCAGCCGATCCGACTCTAAGGCCGCATGGCCTATACGCAGTAGTCGAGCTCACAACCGAGTCATTGGCCCCGGCGCCGAGGCTCATGCGGTCAAAAGCCTGAGCCGACTGACTCCCAGCTCGCATGGGCCTCAGACAGAGGGGCCAGCCTGGCCAAACCGAGTCATTGGCCGGTGCCGAGGCTTTTGTGGGTCAAAAGCCTCGAAATGAGTCTCGACCTTTAGGGCCGCATGGCCTATGCAGAGTAGTCGAGCTCGCCAACCGCTAGGCTCCGGCGCCGAGGCCTCGGGCCGGTGCCTCGGGAAATGATTCGACTCTAGGCCGCATGGCCTATGCAGAGTAGTCGAGCTCGCTAAACCGAAATGGCCCGGCGCCGAGGCTCAGGGTCAGGTGCCCGAAATGATCCGACTTTAGGGCCGCATGGCTTGCGCGCAGCGCCGAGCTCGCCAAATCGAGCCGCAGTTCCTCGCATTGAGGCTCAGGGCCGAAGCCCGAGAGCCGACTGGATTTCAGTCAGATAGCCCGTGCGCAGGCCGAGCTCGCGGAACCGGCGCTACCAGGCTCGCAAGCAGGCCTTATGGGCCAAAAGCTTGAGTCGATCCGACTCTAGGCCGCATGGCCGTGCGCGTATAGTCGAAGCTCGCCAAACTGAAGCCATTGGCTCCGGCGCCGAGGCCTCAGGGGCCGAAAAGCCCGAGCCGACCGACTCTTAGGTCGTATGGCCTGAGGCAGAGTAGCCGAGCACAACCGGGAGCCATTGGCTCCGGCGCCGAGAGGCCTCGGGGCCGAAAGCCCGAGCCGACCACCCAGCCGTACGGCCTATGCAGCAGGCCAGCCCGCCAAACCGAGTCACTGGAATCGGCGCCGAGGCCTCAGGGCCGAAAAGCCCGAGCCGATCCGACTTTAGGCCGCATGGCCCATGCAGTAGTCGAGCTCGGGCCAACCGGTCGGGCCCGGTGCCGAGGCTCAGCGAAAAGCCTGAAATTGATTCGACTCTAGCCGTACGGCCTACGCAGAGTAGTCGAGTCATTAAACCGAGCTTACTGGTCCCGGCGCCAGGCCTCAGGGTCAAAAGCCCGGGAAATGATCCGACTCTTAGCCGCACGGGCTTCAGGACGCAGTAGTCGAAATTACAAATCAGCCGCAGTTCGGCATCGAGGCTCAAGGTCGAAAAGATGAGCCGATTCGACCCAGTCAGAGAAGTCTCGTGGCAGTAGTCGAGCTCGTGGAAACCGAGCTACCAGGCTCCGTGCCGGCGGCCTCAGGGGCCGAAAAAGCTTGAGCCGATCTCGACTTTTAGGCCGCATGGCCTCGTGGCAGAGTAGTCGAGCTCACAAACCTGAGTCACTGGCACCGGCGCCGAGGCCTCAGGGCCGAAAGCCCGAGCCGATCTCGACTCTAAGGCCGCATATTCACAGAGTAGTCGAGCCTACAACCGGGAGCCATTGGCTCGGCGCCGAGGCCCCGCGCCGGGGGTGCCCGAGCCGATCCGACTCTTAGGGCCGTACCGGCCCCAGACAGAGTGGGGCCAGCTCACAACCGAGTCATTGGCTTCTCGGTGCCGAGGCTTTCGCGGGCTGAAAGCCCGAGCCGACTGACCTAGGGTCGCATGGCCTATGCAGAGCAAGCCAGAGCTCAAACTGAGCCAAGCAGTTCCCGTGCGCTCAGGCCTTGTGGGTCAAAAGCCCTCGAGCTGATCTCGACTCCTAGTCGTACTCGCCTATGCAGAGGTCGAGCCTGCATAACTCAGCCATTGACTCGGCGCCGAGGCCTCATACCGAAAAGCTTGAGTCGATCCGACTCTTAGGTCGCATGGCTTGTGCGTGAGTAGTCGAGCCTGGCCAAATTGAGCCAAGCAGGCTCCGCATCAGGCTCAGGCCGAAAGCCCGAGCCGACCAATTTCAGTCAGAGGCCTCAGGCGGGTAGTAGTCGAGCTCGTGGGAACCGGTTACTAGGCTCGTGTCGAGGCCTTATGGGCCGAAAGCTTGAGCCGATCCGACTCTTAGGCCGCATGGCCCGGTGGGTAGAGTGAAGTCGAGCCTGGCCAACCGAGTCATTGGCCCGCGCCAGGCCTCGCACGGCTCGAGTCGACCGACTCAGCCGTACGGCCTATGCGTGAGTAGTCGAAAGCTAGTCAAACCGAGTCATTGGCCGGCCGAGGGCCTGTGGGTCGGGGAAGCCCGAGTCGATCCGACTCCCAGTCGCATGGCCTATGCGTAGAGTCGGTGCTCAACCGAGTCGCCGGAATCCGGCGCCGAGGCTCCGCGGCCGAAAAAGCCCGAAATGACCGACTCTTAGCCGCATGGTCTATGTGCAGTAGCAATGAGCTCGTCGGGAACCTGAAATGGGCCACCCGGTGCCGAGGCCTCAGGCCGAAAAAAGCCCGAAATGACCGACTCCTGCAGTCGTACGGCCTATGCGCAGTAGTCGAGCTCACAACCGAGCGCTGGCCGGGCTCCGGCGCCGAGGCTCATGCAATAAAAGCCCGAAATGATTCGACTCTTAGGTCGCATGGCTTGTACGCAGTAAATGGCGCTCACAAATTGAGCCGCTAGGCTCCGCATCGAGGCCTGTGCGGGCTGAAAAGCATGAGTCGATCTGACTCTAGTCAGAGCAGGCCCAGGCAGAGTAGTCGAGCTCGTGAAACTGAGCTACTAGGGCTCCGTGCCGAGGCCTCAGGGCCGGTGCTTGAGTCGATCCGACTCAGCCGTACGGCCTGCGGGCAGTAGTCGAGCCTGCCAAACTCGAGCCGGGCACCGGCGCCTGAGGCCTCAGGTAGGTGCCCAAATGACCGACCCAAGGCCGCACGGCCCGTACAGAGTAGTCGAGCTCACAAACCGAGTCGCCCGCGCCGAGGCCTGTAATAAAAGCCCGAGCCGGACCCGACTCTTTAGGCCACGGCCTCGTGACAGAGTAGTCGAGCTCACAAACCGAGTCGGGCCGCGCCGAGGCTTCAGGTCAAAGCCCGAGTCAGACCACTCAGTCGTACGGCCTATGCGCAGTAGTCGAGCTCGCCAAATCGAGCCGCAGCTCCGGCGCCGAGGCCCGCAATAAAAGCCCGAGCTGATCTCGACCTCAGCTCGCATGGCCTATGCAGAGTAGTCGAGCTCGCATAACCGAGTCATTGACTCGGCGCCGAGGCTCATGGGTCAAAAGCCCAGCCGATCTCGACTCTTAGCTGCATGGTTGTGCAGCAGTCGAGCCTCAACCGAGCCGCTAGGGCTCCGCACAGGCTCATACCGAAAAGCCCGAGTCGATCCGAGACTCTTAGGCCGCATACCCCAGGCAGCAGTAGCCCAGCTCGTGAAACCGAGCTTACCAGGCCTCGTGCCGAGGCCTCGCGGGCCGAAAAGCCGAAATGACCGACTCTTAGGCCGCATGGCCCGCGGTGCGAGCAGTCGAAGCCTCGCCAAACCGAGCCGCCAGGGCCCGAGCCGAGGCTCATAATTAAAAGCCCGAGCCGATCCGACTTTTTAGTCGCATGCCTATGCAGAGTAGTCGAGCTCGCTAAACCGAAATGGCTCCTCGGCTACCGGCGGCCTTTGCGGCTTCGAAAGCCTGAGCCGATTCGACTCTTAGGCCGCATGGCCCGTGCAGTAGCGTCGAGCTCGCCAAACCGAGCCGCCGGGCCCGGCGCCGAGGCCCCTGGCCGAAAGCCCGAGCCGATCCGACTCTTAGGCCGTACGGCCTATGCAGAAAGTAGTCGAGCTCGGCCAAACCGGTAGCCGCCGGGCTCCGGCCGGTGGCCTTGTGTCGGGGTACCAGCCGACCGACTTTAGGTGCACGGCCTGCGCAAGAGTGGGCCGAGCTCATCAACCGAGTCGAAAGAATCGTGCCGAGGTCTCGCAATAAAGCTCGAGTCGACCAATTTTGTGGCCGTATGGCCTCGCGTAGAGTAGTCGAGCTCGCTAAACCCAATCATTGGCCCGAGCCGAGGCCTTGTAATAAGCCCGAGCCGATCCGACTCTTAGGCCGCATGGCCTCGTATTGCAGTAGTCGAGCTCAAACCGAGCCATTGGCTTCGCGCCGAGGCTTCATGGCCGAAAAGCCCGAGCCGACTGAGACTCTAGCCGTACGGCCTATGCAGCGGGCCGAGCTCGCTGAAACTGAGCCGCAGTTCGGCGTACCAGGCTCAGGTTTAAAAGCCCGAAATATCCGACTTAGGTCGCATGGCCTACGCAGAAAATGAGCCTGCCAAACTGAAGCCATTGGCTCCGGCGCCGAGCCTCATACCGAAAAGCCCGAAATGATCCGACTCAGCCGCATGGCTCAGGCAGAGTGGGCCGAGCTCACAAACTGAGCCGCTAGGCTCCGGCATCGAGGCCTCAGGTCGAAAAGCCCGAAATGATCCCACTCCCAGTCAGATAAACAGCAAGCAGAGTAGCTGTTTCGCTCTCGTGAAACTCCGAGCTTACCAGCCCGTGCCGAGGCCTTATGGGCCGAAAAGCTTGAGTCGACCGACTCTTTAGGCCGCATGGCCTCGCGGCAGAGTAGTCGAGCTCACAAACCGAGTCAGCCGGGCTCCGGCGCCGAGGCCTCAAGGCCGGTGCCCGAGCCGATCTCGACTTAGGCCGTATGGCCTATGCGCAGTAGTCGTAGCCAGTCAAACCGAGCCATTGGCTCCGGGCGCCGAGGCCTCAGGGTCAAAAAGCCCGAGCCGACCTGACTCTAGGCCGTATGGCCTATGCAGAAAGGCCGAGCTCACAACCGAGTCATTGAATCCGCGCCAGGCCTCAGGGGCCGAAAAGCCCGAGCCGACCGACTTCTTAGGCCGCATGGCCTATGTGCAGTAAATGGCTCGCCAACCGAGCCGGGCCCGTGCCGAGGCCTGCGGTCAAAAGCCCCAGCCGATCTCGACTCCTAGGCCGCATGGCCTACGCAGAGAGAATGAGTCACAAACCCGAGCTACTGGCTCCGGCGCCGAGGCTCAGGTCAAAGCCCGAAATGACCACCCTAGCCGCATGGCTTGTACAGAAGTCGAGCTCACAAATTGAGCCGCCAGTTCTATCGAGGCCTCATAATAAAAGCATGGAGTCGATCCTCGACTCCCAGTCAGAGTAGTCAGGCAGAGTAGTCGAGCTCGTGGAACCGAGCTACTAGGCCCGGTGTCGAGGTCTCTAGGGCCAAAAGCTTGAGTCGACCGACTTTTAGGCCGCATGGCCTGCGGCAGTAGTCGAGCTCGGCCAAACCGAAATACCGGCACCGCCGAGGCTCAGGGCGTAAAGTCTGCTCGATCCGACTCTAAGGTCAGCATTGGCCCAGATACAGTAGTCGAGCCTGGCCAAACCGAGCCGGGCTCCGGCGCCGAGGCCTCGTCAAAAGCCCGAAATGATCCGACTCTTAGGTCACATGGCCTCAGACAGAGTAGCCGAGCTCACAACCGAGCCGGGCTTCGGCGCCGAGGCTTTCAGGCCGAAAAGCCCTCTCCCCCCCCCCCAGCAGGAAATGATCCGACTTTAGGCCGCATGGCCTATGCAGAGTAGTCAGCCTCACAAAACCGAGCCGCTAGGGCTCCGGCGCCAGGCCCAGGGTCAAAGCCCGAGCCGATCCACTCCCAGGCCGTACCTATGCAGCAGTAGCCGAGCCTGCACAACCGAGCCGCCGGACTCCGGCGCCGAGGGCCCCGGGCCAAAAGCCCGAGCCGACCCGACCCAGTCGCACGGCCAGCAGAGTAGCTCAGCTCATCAGCCGCTAGGCCCGCACAGCTTCATGGCCAAAGCCCGAGTCCGACTTCAGTCAGATAAAATTCGGGCGATAGTCGAGCTCGTGGAACCGAGCTACTAGGCTCGCAACAGGCCTCAGGGTCGGGGAAAGCTGAGCCGACCGGACTCTTTAGGCCGCATGGCCCGGCAGAGGTCGAGCTCACAAACCGAGCCGCCGCCCGGAGCCGAGGCCTCATGGGCCGAAATTCGAGCCGATCCGACCCAGCGACGGCCCATGCAGAGTAGTCGAGCTCACAACCCAGGCCATTGGCTCCGGCGCTGAGAGGCCTTGTGGGCCGAAAAAAGCCCGAGTCGATCCACTCTAGGGCCGCATGGCCCGTGCTGCAGTAGTCGAGTCACAACCGAGCCGCTGGGCCCGGCGCCGAGGCTCAGAGCCGAAAAGCCCGAGCCGATCTCGACTTTAGGCCGCATGGCCTATAGCAGTAGTCGAGCTCACAACCGAGCCAGCCGGGCCTCGGCGCCGAGGCTCAGGGCTGAAAAGCCCGAAATGACCGACTCTTAGGTCGCATGGCTCGTGCAGTAGTCGAGCTCACAAACCGAGCCGCCGCTCCGGCGCCGAGGCCTCAGGGCCGGGGTAAGCCTGAGCTGATTTGACTCTTAGGCTGCATGGCCTGTGCAGAGTAGTCGAGCTCGTCAAACTGAGCTGCTGGGCTCCGGGCGCTGAGGCCTTGTGGGCTGAAAAGCCTGAGCTGATCTGACTCTTAGGCTGCATGGCCTATGCAGAGTAGTCGAGCTCGTCAAACTGAAATGGTAGCAATCGTGCCGAGGCCTCGTCGAAAAGCCCGAGTTGGGATCTCGACTCTTAGGCCGCATGGCCTGTGGTAGAGTAGTCGAGCTCGCGAACCAATCATTGGGCCCGAGCCGAGGCCTGCTGGCCGAAAAGTTCGAGCCGAGCATGCGACTTCTTACGCCGCACGCCCACGCAGAGTAAATGCTCGCCAAACCGGTGACGCCGGGCTCCGCGCCGAGGCCTCGTGGCCGAAAGCTTGAGAGCCGGACCGGACTCTTGCACGCAAGGCCCGCATGCAGTAGTCGAGCTCGCCAAATCAGCCACGGGCTTAGCGCCGAGGTCTCAGCAAGGCCGGCGCCTGTTGATCTCGGCCAGGGCCAGATGGTCATGCAGAGTAGTCGAGCTCTGGGCCAACCGAGCTACTAGGCCCGGCACTGAGGTCTCAGGTTGAAAAGCCCGAAATGATCCGACTCTTGTACGCATGGCCCGCACAGTAGTCGAGCCTGGGCCAAACGAGTCATTGGCCCGGCGAGGCCTCAGGTCAAAAGCCCGAGCCGACCGACTTCTGGGGTCGCACGGCCTATGCGCGAGTAGTCGAGCTCTGGCCAAATCAGCCATTGGCCCGGCCGAGGCTTTCAGGGCCGAAAAGCCCGAAAGATCCGACTCTAAGGTCGACGGTTCGCATACGAGTAGTCAGCTCACAAACCGGAAATACGCCCGGCGCCGGCGGCCTTCGCGGGCCGAAAAGCCCGAGCCGATCCGGGACTCTAAGGTCGTACGGCTCAGACAAAGAGTAGCCGAGCTCACAAACCGAGTCACCGGGCCTGGGCGCCGAGGCCTCAGGCCGGGGGGGTGTGCCCGAGCCGATCCGACTCTTAGGGCCGCATGGCCTCGTACAGAAAGGGGGCCGAGCTCACAACCGGAGTCGCCGGGCTTCGTGCCGAGGCTTTCGCGCCGAAAAGCCCGAGCCGATCTCGACTTCTCCCAGTCAGCATGGCCTGATGCAGAGTAGTCGAGCCTCGCCAAACCGAAAGCCGCCAGTTCCGGCGCCGAGGCCTTCACAAGGCCGAAAAGCCCGAGCCGACCACTTAGGTCACGGCCTACGCAGAGTAGTCGCAGAGCCTGGCCAAACTGAGCCGTCGGGCCCGGCGCCGAGGCCTCACAACAAAAGCCCTCGAGCCATCCGACTCTTGGGGGCCGCACATGGCTTCAGGGCAAGAGTAAATGAGCTCACAAATCGAGTCGCAGGCCCTCGGCACGAGGCCTCAGGCCGAAAAAAAAAAAAAGCCCGAGCCGATCCGACTCTTAGGTCAGATAAATTTCATGTGAGAGTAGTCGAGTCAGGAAACTCGAGCCACTGTGCCCGGCAAGCCGAGGCCTCAGGCCGAAAAGCTTGAGCTGATCCGACTCTCAGCCGCATTTGCCTCAGGCAAGCAGTAGCCGAGCTCGGGCCAAACCGAGCTCATTGGCTCCGCGCCGAGGCCTCAGTACCGAAAAAGCCCGAGCCGATTCGACTCTAGCCGACGCCTACGCAGAGTAGTCGAGCTCACAAACTCGAGCTCATTGGCCCGGTGCCGGGAGGCCTCAGAGGGGTCAAAAGCTTGAGCCGATTCGACTCTTAGCCGTACGGCCTTATGCAGAGTAATCGAGCTCGCTAAACTGAAAGCCATTGGCCCGGCACTGAGAGGCCTCATAAATAAGTTCGAGCCGACCGAATTTTAGGCCGCACGGCCCATTTAGCAGTAGTCGAGCCTCACAAACCGAGTCATTGGCCCGGTGCCGAGGCCTCAGGGGCCGAAGCCCGAAATGATCTCGACTCTTAGGTGCATGGCCTATGAGTAGTCGAGCTCATCAAACCGAGCCGGGCCGAGCCCGGGCCGAGGCCCAAGTAATGAAAAGCCCAGCCGATCCACTCTAGTCGCATGGTCTGTGTGTGTAGAGAAGGTCGAGCCTGTTAAACCCAACCTGGCCGCCCGGAGCGAGGCCTTGTGGGCCGAAAAGCCCGAGCCGATATGACTCTTAGGCCGCATGGCCCGTGCGAGCAATGAGCTCGCAACCGAGAGACGCCTCGCTCCGGCGCCGAGGCCTGGCATCGAAAAGCCTCGAGTCGACCGACTTCAGTCATGTCGGCAGTGGCCAGCCTCTGCCAACCAGCTCGCCGCTTGCCAGGCCCCGTGGCCAGTGCCCAGCCAGATCCAGACCCAGCCACGCCAGCGCAGGGGTCAGCTCGTCAAACTGAAAGCACAGTTCCCGCGCCGAGGCCTCAGGGGTTGAAAAGCCCGAGCCGACCGACCATAGCCGTACGGCCCGCATGCAGAAGTCGATCTCCCGTCAACCGAGCCGGGCTCCGGCGCCGAGGCCTGCAGTCAAAAGCCCGAGCCGACTGACTCTTAGCCGCATGGCCTATGCAGTAGTCGAGCCTGGGCCAACTGAGTCATTGGCTTCGGCGCCGAGGCCTTGTGCAGTCGGGGGTGCTCCGAGCTATCCGACCTAAGGCCGCATGGCCTCGCATTGCAGTAGCCGAGCTCACAACCGAGTCATTGGCCCGGCGCCGAGGCCTCGCTGGCCGTGCCCGGTGCCGATCCGACTCTAAGGCCGCATGGCTCAGATGGCAGTAGCCGAGCCTGGCCAAATCGAGTCATCGGGCTCGGCGCCGAGGCCTCGCGGGCCAGTGCCTGAGGCTGACCACTCTTAGGCTGTATGGCTCAGATAGAGTAGTCGAGCCTGGCCAACCGAGTCGGGTTCGGTGTCAGACAGGCCAGGTCGAAAATCCCGAAATGATCCGACTCTTAGGTCAGCATGGCCTGCGTGCAGGGGTCGAGCTCAACCGAGGCCGCTAGGCCCGGCGCCGAGGCCTTGTGGTCAAAAGCCCGAGCCGATCCGACCCCAGGCCGCATGGCCTACAGCAGAGCAGTCGAGCCTGCCAACCAGTCGGCCGGCCCGGCGCCGAGGCTCATACGAAAAAGCCCGAGCCGATCTCGACTCTTAGGCCGCATGGTTTGTGCAGAGTAGCTCAGCTCACAAATTGAGCCACCGCTGGGCTCCGGCATTGAGGCTCAGGGTCGGGGTGTTCTCGAGCTGATCTCGACTCTGTGGGTCAGATAATTGCTGGAGAGCAGTCGAGCTCGTGAAACCGAGCTACCAGTTCGGCCGAGGCCTCAGGGGCCGGGGGTGCTTCAGCCGACCCGACCTTAGGCCGCATGGCCTGTAGTCGAGCTCAAACCGGAGCCGCGGGCTCCGCGCCGAGGCCTCAAGGGGTCAAAGCCCGAAATGGGACCGACTTCCAGCCGTACGGCCTGGCGCAGCAGTAGCCGAGCCTCACAACCGAGTCATTGGCCCGGGCGCCGAGGCTCAGGGTCGGGTAGCCCGAAATGATTCGACTTTAGGGCCGTACGTGGCCTATGCGTATAGTCGAGCTCACAACCGAGCCGGGCTCCCGGGGCGCCGAGGCCTCGCGCCGAAAGCCCGAGCCGATCCGACCCCAGCCGCACTTGCCAGATGCAGAGTAGTCGAGCCCGCCAAACCAGCCATTGGCCCGAAAGGCCGAGAGGCCTCGGCCGAAAGCCCGAGTCGACCACTCTGGTGGTGCATGGCCTATGCAGAGCAGCCGAGCTCATCAAACTCGAGCCGAGCCCGGGGCCGAGGCCTCACATCGGGGGTGCCCGAGCCGATCCGACTCTTAGGCCGCAGCGGCCTGCGGTGTAGTAGTCGAGTCATAAACCAACCGCCGGGCTCCAGTGAGCCGAGGCCTCGTGGGTCGTAAAAGCCCGAGCCGATATGACTTAGGGCCGCATGGCCTCGTGCGCAGTAGTCGAGCCTGGCCAACCGAGACGCCGGGCCCGGCGCCGAGGCCTCAGGGTCGAAAAAGCTCAGCCGATCCGACCTTAGGCCGTGCAAGGCCCGCACAGAGCAGTCGAGCTCACAACCGAGCCGGGGCTGGGCGCCGAGGCCAGGCCGGGGCAGCCCGGGAAATGACCCGACCCCAGCCGCATGGCCTATGTAGAGTAGCGTCGAGTCACAAACCGGTCATTGGCTCCGGCGCCGAGGCCTGCGGGTCAAAAGCCCGAGCCGACTGACTTAGGCCGCATGGCCTATGCGCAGTAGCTCTGTTCACAAACCGAGCCGCCGGGCTCCGCGCCGAGGCCTCGCGGGCCGAAAAAGCCCGAGCCGACCGACTCTGGGGGCCCACGCCTGGCGCAGAGTAGTCGAGCTCACAACCGGAAATACACCCGGCAATGAGGCCTTGTAATAAAAGCCCTGAATGATTCACCTTAGGGCATGGCCTATGCGAGTAGCGTCGAAGCCTATCAAACCGAGTCACGGGAAGCCCGCCGAGGTCAGGTCAAAGCCCGAAGCCGATCCGACTTCAGTCGTACGGGCCCGTAGAGTAATCGAGCTCGTTAAACCAACCGGCTGGCCCGGAGCCGAGGCCTCAGGCCGAAAAGCCCGAGCCGATATGACTCCCAGCCGTACGGCCTGTGGCAGAGTAGTCGAGCTCACAACCGAGACGCGCCCGGCGCCGAGGCCTTGCAATGGGGTGCTTGAGCCGACCGACCTTAGGCCGCAAGGCCCGAGACAGAGTAGCCGAGCCTGGCCAAACTCGGAGCCGGGGCTTTGGGCGCCGAGGGGCCTCAGGGCCGGGCCCGACGCCGATCTCGACTTGGGGCCGTGCATGGCTCGTGCAGTAGGGCGAGCCTGGCCAAACCGAAGCATTAGGCTCCGGCGCCGAGGCCTCAGGGGTTGAAGCCCGAGCCGGATATGGGACTTAGGCCGCATGGCCTGCATGCAGTAGTCGAGCTCGCCAAACTGAAATGGCTCGGGCACAGGCTCAGGGCTGGTAAGCCTCGAGCCGACTGACTTCAGTCGCATGGCCGGCGCAGAGTAGTCGAAGCTCACAACCGAGCCGCTGGGCTCGGCGCCGAGGCTTTGTGGGCCGTAAAGTTCGAAATGATTCACTCTAGGTCGCATGGCCTATGTGGTAGAGCAGCGTCGAAGCTCGCCAAACCAGCCGGGCTCGCCACGAGGCCTGTGGGCCGAAAGCCCGAAATGATCTCGACTCAGCCGCATGGCTCGTGCAAGAGTAGTCGAGTCAGTCTAAACTGAAATCGGGCCCAGGCGCTTAAGGCCTGGTCGGGGAAAGGCCGAGCCGACCGACTCTTAGGTCGCATATTTGTGCAGAGTAGTCGAGCTCACAACCGAGCCATCGGCCCGCCGCCGAGGCCTCATGGTTTAAAAGCCCGAGTCGATTCGACTTCAGCCGCATGGTCGTGCAGAGTAGTCGAGCTCACAAATTGAGTCGCTGTAACACTCCTCGGGGTCATACCCTAGCGCTTTCTAATTTGTTTAGGTATATTATAAGCTAAATATGAATTTAAAAATAACGAGACCAATCCAAAATTAGAGACAAGGGTAAGTGGTCCTTACCACTGAGGGTCATGGTCATAAAAGTGAAAGATTAGGGTTATATATATGAAATGTTTAAAATGAAATGTAAATAGAAAAAGTTTTGGGACGCAAGGCAATTAGAGAAAGTTGAATAGAAATTTGAATGAGTCTGAAGGCAGCAGTAAATATGAAACTTAAAACAAAATGGGTTTTTCTTTGTCTTGTCCAAACATGGTCTAGAATAAATATGGGGATTAAAAGACCCAAAATTGGTCTCATTTTTGAAGGGAGAAACCGTAGAGAGAGAGAGGGAGAGAAGAGAAGGAGAGAAGAAGGTGCAAGAAGAGGGAAGAGTAGCAAAGCCAAGCTCCAAAGGGTATGATCTAACCCGGATATGAACTCTAATATGAATCACATGGATTTTGTATGGGATTCTAGAGAGAAGTTTATGAGTCTCTAAATCTAGGGTTTGTTAGGATTTCTTCCTAATCAAAGATTTATTGAAGGTAGGGTTGAAAATACTCTAAATCCACAAGAAAGTAGGAATCCTCTCTTGAGGTTGGATTCATGGTTAACATAAGAATTGAGTTGGGCCAGAGTAAACCCTAACAAACTTTATTTAGCTTGTAGGGGTTAAGACCCATATTGAAATGTGAGGGATTTTGGGAGAAATCTAAGTGAAAGGCTTTAAGAAGATAAGAAATGAAAGATGAATTGAATAGAAAAAGATCTAAGGTGAATCGGAATGGTTTTGAGGTGCGAGGAAGTGCTGGAGTGATCCATGGATTAAAGTGAAGGAAAATGAGAAACACCCACTGGGGCACTTTTGAGAGTTCTACCGACTTAAGTTCCCACCGGTAGGACCTTGATTCTGGTCATTTTGGCCAAGTCCTACTGTAGAAGTTGGGTCCTACCTAGAGGAATTTGTTCAAGCTCCTATCTCCTGACTAGTTTTCGTATTTTGGCCATAACTTGCTCATTTCTTTATCCGATTTGGAGTGATTCAAGTGGCTAAGTAAAATAGACTCTAAGGAGAACCAAACTTAAACAGAAGGCATCGTAAAATTCTGATCCTAAGTGATCTGGGTGTCACCTAAAGTGGAGTCACAGCAAGAAAAATTCTGCATCAGCTTTGACATAGAAGTAGTCCCGGTTGTTTCCTGACGCATCCTGAGTTTCGGTGCTCGACCGGGTGATTCCAGTTGAATAGAACCTTAGCACCTTAGATTTAAAATGAGCAATAAATAACTTGTGTCAAATATAAAGTTAGAACTCAGAAAAATTAGTAATACAAACTGTTCTAGTGTAATCCGGTAAACCGACTAGTTTGCACATGAAAATGCCATAACTTTAATTTGGATAGATCCCATTGATTGATTCCACTCCAAGTAAACTAGATTCATAAAGAATGAGAATATATGAATGCGGTGTGATTCTCTAGACACTACTACAAGAATAAGGAAGTGCTATATGTAATAAAAATGAAACAAGGAAAAGTAGAAAATGAAAATGTAAATATGTGTTCATGAAACATGAAATGATTATGGAAAATGAAAATGAAAACGAATTGGAAACATGATTAGAACATGAGAGGCAATATGCGTCATGAACATTATAATGTGGTTATGGATATATGATTATTATCACATATAACCGTAAAATGATAAATAAAATGAAACGAGCATAATGCGTAAATGGGTATAAGGAATGAGTATACTTGATTGAATGTGAATGAGTAATTCATGAATAAGTATACATGAATGAGTATATCACAATGAATTCTATGACTGAGGTATATGAATGAGTATACGTGAATGAACACGTGAAATTTGAGCATGCAGGAATGATACACGCGAATGAATGGCGTAAAATGAGCATATAAATATGTATATAGATTGCGTATATCTGAAAAGATAATAAGGGTGATATTAGAATTGAAACAGATTATGATCGGTTATGAATGTTAATTGTGAAATATATATATGTATATATATATATATTACTTGATTTGAATGATCATATTCGAAATGTCCGGTCACACGTATGCATGTGCGCATGTATTTGGACGATAAGAGAAATTAATGCATAAAAGTAAATTGATTTGAAATGTATCATCATCGACCGACATGACTCGGATTCACCAACTGACCGGGGAAGGTAACCGTGATTTGTTCATCGCGAAATCACATTGCTAATGAATGACGCATGTGACAGATTCACCAACCGACCAGCCGTGGAATGTCGACTTTATAGCCATATGTGAGACGGCACACCGAATGCGAAATCACATTGCTAATGAATGACGTATGTGACAGATCTACCACCAACCGCACTGCCAGAATCGTCGACGCCTATAGCCATATGTGAGACTAAGTAATAACAATGCGAAATCACATTGCTAATGCATCGACGCATGCGACAGATTCACCAACCGAACTCGCGGAATGTCAAATTTCATAGCCATGTGAGACTCGCATACCGAACGCGTAAATCACATTGCTAATGAATGACAGATGTACGTGATTCACCAACCGAACTGGCCGTGAATGTCGAATTCTATAGTCATATGTGAGACGGTGAATATTGGAATGTGAAATCACATTACTATCATCGACAAATGTGTGGATTCACCAACCGAACTGGGCTGTGATGTCGAATTCTATAGCTATATGTGGGACCACAAACTAAAAGGGAAAACGATGGTATTAAAAAGTGACAGATAAGTATCTTTATATTACACTTATTATAAAAGGCATTTATCTTGTAAATGCATTTTGTCGAATGTAAATGTTAAGGGTCTTTTGAAATTATAAGGTTATGGATTGCCCGAAAAGAAGTGCCGGGACACTAAAAAGGTCCAAATAGAATAACATAAACAACATGTTTTGGAAAGATAATTGAAATGCTCTGAAAGTAAACCGCCCAAATCTGGATCCTAATCTGGGTCAAGTCTGTGGATTCGGTCATGGCACTTTTAAAAAACAAAATTTAATAAAATGGAGATAAATGTTTCGATTGAAAATCGCTTGAGTAAACTGCCCAAATTTGATCCGCCAACTGTCATAGGATTCGTCATGACACTTTTGAAAATGAAAAATTTATAAAACGAAAACTAAAATGATTTATAACTAAAAGATCCTATCACTAAATGTAATTTCAAAAGGGAGTTGATTATGGCTTC
Source organism: Tetrastigma voinierianum (assembly GCA_016808115.1). Lineage (NCBI taxonomy): Eukaryota > Viridiplantae > Streptophyta > Magnoliopsida > Vitales > Vitaceae > Tetrastigma > Tetrastigma voinierianum. The sequence goes on along the minus strand of JAEQBH010002591.1, from coordinate 245,427 downwards.
ACGATAGTGATAAAGAGTCTAATACTTATTGATATTAGTCTCGATTTGAACTCGTATGAAATTGATATGATTTGATTTGTTCAATCGCCATTGTATATGAGCAAGTTTACTTGATATGTTTTCGATCTATCATACATGAGTAGATATGAGTTACAACCAGAAAATACATGACACAGGAAGTAATATGAACAAGAAAAAGATATGAATCAAAGGATAAAATCTACATGTATAATATGACATAAGTTAGAAGTCACAAGATTAGACTGCTATAGCGTGATAAGTATTAGTAAATGTAAAAAAAGATAGTGACTACGATTATTGTTACTGGTCGTTATCGCCTATATGTCCCACTAAGCGTAAAGCTTAGCACCGTGTTCAACTGCAGGTACCGAAGAGGAGATAAAGAGGACAGACATTCCACCAAATAAAGACGCCATCTGTGATAGGTGCTCACCAAAGACTGCTCCACCTCTCTCAGATTAGATATGTATGTGTATGTATTTGAATGGTGCTGACTTAGTACATATGTATAAATTTTAATGGATACCATTCCGGTGGTAGTTCATTTGTAAATGTAAATGATTGTTAGTTACTAAAATCATTTGTACACCACAGATATAAGTTCAGCTCTGAAAAAAAAAAAAAAAAAAGTAAGAAGTCCCAGTATATGGTTTCGCACCCCGAAACCGGTTCGGATTCGCCAATCGGGTCGGACCGGAATCGGGCGTGATAAGTCGGGTATCGAGCCCAGGGTTTAGGGCGTTTCGAAAGCCTATGTTTAAAGCACATAGAGTATAAGATAAAAGATAGAAAGGCATATATGCATAGAAAAGTGTTGGCCCCCGACGCGATGTCCCAGATTCAGATAGACGGGATCACTTTCGAATCCAAACTAAGAAGCTTATTGAAAGTGTTAACTCTAAGGAACAAGGGTTACTTAGCTTCTAACCCTGTGAATCATTCGCAGTGAGTCACGCCTAACTGAGCTGAATGAAAGAAAGATCACATAGAACAAAATAAAGCTAAGATAGTATGAATTTCGAGGATCGAAATTCTCTTATAAGGAGGGAGATCAGGATGACCTCAAATATACCCTAGCGCTTTCACTTGCTTTAAAGGTATATTTTAAGCTAAATATGAATTTTCAAAATAAAATGTGAGACCAAACGAAAATTAGAGACAAGGGTAAGTGGTCCTACCACTTGAGGCCTAGTGGTCATAAAAGTAAGCATTAGGGGTTATATATATGAAATGTTTAAAATGAAATGTAAATAGAAAAGCCTGGGATGCAAGGCAATTAGGAGAAAGCTTGAATAGAATGAATGAATGGAAGGGCTTAAGTGCAACAAGGAAACTTAAAACAAAAAATGGGTTTTCTTGTCTCTGCCAAACATGGCCTTAATAAATATGGGATTGGGAAAGACCAAAATCGGGTCTCATTTTTCATGAGAAACCGTAGAGAGAGAGAGAGAGGGGAGAGAAGAGTAAGGAGAGAAGAAGGGAAGAAGAGCAAGAGCAAGGCAAAGCCAAGCTCCAAAAAGGTGTGGATCTAACCTTGATATGAACTCTATTATGAATCACATGGATTTTGTATGGGATTCTAGAGAGGCTTATGAGTTCCAAATCTAGGGCTTGTTAGATTTCTTCCAATCAAAGATTTACTGGAAGGTAGGCTGAAAATACCTAAATCCATTACAACGAGAACTTCTCGAGGCTGGATCATGGTTAACACAAGCAATTGAGTTAGTAGTTTAGAGTAAACCCCAACAAACTCTGAGTTTATTTAGTAGGGTTAAGACCCATATTGAAATGACTTTGGGAGAAATTCATGAAAGGCTTGAAAGAAGATAAGAAATGAAAGATGAATCGAATAGGAAAAGAGATTCCAAGGTGAATCGGGAATGGTTTTGAGGTGTGTAGGAAGTGTGGGAGTGATCCATGATTGTGCGGAAGGAAAATGAGAAAACACCATTCTAAGGTCTTATTCTACCTGTAGGACTTTAAATGCACCGTGAGGACTTTGATTCTGGTCACATTTTGGGCCAAGTCCTACCGGTAGAAGTGTCCCTGCCTGGTAGGACTTGTTCGGTTTTCGCTCAATCGCTTCATTTTGGCCATAACTTGCCTATTTCTTAATTCACACTTGAGTTATCTGGCGTGGCTAAGCAAAATAGACTTCATGAGAACCAAACTTTAAAGAGAAGGTATCAGCAAAATTTTGATCCTAAGTGATCTAAAAAGTCACCAGTGGAGCCATGTGCAAGAAAAATTCCTGCATCAGCTTTGGGATATAGAGTAGTCCTAAGTTGTTTCTGACGTAACTTGAGTTTCTAAGGTTCGAATCGGCAGGATTCCAGCTGAATAGAACTCTTGAAAATCTTAGCTTTAAATGAGTATAAAATACCTTGTGTCAAATATGTGCTAGAACCTCGGAAAATTAGTAATACAAACTGTTCTAGTGTAATCCCAAACTAATTAATAAGAAAATACAATCCTTAATTTGGATGATCCTGATTGATTCCACTCTGGTAAACTAGATTCACAAAAGAATGAGAATATATGAATGCGGTGTGATCTCCTAGACATCATACTTCACAAGAATATGAAGTGCCATATGTATGGCATGAAACAAGGAAAAAGTAGAAAATGAAAATATGTGCCTATAAACATGAAATGATTATGGAAAATGAAAAATGAAAACGAATTGAAACATGATTGTGGAACATGAGAGAGGCAATATGTCATGAACACACAATGTGGTTAAGGATATATGATTATTATCACATATAACCGTAAATGATAACAAATGAAACGAGATACGTAAAGGTATATGAATGAGTATATCATGATTGAATGTGAATGAGTAATTCATGAATAAGTATACATGAATGAGTATACGTCAATGAATTTATGACTGAGTGTATATGAATGAGTATACGTGAATGAACACGTGAATGAGCATTTATGAATGAGTATACGTGAATGAATATGTAAATGAGCATATGAAATATGTACATAGATTGCGATATCTTTGAAAAAGCATAATACGAAGGTGATATTAGAATTGAAATGTGATTATGATCTACTATGAATAAAGATCAGAAATATATATATGTATATATATATATTGATTTGAATGATTGTTATTCAAAATGTCCACATGAATGCATGCATTGCAGTGCATGTATTCGATCGATATAGAGAAATTAATTTATAAAAGTAAATTGATTTGAAATGTATCATTGAATGACCATACTACTGATTCACCAACCGAATTCGCCGTGAAGGTAAACTGTATTTGTCCAATGCGAAATCACACTGCTAATGAATGTTTACGTGACGTGGATTCACAATCGAACTGGGCCGTGGAATGCCTAATTTCATAGCCACATGCGGCACTTAATAATCAATGCGAAATCACATTGCTAATGAACGATGCATGACGTGATTCAACAACCTAACTGCCGTGAATGTCGACGCCTATAAACATGTGAGACTGTAATAATTGAATGCGCGAATCACATTGCTAATGAATGACAGATGACAGATTCACCAACTCAATCTGGCCGTGAATGTTTAATTTCTATAGCCATATGTGAGACTCGCAATAATTGAATGCGAAATCACATCATAATGAATGACGATGCACGATTCACCAATCAATTCGTCAGAATGTCTAATTCTATACTATATGTGAGATTGTGTATTATTGAATGTGAAATCACATTAATGAATGACAACAAAGATTCACCAACTAATCATCAGGATGCTCGAATTTATACCTATATGTGAATCACAAAACCAAAAGGGAAAACGATGGTATTAAAAGTGTATTTGTATGTTATCTTTACATTACACCCGACATAGTAAAAAGGCATCATCTTGTAAATGCATTCGTTGAATGTAAATGTTATGGCCTTTTGAAATTATAAGTGCTTTCTATGGATTGTTCGAAAAGAAGTGCTTTCGACACTAAAAGGTCCTAAATAGAATAATATAAACAACATGTTTTGGAAAGATAATTGAAAATGTTCTGAGTAAACCGGGCTCCAGCCTTGATCCGCTAACGGTCGGGTGTCTGGGGATTCGTCACACACTTTTAAAAACAAAAATTTATCAAAATGAGATAAAATGTTTCTGATTGAAAACGTCTGAGTAAACCTGGTCTGTTCTGATCCCGCAATCTGGGTCAAGTAGGGGATTCGGTCATGACACTTTTGAAAAATGAAAATTTATAAAACGAAAACTAAAATGATTTAACTACATCCCGCATCACGAAATGTAATTTCAAAAGGGAGTTGATTTAAGGGCTTATCGTGATAAGATAAAGAGTCTAATACGTATTGATATTAGTCCGATTAACCTCGTATGAAATTGATATGATTTGATTTTTGCTCAATTGCCATTGTATACGTATAAGTTTACTTCGATATGTTTTTGATCTATCATACATGTAAGATATTGAAGACAACCCGTAAATATATGACACAGGAAGTAATATGAACAAGAAAAGATAAGAATCAAAAGGATAAAATCTACATGTATAATATGATATAAGTTAGAAGTCACATAAGATTAGACTTCGTTATATGCATAAGATACAATGTAAAAAGATAGTGACTAAGGGATTATTGTTATTGGTCGTTATCGGGTTTCATATGTTCCTACTAAGCTGTAAAGTTAAAGACGGTGTTCAATCCGTGTAGGTACCGAAGAGGAGATAAAGAGGATGTGACATTCCACACCAAAGAAGATATCAGCTATCTCGTAGATAGAGTTCACTCAAAGACTGCTCCATAATCTCTCGATTTTTGTACTAGATATGTAAGGTAGGTATGTATTTGTATCAAAAAGGGACTTAAAAGCATATGTATAAATTTTTAACGGATACCATTCCTGGCAGGCTCATCTCAGAATGCAAAAGATCGTTAGTTACTAAACTCATAAGGTGACACCACAGATATAGTTCATTTAAAAAAAAAAAAAAAAAAAAAAGCAAGAAGTCCTGGGCTATGGCTCAGACCCCGAACCGGCTCGATTCGCTAATCTGGCCTGACCGAATCGGGGCGTGACAAATTGGCCCGAGCCGAGAGGCCTTGTATCGAAAAGCCCGAGTTAACTGACTCTAGGTCGTACGGCCTTATGTAGAGCAGTCAGCTTCATTGAAACCGAGTCATTGGCCCGGCCACGAGGCTCGTATCAAAAGCCCGAGCCGATCCGACTTCTAGCCGCACGGCTCGGCAGAGTACCCGGAGCTCACCAAACTCGAGTCATTGGCCCGCGCTAAGGCCTCAGGGGGATGAAAGTCCGAAATGATCCGACCTTAGCCGCATGGCTTGTGCAGAGTAGCCGAGCTCGCCAATCGAGCCGCCGCCCGGCCACGAGGCCTGCGGTCAAAGCCCAGCTGATTTCACCAGTCAGCATGGCTCGCGTGCGTGAGTAGTCGCTCGCGGAAACCGAGTCGCTGTGCGCGTTTCCATTCGACCCGATTTTTTGGAAAGACGCTGGTGTCTTTACGCCGCTCATGGAGAATTGGAAACGATCGCTGAATTTTCGAAAGTGCTTCGCCTTCTTACAAATACGGCCATTGCTATGGCGATATCGTATTCTGCCCTTTATGGTGCTGTGAATCGAGACCAAGGCAATGAAGGCCAAAGCTTGACTGCCTTCACGGATCCGCCTCGAAGACTTAGTTCAAATTCGCTGACCCCGCTTGTGGAGTTGTGTTTTTCCCTAGTCTCCCTTTATGGAGTTATGTTATTCCCGCTTCATGCTGTGAATGCAAGGTTCGGAGAGGGCAGACATTTCTGTGTCGCTTTCTCTATTTTCTTTCTCGTTCTTTCTTCTTCCTTCTTTCTTTCTTTCTTCTTCTCTTTCATCTCTCTCTCTTTCTCTTCCTTTCTTCTTTTTTTCCACATCTCATTCTCCTTCTTTTTCCTTTCGCTCGTGACAAACTCTTTCCATCCCTTTTTCTCTCCTTTCCACCTTCTACTCTTCTTCTCCTCTTTCCACCTTTCGCTTCTTTCCATTTAGATATTTCATCTCAAGCTTTCCTTCCTCTTCCTTCTTAGGGCTTTTTTTTTTTTTGAGGAAACTGCTTGTACTGTGTACTTCCGAAGTGTACTGGATGACACTACTGATTGTAATTGAGTGTAATTTGATTGGAATAAAGAGAGAATTTTCGTATTCTGTTTTATGTAATTTTTCTGAGCATAATATGTCTGAGCTGTTTGAGACGTCTAATAAAATAACCAGTAAACGCTCAAATCGTCATCTGAAAATTGATAATGCTTCATTTAAGATTACAACCCGAGGTCTACTGATAAAAACACTTAAGGTGTTCCGCATTCCAAGCATGATGTAAAATTTTTCCCTCCTCTGTCTAGAGCTCATAATTGCCTGGTTTGATGATCAAAGGATATGATGTAGGGCCTTCCCGCTGGGGCCTAGTTTCATGCGTCACCCTTTCCTCGATGTAAGGAGCTTCTTCAAGACTAGGTCACCTCGCATGTAGCCCTGGTTTGACTTCTTTTCGTTATAATTTTCGCTGCCTTCCTTGCAATCTTCAAAGGCGACTTAAGACTCCTCGCTTCACGCTTTTCATCTAAGAGGTCCAAATTTAGGCTGAGCCTGGCCATTGTGTTCCAATCGCTGCCAACTCCGATCCGGGGACTTTAACCCGACTTCCCCCGACTGTGCTACTGGTCTACAAAGGCTGGTGGCGGCGGGGTTTCCGGTCACGATCATGTAGGGTCCCCAGAGGCTCCATAACACCCTGGGAGGTATTCTACCCATTCATTTTTAAGATCTTCCAATTTGGTCTTCAATGTGGCCTTATGGCCTGGATGTGACTTATGCCCGACCATTAGATTGCGGATGTGTCAGACTAGTAATACTCTAATTCCGAGCTCTAAGACAAAATCCCCTAACTTCTATGCCACAATTGCTTTCCATTATTTGATATCGGGGCTCGGGATACCAAACTCCGCATATGATGGCTCGCCACACAAAATCGCAGATTCTCTCGTTCCGTGATCGTGGCTGTGTTGCTCGCCTCATCCACTTGGGCTAAGTAATCACCGCAACGATGATGAATTTACATCGCCCTTCCATGGGGCAAGAGGTCCCATGTCCAAACCTCACCGTTGAAAGGCTGTGGGTTTGTAATCGATGTCAAGGGCCCGACAAGGCGTGAGATCTCGCATGCTCCCGCAACCAGATCTCCTAACTAGGCTGGTCGTGATCTCTCGAGCATCGTACGCAGTGATCCCCGCCTTTAAGACCTTCCCCGCACGCCCGAGTTCGATATGATTTCCGCATACACCTTCGTGTACTTCCTTAGCACATATTCGTTGTTTTTTCCCGCGATGACCCTATGATGGCGTGAAGAAACTCGCTTGTAAAGGCTCTCGACAAGGAATCCGGGCCGACCTCGCCCCGATTTAATGCTTCTCGTCGTCTGGGTGCACGTCCGTCTATTATAATCCCAATGGTCCATCCAACCCTGGGCCGTGACCCGATTTGGGCAACTTCCACGTCACAAAGATCTATAGAAGGCTCTCGTATATCTCGCATACCGACTCGCCGAGGTCTTCCCCGTGAGGATGTCGCTTAGGCTCGCTAAGGCACTACGGAGTTCTCGCTTGGGATATGTCTCGACTGACCAAAGACGAACTTTTTCAATAAATCCTGCACTTTTCGGAAGTTATAGGATCATTCTTCTCGCTGGGTCAGCAGTGTCTTCTATTTGTCTTACTACCACCGGGAGTCACTATGCACTTGCCGGTCAATTTCCAATGAATGGGCGAGGTTAAGGCTCATATGACGGCTTCGCACCCACTGTTGTTGGAGGCTTGGAATCCGAATATGAGCGCAAACTTAATGTCTATTCCTTCCGGGGAGGTCAGGATTAAACCGGCTTCGCCTCTCAGGCGTTTCAGGATCTCCGCCTACGTAGAGTTTCCTGCATGGGAGGTCGGGCTTTTTGAGGTCTCACAGGCCCGCCGAGATGAACCTATGATGTAGTCCTCTGCTTAAGACCTGCCCTTTTATTGTAGTTTTCAGGGTTTATATCCGAGACATCGAACTCGCTTAGCTCTATGGCCCACTTCATCAGCCTTCCTGAGGTCTCTGGCTTATGTAATACTTGCTTTATCGGATATTCTGTTGGAACTTCTATGGTATGAGCCTGAAAGTAAGGGCGGAGCTTCCGAGCTGCGGTTACTAATGCCAAGATTAGTTTTTCCATCCTTGGATATCTCTCCTCCGCTCCTCTTAGAGCTCGACTGCAATAATAAACTGGGTGTCAGACGGCCTTGTCCCTAACGAGGACAAATAATGAGAAGTCCGAAATTAAGTGATAGAGGAGGAGCTCCCCCTCAATGGGGCTTACCGTAATGTGTGGGTCTCAAATATGTTTTCACGCTCTAGAATGCTTCTTCAGACTCTCAGATCCCATCGAAGGCCCTCTTTAAACTCGAAGAAGGGTCACACTCATCACTCGCCCCTAGATACGACCCACTGGCTGCCAATCCTTCCCCACGATCGACTCCTTTATGCCCGAGGGCCATGGCATGTCGAGCACAACCTTTATTTTATAACCGATTTGCCCCACTCCTCTGGGCTGCTGACTATGAAGCTCAGGAATTTTCTACCGACACTAAGGCGCACTCTGGCCGATCTGCACCATGTTGTACTGTGATCTCGAAACGCCGACATATGAGCCATGTGGAGCGCAAGTAGCTGGGTGGATTTTACCAAAGATGTCATCTATGTACACCTCCATGGTCGTCTTATCCGCTTTCCGAACATCCCGTTCACCAAATTTCAAGAGTAGTCTCGCCTGAGCCCAAAAGGCATCACACGATAACAATAGGTTCCCGCCCGTGACGAACGAGGTCTTTTCTTGGTCATCTAGGTCCATGGCCGACCGTCAGAAGTAGAGAAGGCATCCATAAAACCTGAGAGATTCATGGACACATACGCCTACGAGAGGTCGATCCGCGACAAAGGAAACTGTCTGGGCACGCCTCGTTGATGTCAAAGTGAAGTCGAGACGTTAGTCACAACTTCAACGCCGTTTTTTGACAAGTACGATGCCATAACCATTCGTGATATTCCACCTCTCCGAATACCCCGCCGAGGAGCGCTTTTGCCACCTCCCGCTGATCGTTTTACCTATTCGCGCGGAAGTTCCTCCTATTTTGTTTTACTGGCTTGAAAGATGGACTGACGTTCAGCCTATGAGTAATTACTGTAGGGTCAATTCCTCCCATGTCCGCTTGCTTCCACGCGAAGACGTCTTTGTTATGTCTCAAAAAATGGGTGAGAGGGCTTTTGAGGTCTTCCGCTGGTTGGGAGCCAATGTAGGCGAGGTGTTCAAGGTCGTCATCCAACGGTACAGTTCCAAATTTTTCTCTCAGGGCTCGTGTCGGGTGAACACCTCGGCCACGGCATGTCGGTAGCCCATCCAGAGATATGTTATCGAATCGCTAGCTTAAGCCACGGATGCGCCGCCGGTAGCATTCCCCGTCCACTCGTCGGGTCTCTCCTCGAACCATTCCTACTCCGCTACTTCGTGAGGGAAACTCTGATCATCATGTGGTAAGTGGAGGGAATGGCTTTTATTGCATTGAGAGAGGGTATGCCTAACAACATATTATAAGCAGATGGGGCGTCTACAACGAGGACCCATTACCGCCGCCGTCATGAGGATTCCCAAGGTGAGTACTAGTCAGACGAGCCGCTGGGCAATACTTTTTCTCCGGAGAATCCTCGCAGATGGGTGCTGACGGGTTCCATTCTCTCCCTTCCGATGCCCATCTTATCGAAGGCTGAGGCGAAGATGATGTGAGCTGAACTTCCGTTGTCAACTAGGACCCGATGGACCGTTTTGTTAGCCACAACTGCTCGAATTACCAAGGGGTCGTCATTAGCATCCCTCCAAGTCTGAGTCAGAGAACGTTATGGATGTGTCGAGCCGAGGCAGTTTGGACACCGCTTGTACTTCCGCTATCTCGCCGACCGATACGCGCGTATGGGATTTCCTAGCTGAGCCGGGATTCCTCCCCAGAAATCCTCCCGAGATCACGTGGATTTCTAAAGGTTGTCAGGCCGAGTTGTTGTCCGGTCGAGGTGGTAAAGTGGTGGCCGCCGAGCCAGCTTGGTTTTGAGCCCGATTCCAGGCTGATTCAGGCTGCGAAGCCGAAGATACCCACGCCTTCTCGGGACCGTCCTCCATCTTTCGAGACCTCTCCCTCACTTTGTCTCAGCTTCGCCCTGTCGCCACCTGTCCCGCTTTTTTCTTTATGGGTGGAGGAGCTCCCTTTCTTAGATATGAGGGCTTCTTCGTCGTTAATGTACTTCTCTACTTTTGCGAGCACCTCAACCATGCTTGCTTGAGGATTTTTAGAGATGGAAAACACCAAGTCTTTCACCGTACCCTAATCCAAAGAACGAATGCAAAGGATCGCGAACTTCAATGTGCATATCTACCTTCTCGTAGACTTTGCGTTGAAACTTTGGAACATAGACCTCGACTCTCCCGCAGCTCATTGATTTGGCCAAGATGGTAGCTTCGGGCTTTCATAATACGTCCCGCCCCAATGAAGTGAGAGACCTAACGCAATGGATAGCTCCGAATGAGGAGATTGGATGAGGGCTTTAAGCCTCGTTAAAACCGTGCCAAGGTCGGGCCTTTAATGTGATAGCGAAAGCTCGTCATCGCACAGGGTCTTGATACCCATGCAACTCCATTTGGTTTTCAGAAGTGTCGAGATGATCTGACTAGATCTTTGACACCATCGAACGCTTCCACTCAGGGCATTCCTCGAACTTACCGGAAGGGGAAGTGGAGCACCCCGCCGTGAACTGGGTGACCTCCTGGCCTCGGTTGCACAAGGGTGTCCATAGTGTCAAGGGTGCGTCCTTACCACCTCCTTCACATGGTCGAAGCCTGCTAGAGGCTCTCAACCTCTCGCCTCCCATGATTTCTCTCCTGCTCCTTGTTGAGGGTGGCGTAGTTCTTCATTCCCGACATGCCTTCCGAGTGTTTCTTCGTTTCCCTCCTCTCTAGGCCACTCAGGTCCATGCCCCGGCTTGGCTGGACTCGCTCTATTTCAAAGACTCCTGGGAACGTCGAGATTGTGTCACTTGGATGAGGAGGAAAGTTGTGACCTTCCTGAGCTTGTTGCGCCTCCCGTGGGCGTTGCATTTGCTTGGTGAGTTGTTCTAACTCTCCTATCAGTTGTCAGAGGTGGGAGCGCCTCCACCTTTGTTCGTGTTGGCTTGCATCGCTCTCTAACGCTAGCTTAGGAGGTACGCTGCCTCAAGGCCGCTCATGTCTCGCATCCCAGGATTGGCGCATCTGCTTCAGGTTCTGCCGATACCATCAGAATCGAGAAATCGCCTTTATTTATTAAGGAACCGCTGCTCCTACGACGACGCCACTGATGATGCTTTTCAACCCGGGATCACTGGAGTCATGGTCAAATAAGATCACGGGTCGACCAGACCGGGCGCTTGCCTCTCTCGCAAAACAAGAAAGAAAAAGGGGCCGGCGGCTTCGCTTCGCGGGCCGCTCCGATGCCTAAGCGCTTTTCTAAGAAAAGAGACTGCTTAGGGCGAATGTGTTGCGTACCTTTCACCGAGGATGGGGTGGCTCGGTATTTATAGTATGTTTTCCCAAATGATGGTGATTAGGATTCTTTCCCATCGACTCGATATTTCTTGCTTATCTAAGATTTCATTTTGATTGACAGAGCACTTTATTTAGAATTATCCTTCTTTCTCATTGGTGGGATCCTGCTTGATCCACAGGATGAGCTATTATATCGTGAATTATCTTATTTTCCTTGTTGGTAGCAGATTTAGTTAGACGGCAGATAATATGTTATCGAGGATTATTCTATTTTTATCGATGAGATTTATTTTGATTTGCAGTAATGTGGGCTTTCTGACATCTATAACTCGCCTCGGCCGTATGATTGGGCCTTCATTCCGGGTCAAGGCCAAAGGCCTGAGTGTTTCAATGGGCGCGCCTCGTCTTTGGGTTTGGCGAGTGGGCCTGCGAGCCCATTTTTCAAGCCCTATCAGGTTTCTCATCTGTTACCTACGAACTTGTTGCTAAGATCATTGTTGATGCGTTCTACTCTAAGAAACCCGATGATTCAGAGTTTGGTATCGTTGTTTAAGATTGCCGCTTTCGCCAATAGTGGGTTTCTCTTTGTTTGTTTTACTAAGAGATGCTTAATAACTTTATGTTTTGGCTAGATAGTCTTTAGAATATATTTGCAATATATTAAAAATCTGGACATGACTGACCTAGTGCCACGGCTCACTAAGCTCACGGGGTTGAACCGACTACGAACTAGTGACGTCATAAATAGATAATTAATATATTATTAAAAATAAAAATAATTATAAATGGATTTGATCGGTTCAACCATTAGTTTAATCGGTTCAACCGCTTGTTTGACTGGTTCAATTGATTCACAACTGATTCAAAGAAAAACGGTTTTAACCTTTGAATCATATCGCCTTTGGATGCCTGGCTCATCTGGCGTCGACCACCTCGATTCTCGCCTGGCGACTATCCTATCGCACCGTGAGTCTCCCTACTAGGCTACGGCTCGCCCCGCATTGTACCCTGCTACGGCAAATTCTTCGAGCTCCTGCATGTGTGGGTCGTTGAGGTTCTTGATCAGAGCCCAATCACCTTCACCGAGTAAACGCTACTCGAAACCTGTCGTCGGGGCGGTAGAGACTCTGATGAGGAAGAGGGCGGCGGACAGGAAGAGGAAAAGGTGGTGGCTGTCCTCATCACCTCAAGAAGATAGTTATCAACAAGAAATATAAAATGAATTTTTATCATTTTAGAGTATTAATATTTTTTGAAGAAACACAACTAAATGAGTTTCAAAAAAAAAAAGGAAATCATTCACTAAATAAAACCTCTAATCAAGGAGAGTTAAGTACGTTTAATTAAGCTCTCGAGGTCTGGCTCAAATGATAAATGTATGGGGAGGGGTTAGGGGGATCCAAGTTCAAATCTTTGAAGAACATGTTAATACAATCATAATATACAAAGTGAATAGTACTGTAATAAAGTATGTTTCATTAATTAATTAAATTTTAAATAATTCTTTGATCAATGACAAATTTATAAGAAAAAAATGTTTTTCCTAACAATATTATTTTTAAAAATTTTAATGGATAAATAGATTTTAAGTTAAATAAGATTTAGTACCTTGAATTCTTTCGTAGAGAGTAAAATGTCTAGTGTGCTCATTATGCAACGTATATTGTATTTTACACGATATCTTTTCCAACGTTTCAAAAAGGTAGGGCATAGGAAGGGGAGGGGTCTCGAGTTCAAGTTCTAATGGGGATAATTTACTATATTGTATCTAAAGTGCTTAGCCGTAAAAAAAATATTTTAATTGATTTTTAGTTATTTAATATTAGAACTAAGTGATATTTAAAATTTACATGTTCATAATTGTAAATATAAATCCATTAATCCCATCAACATAAAGTCTTCTTCAACTTAATTGTTATGCTTTTCTAAACTATTTTCCTCAAGGTAAATAAATTTCAGATGGATATGATGTATTAATTTTTATAAATTAATTTTAAGTAAAACATAAAAAATTAATATTATTTTCTGATTTAAAAAAAAAGTAAAACAAATTGTGGATATATAGGCTCTTTGTTTGGTCTATATTTTTCAAAACCGTTTTTAAAAATATATTTTGGTGTTATCTAAAAACGGTTCTTGTTTTCTACTATGTTTTCCTTGTTCTCATTTATTTTTTCAAAATAAAAAATAATTTTTGAAAACTGTAAAGTCGATGTAAATATTCAAAGTCAAAACATATGACATCTAAAAGGTCTCAAGTGTCATGCCACTTGCGGATAGTTTATTATATGAGAAATTTATTTACACTTCAAGAATTTCTATACACCCCATATCACACAAAACCCATTTTTACATCCCATCTCTACCGTGTATAGAGAAACGACACAGAATAGAATCTCTCTTATTATATCAGAATAAATGCGAATATAAAAAGGTAAAAACAAACAAGCCCATAGTATTTCACAAACCAATTCAGTTATTATTATTATTGATTATTGATTATTGATATAATCTCTTGTTATAAGAGAAACTTTAACTGCCTAAGGAGACTATTACATTTCTACGTCAAACATCTGTGGGCTTAAAGGAATCAAGGCTTTGGTATGGCGGCAAAGTAACTAACACCGAAACAGCTGCCCTATAATTGTCCAACCTCCGGAGACATCCGCTACGATTTTCCGCCGCAAGAACAATCTGGTAATTCGTTGCACCTATTAGCTCCTGAATCATACCGGAGACAAGGTTATGAAACGCCAGAGTCTCCTTCGTCTGCTTATCGTACTCCGCCACAGCGAATTCTCCGAGCCCAATCACGTATGGGTCGCTGAGGTTCGTGATCGGAGTCCATCCTCCGTGGATATGCGGCTCGGCACCCATTGTTCGACCGGCGGAGACTCCGGTGAGGAGGAGAGCGGCGGACATAAGGAGGAAAAGACAGTATTGCCCCCAAGCCATCGTTGACCAATTTTTACAATAGTTTGTCGAATGGATTTCTTAGGCAAAGAGAGCTTCGTGGTGGGGTGGCTTTATAAATCTGTCCATGGATTTTTATTTTTTTTTTTGAGATTATAAACAAAAACCACAACACCACAAGTGTGAACTCGATCAAGATAGTTATCGAATAAGAAAGTATAAAAATGAATTTTTATCATTTTAGAGATTTAATAAATTTTTAAAAAAATCATTAACTAAATAAAACCTCTAATCAAGGAGAGTTAAGTACTTTTAATTAATTAATTTAAGTTTAAGTAATACTTTGATTGATAACAAATTTATAAGAAAAAATATTATTCCTTACAATATTTATTTTTTGTAAATTTTAAGGAATAAATCGATTTTAAGTTAAATAAAATTTAGTACCTTGAATTTTTTAATTGAGAGTGAAATGTCTAGTGTGCTCATTATGCAAAGCACATTGTGTTTTTACACAACATCTTTTTCTTCTTTGTTTCCACCTTCTACCTATGAGTACCATGGGCTTGGGCCCAACTACTCCGGCTAATAGGCCCCGACCAACTAAGGACCACAGGATGACGGCCCAATATGCGGCCCAATCATTCTCATTTACAAGTCAAGCCCATAAATACATCCCCAACCGGGTAGGGCATATACCGCCTAGATACTCTCTCATGTCCGGGTATCATCTTTAAAAAGGCATCCAAGTAACCTCTCCGAGCAGATATAAGTCACGTTCATAACCACCCTGAGGGTGGTCAAACATTTCTTGAGGCATAAAGTGCGGACGACTGGCTATCTAGAAGAACAGTCGAACGCATAAAGAAAAGCGTCACTTCCCCTTCCGTTTAGGAAGGAGATCATCTACTTTCCATGAAAAGAGGATCGCCTTCCTTAGGAATAAAAGGAGGAAATCATAGAAGAAAAAGGGAGGAGAATCCACACTGTAAAGGGGGTTTTTTTCTCTATTCAGGATACAAGTCTAACTTAAGCATCGGAGAGGCGGCGGACACACCACCGCCGTTTTCTTATTTGTTTTGCAGACATTCGTTAGTTGGTTGGTGCTTCGACGATCTAGTGGTTCAAAAAGTTAAGGAGACCACAATTGGCGTCGTCTGTGGGAAACGCCAAGCAAGAAATCTCATAGGCGATATGCGAGAGCTTGGGTACACCAAATCCCAAGTGATCTCCCATTCCCGAAGCTTTGGTAATTCCCGATCATTCCACCGAACCATCGGAGTTTATCGCCATGTCTAGCAATCCAACGAACTAGCCTATCGAGGATTAGTTTCTCCGCTGGCAATAAGAGATGGAGGCAAAACAGGAGGAACATGCCAGGTAGATGGACGAATTATGCAAACACGCGAACCGCTTACAACAGGAGAATGAGCGCCTGCGAACCCGTCTGGAGACTAACCGGGGTGACAACTCGAAAGGGCCCGTTCATCCTGCACCCCCAGCTCAGCCAAATAAGGGTAAAGAGCCCATCCTCATTGGAGAAAGTGATCCCCCAACAGACGATGAATTATCTTCCAGCAGCTCTCCACTCCTTGACCGCTCACCACCTTAGAACAACGCAGAGGCTGAATCCAAAAAGAGGCCCCCGCGCCGATCCAACCGGGATTTAGTGGCGAGCCTGGCTTCTGGGTATGAAGAGAGGCCGCCAGGCGCACGCCTATCCAGAACCGGCCCTGCATATGCCTATCCTGGCCGGGGCATGGCCCCTCGCTCCGCCGTGCATCATCCATCTCGGGTGGCCTCCGCCCCACATTTGGCTCCTTTCCGCCGTTCGGGGCCGCAGGATATGTTGTCCTCACCCCAGCCCACATATCAAATGTCTAAACTATTAGGCAAGAAATGTGATGCGTATGAAGTCCGAACATTTGATCCATATGAAGCGAAGTCTCGAATCCCCGATACGCGTAAGACGGTCTAAACGTCTAAACTGTGGTGCTAGCAAATGTGATGCAGATGAAGTCTGAACATCTTATCCATATGAAGGCGAAGTTGAACGCCTAATCTGAGAAGATGAAGTCTAAACGTTTGAACTGAAGATAGTAAAGGCGATGTTAGAGGGGTATGCCCTAGTATGACATCCAATAGAAACATGATAGTTCAAAATGCCATAATAAATGCCTATGATCCTGATGCAGAATCACTCTGACAAACCAACCACCTCCAAATGATCCCGAAAGATAAGGGATATGCCCCAGTGTGGCATCTATCAAAACATGATGAAATCCCAAAAATGTCATTACAAGACTCATCCTCTCGATAATGACTTTATGCGCAAACAAACCAATTCCTTATGATCCTAGCGAATAAGGGATATTGTGATGCCCCAACCTGGCACCCTATGTTAGGAAAGGGTGTCACAAATCTAAGAACTATAAACCTGTTAACTTAAATAATTATAAACAATTATCTTGAAAATATAAACTTACAAAAAATTTCATATGCATACACCGTAGTGGTATTTACAGTGTCCTTATACATATATTCTGAGTCTCATTTACTTTTACTTTTACATTTACACTGTCTCCAAAATCTTACAATTAGATTTACAAAATTGAGTCAAACCTACATGTGGTGTGGACTCCTATAGTTGTGTTGGCCCCACAGATATGACATTGAGGACGTCATCTTCTGCATCTACACGTATAAACACCCGCATTTCAAGCTTTACAGCCATGGAATTCATAAATATGGACGACCACTATAACAATCGTCACAATACTTTATAACATTTTATTCATATTACATATTACTTCTCATATCATTATAATTCAATTACATTTTGCATTTCATATCATTTTCATGTTTCATGCCTTTTATAAACATTCCAAAAATTTCATCTCATCTTATGTCATGCTTGCATATTCCAAAAAGCCGGATAGAAAGAACCTATGTACCTAAAGGTATTATCACCGTATTTAAGACAAGGATCTATAAACCTGAGTATTATATTGTATGACCCAAACGGGGCCATTATAATGATCCAAATGGGATCCATGTCATCGACCCAAACGGGGCCACTCTGTTTGTCAACTATATGCTACAACATTATTATCCCTAGAGGTATGTCTATCTATCCAACTACTCGATTATAAGCAGACAATCAGTTTTATTATGTTTTCTTAACAATCTTTCAAATATCAAAACACATATCCCATATACATGAATAATTACTGATATCTTGTATACATATGGGATATTCACTGTCAATTATTCTCTTGAACACGTGAGATAATTTCACATATTTCTTATGATCATTTAACTGTATTCTGTGCTTCTTCATATAACAAAAATATATGTACTTTTTTTCACACGATTAGAGTTCATATCCTTTCGTATCTTAATCATCTCAATATATTTATCCTATATCATGTAACATTAATTCATATAAATTTTATACAATTTTCGCTTCATAACTAATTTGTCGAATGGGGCTTGAGAGGCGCCCCAAGTCCATTTTCGACTACAATTTTGACCCTATAAACGGGATTGTTAGACAAAGTGATCTTCTAACTCAATATACCCCTATGTATTAAGTTTCTTCTGGTTCAAAAAATCATGTAATTTGGACTTTTAATTCAGGAGATATGGTCTAAACATTGCGAATTGCTCCTGGACAGTTTCCAGGAACAGAATATGGAATTGTGTTCTATATTTGAAAATTTTCTGGGAATGATAGAGACATAATTTGATCATAGTTTCTTCGTAAAAGTTGTTCTCCCAGATGTCTAGTTTGTACATAAATTTGAATCATCTCAATTTGATCAGTATAATTCGCTATGATTTAAAACAAACTGCATCATCTAGCTCAAAACTCGTTATGAGACAGTTTCTGCTGACATAATTATTCTCTTACTTTGACGAATTTCTGGTAATAATGGGTACTAAATTTGGCTATATTTCCTTCATGGAAGTTGTTTTCCTAGAAGTCTAGTTTACCAAGAAAGTGGAATAACTCAATTTGGATGAGTGAAACTCAAATTATGACCTAAACACCAGAACTGTATCAAAATAGATGATAACCTGACAGCTTACCCGTATTTTCACTTCATTCTCAAAAATAGGGGCCTTAGTTTGCTTCTTGGTATCCTCTATAATTTTGTAGGTTTACCTCTTAGGGTTCTTTCCCAACTGGAATCACTCAATTTGACGACCAGCTAAAGCTGCATGCCAAACAAAATAAGGGTTTTGGAAAATTTGACAAGATCTCCTCTAAAACCCCAAATATTTCCTTTATAATACAATCTCCTCATTTGAGGACCACAAACCAAATAACAATCAAAACCAACTTTAAACCAACAAAAACAACAAAACAAAGAGGGAGAAATTAGGGTAGTTTCCTAACCTTAATTTTCTTGAAACCTTCTCTTACTCTCTTCTCTCTTTCTTTTATTTCTTGTTCCTTGTTCATTTCTTCTACTTTCTTCCTCCTTCTCTTCTTACTTGTACAAAAAAAACCAAGAAATGGAGTAAAATCACCAAGGATGACTTCCTCTTCTTCAAACTCGTAAACCTAATTTCTCCAAAGCCAAAATGAAGAACTCCCCTCAATCAATAGACCAAATTTTATATTATCCCTCTTTTCTTTACAAGGCCTTGTTTGGATTTTCTCATTTTTTTTTAACTTTCCTCTTTTTTGCATTTTAGTCCCTCTTCCATATTCTAATTGCACACCAACTTATTACAATTTCTAATTAAGCATATACTCTTCTTCATTTATGACCTTTGGGTTCTTAATGTAACATTTTACTATTTACCCTTTAACTCTGAATATTCTGAGTTTTATCATTTTCTCACTTAGCATTTAAATCCCAAAAAAAATACACATTTACTTTTATTATACCCTAAACATGTTATAAAACTACTAGGGTATAATTTGGGGTGTTATAGATATGCCCAAGTATGACATGTATGCCATCCAATAGAGATGTGATGAAACCCCCAAATATCAAAATATGGATTCGACATCTCAACAAGAGTCTGTCTACACAAACAAACAAATCCAGATGATCCCAACAGATAGGGGGTATGCCCCAGTATGGCATGTCGAGGAATCAGTCTAAATCCATGCATCCCCCAATAACGAAAGGCAACCTCGGGTCATCCAGAACCGCAACTAGAAATGGATCCAAACACTAGTAAGGCATCTCCTAGAAAAAGCCACATGATAATATCCAGAGATCGGCCAAGTCTCAAATACCTATCCAAGTAGATCACAAAGCAGAACTGAATCTCATGGTCTCGTGGTGGTCTTAAGGACACTGACTATAATGTAGGCCATATGATAAGGTAAAAGAATAAAGGGAAACTAGGTTGAAATAATCAATGATCAACCCCATGCCCGTGTGGGAATGCCACATGCATAAGAAGTCTCCAATGAGCTATGGACACAATAACATACAATGAAGTAAGAAATAATAATGATGTAATGCAAAAAGTGTAACATGTGGTGAGACAGTAAGAGGAAAAGGCATGTAGAGTCAAAACATCAAACCCCAAATCAATAAATATACGTGAGGGTGATAAATATGAAATGAGAGGTAATAAGTCAAGAGGACAAATAATAAAAGAAGGAAAAATTGACGTATGATATGATTAATCTAACGCAAATCAAGTATAGGGAAGACAAGGCCGCCAAGAACGGGATAAATGAATAGGATACGACCGAGTCCCTAGGAGAGGATCACTATCTCTACATACCATTAATAAAATCAAAAAAGGATGATACTGGATCTTAGAAGTCTACATATGAACTCCTACAAGTAATACATACACTCAAAATAATGATCCTCATAAATCCATATACGTACTCAAGGAATACTGATACTGAATATATACAAGTGCGCATTTATATATATATATATATATATATATATATATATATATATATATATATATATATATATATATATATATATATATATATATATATTATATTTTTATTTATTTTTCTATTTTTTTATTTTATTTTTATTATTTTTATTTATTTTGCGCATAGACTGAATAAAAAAATGAGAGACAAACCAATATAGCAATAAACGAACATATCTCTAAGAGCTAAGGTACAATAAAACAACTCCAATAAATGACATAGTTTCCCCAAACTAAAAAGTCCTTAATATATGTTGATGGAATGAGCGTATGGATGACACGACAAACCCCATGGAATAAAAAAAAATGAATAGATCACCAATCTAAGTAGGAGAAAGAATGAGATGTAACAAGAAGTTAGATAGAAAGAAAGTGGTAAAAACGATAGAAACTATGAAATGGAGCGGATACAATGGTGCTAATGGTAAGGCGATGCAAAGAATATGTCAATGTGTCTATAACCCTAAGATCCCTAAACTAAGGCCCCTACACACCCGTGAGTCCCCCTATCTTAGGTATGAAAAGGTAAGCTTGGCGCAGTGAGACTCACAATAATAGCAAATTCAAGAAAATGTGAGTAACATGTGATAAGGTATATGGCTAACTGAAATAATGGCTACCCATCCCGCGACCATGGTCTTAAACGTAAAACTTTTTAAGTTGATCCACGTTGGTTGACTCTAAGAATTGGTTTCCATGTAAGTCCTTCAACCATGCAGCTACCTCTGAGGTAAACTCTCTAATAATGTAAGGTCCACTCTAGTTGGGTCTAAAATTCCAGGCTCTATGCACTAACTCCAGGACTCTTAAACCAACCGCCTCCGTAGTGGTCTAAGCTTGACTCGCTTGGAAAGAGTAAAGCATCTCTTCCTTTGGTAAGCCCGGGGACATGGTCAAGAAATTTCTCAATCTCCTCTCATCTAATAGGCTAAGCTGATCAAACCGTGACTAAGCCCACTCCGCCTTAGAAATATGTTGCTCTAGGGCTACTCTCAAGGATCCCATCTCTATCTAAACGGGCAAAACTGCCTCCATGCCATAAACTAGAGAGTAAGGTGTGGCTCTGTGCGATGCAAGAGTGCGTGCGCTATGTCTGAAACTTCTCATACCAGTCTCAAGAAGTCTCAATCATCTTGCGCAAAATACTTTTAATATTCTTGTTTGCGGCCTCTCTTGCCCCCATTTGTCTCTGACATGCGTAGACAATACAGCGTGTTAGGATGCCATATCCTACGTAATAAAGCGTCAATGCCTCCTTACTGAAATACACACCTCTGTCAGATGTCGACTCATGGGAACCCGTATCTAGGATATGCGATTTGATAAAAGGAATTGCCACCTTGGCATATTTAGCTTTGCCATAAGTGGCCTCTACCTACTTCATGAAATAATCAATAACAACGGGATGAACTCACTTGACCACTAGAACTCACGTGAAATCTTCCGGAAATAACATCTATACTGGTAGAAAAGGCGAGTGAGAGTCCCGATGCATCGCAAACTCGATGGTGGAACTTGTATGAGATCTCCATGCATCGACCTCTGTACATCTGAACAAGCATCAATGATATGATTCATGGTTAACCACCAGCAGTCCTCATAATCTTCTGAGCCAACATATGTCCTCCCGTATGGGGCCCGCGAGCTCAGGCACATGGACCTCTCTTACTCTGGTCGGCTAAATCTCAATCTAAGCCGCAACCAATAACACGCCATCAGCGCAAGTCTATAAGGAAGGTATCTCTCCATATTACACTTGTTAGATGGGTGACCCACACCCACGTCTGGCACTCCCATGAGAAAGTCGACGCAGGGTTATCATGACATATATAAAGAGCGATAAATATCATGATACCATGGCGGGACCATCATGAATACGACTCTCGTCAGTTAGGCTGACAATAAGTGGAACAACTCTAGTCTCAACTAGTGGGCGAACTACCACCCATGGAATCATCGATCATGGAGCTTGAGAAGTATCCGGGCATGAGTGACGGAGTTCTATGCTCTAGCAGTGAGTGTCTTTCGAGTTTTCAAATCTCCCAACTAGAAACTCTATTTAAAGCATAATAAGGCCTAAGGTTCACATCTCTAGTCTTCTAGTCACCCTGAATCCATCTAATCACCTGATTAGAATCATCGAATATCTTCATCCCTCTAATCCCAAGCTCAAGTGCAGTTTCTAACCCAAGGATGCATGCCTCGCCTCCATGATGTTGTTCGTAATTTGGATAACAATCCAAAAATGCCAAATGAACTGATCTCTGGATATGATCACTGTGTGGAGAAAACTATAGAACACCTATCCCATATCCATAATGGTTGGCTGCACCATCAAAGTACATGCACCAACTAGACAAACCAGTTACCCCTATAATCTCCTCATCTGAAAAATCATCATCAATCACTCTATGGCTGAGTGGCTGGAAGTGAGGCCCGAGTGATCTCTTCAAGACCTTCCCTTTATAGACTTTTGGGTGACATATTGAGGTATCAAACATTATCAAGTCTGAGCCATCTCATAAGCGTATGCTTATCAGCGTGCAATCAAGCGGATATCTCGAAAAGGATCGAGACCAGAAACAAAATTACTTTTCAAACCTCTGTCGTAGTTTCTCGATCTTAGTGGCTGAGCTAAAAATTTAGCGGACCGTCATACTCGACATCCTCTTACTCAGACCGCGGATAGCTGGCTCCTACCCCAGAATCATCAATTTTGGGTACAACATACCGCATAGGTAATGTGCGGCCCGACAAATGCAGAGGAGGTCGTCCCAGGCATGGGAGGTACCAAAACATAAGGGTAAAGCAAATGCTCTAATAAAACCCGGCGCTGCGACATGATCATCTGAGCCTTGGGATTGTTTATTTCTTAGAGGTCGGAAGATAGGCTCACAAGTATCTGTCAGTTTAATAATAAACCTTCTTATATATTGCAATCTACCCAAGAAACCCCGGATCTCAATCTCAGTTTGTGGTGGGGACATGTTGGGGTGCTCTGATCTACTTGGGATACCTTGATACCTCTCTCGGCCCAATCATGTAGCCCAAGAGCTTCCCAAAAGTCACTCCAAAAGTGCATTTCTTGGGATTCGGTCTCAATCTAAAGCATCTAATCCTCTGGAAGGAGAGCTTTAAAGCTACCCAGTGGTTTGCCCTATCACGGGACTTCACAATCATATCATCCACATAGACCTCAACATCCCTGTGCATCCTTGGCATGACGGTGTAGTGATTGCCTCTTTGATGGTACTTTTGCATTCTTCCAACCCAAGCGACGCGGCTCTATAATTGTAGGTGCCACACTCGGTGGTAAGATGTGTATACGTCGTGAGGAGCCATCGAATCTGGTTATAACCGGAGAATCCATCCATAAAGACAACATTGCATGCCTATACGATACTATCAACCCGGCATTATCAATATGTGGGAGAGGGAAATCATTCTTAGGGCTAGCCTTGTTGAGATTTCTAAAGTCCACACAAACTCTAACCTCGTCGTCCTTTTTAGGAACAGGGGCTGACGTGCCCGGCTCCTCGGGATACTAAACCAACGATGTAAACCAGCGCTAAGTTGCTTCTAGATCTCCTCCTTCACCTATAATTTCGGGGGTGTAATCACCTCCATTTCTACTTAACTGGTCTAGTATGTGGCACAAGCGGTAGGTGATGCTAAACTATAAAGCTGTCAAGGCCTGGCATGTCCTCATATGGCCATATAAAAACATCTAAGTATGATTTGAGTAACCTGAGAAAACTATCTCTCTCATCTGCACACAAAGTGGTACCGATCCTCAACTCTCTAGGCTGGTCTGCTGTACTAAGGTAAACTATCTCAAGGTCATCAAAATGATGTGAAACTCGATCATCAGTAAAGCTATGATCGGAGTCAGACCGGTAGTTGTCATCAAAATCAGGCTATAAAGGCTCATAAATAATATCACGAATATGTGATATGGGTGAATGAGGTGCACATGCCTCAATATCATCAATAAAAGAGACAGGAAAATACTCGAAAATGCTCAAATCCATAGATGAAAAGGCAAGTATATCATCCGAACATGAGACAAATCCTGACAAAATATCAAAAGAAAGTGGTGGGCCCATAGAATCGGACTCTCCCACAACATGTTCTAAAATATCAGAATCTGATATCAATAATAACGTAAATAAAATGTCGCATCATCATCAGGACGAGAAACATCCTCATCACCTCTCAAGCGAAGCACATAAAAATCAAGTCACGAGTCGGCTTAGGCTGACTAATGACCATTTGGAGTACCTCCTCAACATAATCATAAGATGACATAATCCCATCAATACCCTCATAATCAGCTATCTCGTCAGGAAAACACATAGTGAACACACTAGATCACCCAGGGGAAGGAGGAGCGATCAAGGTAGTAGAAGTGTCAAATTTTATCGTGCAATTTAAGATTTGTGAAAAAGTTCATGCATTTCGACATCTTTGGATGCTCCAGTAGGCTCATCAATTGATCTATCAGGATGTAATAATGGCTCTGCAAAGCCCTCCACCTGAAAATAGGCGTCGACCTCGAACTGGGACTAACATGATAGTTAAATGGAATGCGATGAACTCGAGATCTGACCCTCTCCTGGCGCAGTTGTGCCATGCATCGAAAATGCGCGGCTACAGTACAAATCCAAGCCAAGGGTAGGTCATGGTCCATTGTGATCTTCGCTACGGCCATCTTGTAATGCCACCCAAGCAGGCAGGGCATGTCGACATGCTCCTCATCATGTCCAAAACGATCAGGCTCCTATGTTGATCAAATGACATAAGTACTTAATCTCTAACAAAATCCCCTGGCTCCATGGTATGTACCTCATCAAAAGTGAATCCGATCATAAGTAAATCATCACCCCCATGGCTAATCTCGATATTATTTCATCAAATCAAATGTGGCCCACTTGTAGATGAAATAGTGATCACTCAACCATCATGAATGAACTTCACCTTCAAATGAAGGGAAGATGGGATAGCACCAACACTATGAATCCATGGGCGGCCCAAGAGTAGGTTAAAGGATGTAGGGATCCTCAAAACCTGAAAACAGGGGGCACGAAAAAGCGGTGACACAATCATCGGCAGAGTGAGTGCGAAAATCACCTCTCTACGATGCGTAAATGAATCTCAGCATGCATTGTAGATGGCTCAAAATCTATGGACATATCCTAGAGTGATAGCAATGGCAAGTGGATAGACATTTAGGAGCCAAATCTGTATTTAAGGACGGATGGAACACGATGACCTAAGCAACCCGATTGATATCACGAAAGGTCGAGTGTGAATTAGAACCTCGGGAGGTAAGTCATCCTTCGAGAAAACAATGCAACTGGCTCAACCAGCTGTGATCATATGTATTAGGCCCTCTAGCGATGTGGTCGTGTCAACTCGAATCCGACTCAAAGCCTTAATCAAAGTCTCTCTATGGGTGGTAGGAAAATTTGGCACAAACTCGAATAAAAATCTGAGCTGTGTACTTTGTAGTTTCTTGAGGATCTAAGTCACATCCTCTCTCAGCTGTCGTCTCTACGATGCCTCCAAGGGATCTATAAGCGAGATGGAACGGGAAATTTGTTATCGACCACCCTACCTCCTCTGATAACATACTAAATCTCTAGTGTATCAACTGTCCCTCGGTTTGGAGTCTGAATAAAAGGAGTCTAAACACTATAACACGATAAAGTCATTGGGCTCGATACAGGGATCCAAACTGGAGTGATGCTCGGTGTCAAAACGACATGTGCTTGAATCTGCTGGCTCAAAAACACTTCATGAACCCTGTCATCGCCATAACCATCATCAAATATTATGGACCTGCGACTTGCTGATCATCCAGTAACCCGACATATGGATCACGTCGTCGGACTCGACCAAAATCAATAGAATGAATACCTTCCGCTGGAGGATGAATCGCATGTGTAGAATAAGTCGAAAGGGGGTTAGAACTAACGCTAGGTTGTCCCAACCGCACAATACCCTAATCAATCAAGTTTTGAACAACATGTCTCAAAGTAGTGCATTGATATGTAGCATGTCCAAGGCCTTGATGATAGGCACAATGTAGGTCCATCCGAAAATGAGGGTGAACAACCTGCGGTAATGGCCTCGGTGCTAATAGATTGAGCAATCCAATAGTCATCAATGCCTATAAGACCTCACTGTTGAAGGCATGCCTAGTGGAATTAAAGTGTCTGACTACTCTGCAAGGCACATTATGTAGGAAGCTATTAGTATTTGGAGGTTTAAGATGAGCAGTAGGTGGTCTCTCCACAACCTGTGGAGCATAAACTGGGTGTGGTGGAGTGTATGGAGCTGGTAACCTAAGCAGTTGAGGTGGTATGGAAGGTCTATACTGAAATGAACTGATGGCTCCTACCTCCCCTGGTCTATATGATCCAGATGGCTTCTTCCCCTTACTATCATAAGAGGAAGAATCTGACCATAAACCGCGCACCATACCATCCTCAATACCATATGAGGCCTCTATCAAAGCTCTGTAATCCAAAATCGATACCCCCATAAGATGTCTAGCATAACTAGGTTGTAGACTCCTCATGATCATGCTAATATGCTCTCTCTCTGATGGATGATCAATCATCTGAATAAATTTCTCCCTCTAACGGGAGATGAATGATGTAGCAGTCTCATGAGCTCCCTACCTCATAGCCTCAAGCTCTCTCCTAGTGACATCTATGACAATGCTAAAAGAGAACTATCGGATAAACTCATGGGCAAGATCCTCCTAAGTCCGCCTTCACGAAACATCTAAGGTGGCAAACCAGCTATGTACTGCTTTCGATGACAAGGGAACGACATGATCAAAGCGAGGCCTCATCGAGCCATGCTTCTCATCAACTGACTATATATCCTCAAATGAATACATGGGCATTGATGAGTGCCTAAAACACTCAAGTTATACCTGCGTCGGTCTTACGTTTTTAGCGTTATTTTACATTTAAATACGTATTTTTATAGCCTAATGTCTGATTAGTGCAATTGGTGTGAATGCGGTGCGATTGATGCGGAAGAGCGGAGTTTTGGAGCGTTCTAAGCGGAGGATCAAAGTGCATAAAGATGGGGTACGGAGCGTCGCGGCGTTCAGCGTCCGCGATGTCCCCGCGTCGTGACGCCTCAGCCATCATGGCGTTTATGCGTCCCGCGGCGTCGTGCGAGTTTTGTCTTCTCACCATTAAAAGCAAAAAGGGGGTCTCGAATTTGAGGCATCGGGAATCACTTCTGCATGAAGGCACGGAATTAGAGCAATGGTGACTTTATCGATCTCGAGAAGAAGAGCACGATTGTATTTTGATGAGTGCCCAAAACACTCGGTATACCGCGTGTCTTAGGTTTTTTAGCGTTATTTTACATTTAAATACGTAATTTTTAGCACCGATATGCAGTATAGCCAGGATACGGCGTGAATGTAGGTTTAAATGAGGTGAAAAGAGAGAAAATTGTTGGAAGCAAATTGGGAGCGGTGGAAGCGGTGCGGAAAATGGTACGGAGCATCATAGCGTTCGGCTGGTCGCGGCGTAACGATTGTGGCGATCCCAGCGTCGCGACGTTGGGTCAACTTTCATTATGTAAAGTCAACAAGCGTTAGCGTCTAGCGTCGTGGCGTCTCATGTCGCGTTGCAGCGTCGCTGACGTCGGCGAGATCATTAAAAGAAAAAGGAGTTCAGAATTGGAGGATCGGGAAGCGTACGGACTAGGGCACGAAAATCCAGAGCATCATCAACATCGATCTCGAAGAAGAGCCCGTGATCAGCATCAACATCTGTGGATCAATTACATGGTAATGTTTGGCGACGTGGTATGATCATCTTTAGAGATCAGAGATTCGAAGTAGGGATACCTAGGGATATAAGTGACGACGCTTTGGTTGATTCGGTAAATAGGGTATTTAGATCCGAAGGTGGCAATTAAAGTTAAATGAACATTTAAGCATTTGGTCTGGGAGTTGGGGTAGAGATACATTCAATTCTACTAGCGAAATGAGGCGGAATACACCTCGAGAGAGGAGTATGCAAGTAAATAAGATCACCTAGCCATTAATAAATCATAACCGGTGAATAATATCACCTTTAAGAAATAATCCATTGAAAGTGGCGAGGGAGACATGACCACTGATGCCCATCACATAGTAATTCTTTCAGATCAGTTTGTTTATTTTACTTTTAGACATTAGTAACTTTATACACAATACATACATCCAGATAATATTTGACAAGTAAATCTCTGTAGTTAACTCACCTATCCCCTAGATCGACATCCGCACTCATTGGTACATCAGACATTCGGGGCGATCGCACTTGCGCACATAGGCGCATCACACACCACGCTTTTAGCCCTATTAATTTTTCTTCAAGGCCGTGTCTGGATAGGTTTAGAGTGATATAGAGAATAAAGCAATTATATATTACTCTGGAATTTTTGTTTTTATTTGTTATTACAAGTGCTGGTAATTTGGTTTTGTTGTTTCATGTGTGATTGCAGTTTAGATTTCAGTGAGTACATGCAACGACGAGATCAGTCACTAACATCACTGGACCTCGAGCCGTAAAGAACTTTACACAGAACACGCCGAGAACAGAGAACGAAATCTCAGAAATTTAGCAAACATGGATGACAATGAACCACAGGATCTTAGCATTGAGCAAAACGAGGCCCAGAGAGGCCGAAATGGTAATCACGTAAGGAATCAAGCACCCAGTCGCTTATTCACCTGCATGACTCTTCCATGTTGTTGGGGAGGGAGTTTGTTTACCGCCACCGTTGTTCGTGATAGCTATAAGAAGGCCACCTATTCGTGCAACAACTTCTCGAGTTGAAGTCACTACTTTACGATGCTTCGAACATCTTGTTTCACGTGTTCTCATGAGAATCCAACATGCATCCGACCAATTTTCTCAAGTTCATATACGACCACAAGTATAATGGGGTTACTCAAGAAGCTCGTGTCATGATTGTTCCTAATCGGCCACTGGGGTGATAGAGCCAAGCATCACAACTACCACCACCGTGATTCCATTACTCGCGGAACGACTTAGTAAAAATTCCGACCAAGTTTTTCCTAATCTTCAAAATTGCACAACTCAGGTAAGATCACTCGGCAATCAGAGGGAGAACTCGCGGCAGGCGTGGATACAGATTCCACGAACTATCGAGAAAATGCCCACACCAATCGACCGAATCAGATGGATGCAGTCCACACTTTTATAATGGCTCGAGGAACGCGACCAGAATGTTGATCGATGCCTCTACCGAGGAGCACTAATGAAGAAACCATGCACTGCTATGAAATCCTAAAGATGCCGCGAACCAATACAACCGGCCTAGAGAGAAGACTACACCAAGAAAGCAAAGAGTGGCACTGATAATGAGGTTCTTAAATAACTGGTCAATCCATGTCGCGACAACCGACTAAACAGCTTAATAGACAAAGAAGGAACCGCGACGCCATGCACTTCAACCTTAATGGAGTCGCAGAATTCGCGGAGGACAACACAACAAAGACAGAAAGTGTCACCAGAAACCAAACAGTCGAAAGGTGCCCAAAGACGTGGTCAAGGTTCAACCAAAATCAATCACAGCAGCAAGGACAGTATGGGGGAAACAATTATCAGAATCAAAATCAAGGCCAAGGGTGGCGTGAATAATCGTGACCGTAATAAGAACAATCAAGGGTATGGATGGAGGAATAATCGTAACAATATGCCATCGACCGTATTAGTGAACCACTTCCGAGAAAAAGACTTAACAAGCCCTCGCACAGATGCTAACCTCCCACTCGCTTTCATAAATGAGACCAAGGCGACATGCGAAGAGCAGGCAACCCAATGAACAATCAAGCAAGACAACCGGGAGGAATTCGGAGGGTACAAATGGGTCAAATGGCGAACTTATCGACAGAAGCGCAACCCGGGTTCTTTTACCAAGCAATTCGTATAAACCCGAGAAGAGACGGAATGAACATGTCAAAGTAGTTATACGAGAAGTGGTAAAGAATCGAGCACTGGCAATCCTGGGTTATAGAGAGGGTGGAGACTCCAGAAAGTCATCCACTCGCTCGCACGATGCGCGTATAAGCAAATGACAACCCACCAATTCCTTATCCACACCACTAAGTTAAGCATAAGCCGGATAAATGGGCCACTAAATTCATGGAGGTGTTCAAAAAGTTACACATCAATATCCCATTTGCTGATGCCTTGGAGCAAATGCCCAACTATGTGAAATTTATGAAAGACATTCTGTCTCAGAAGAGAAGATTGGCTGATTTCGAAACAGTTAACTTAATTGAGGAATGCGCGTCATACTCTGAGGTTTCTCTGCGTTTCAAAGACCTGCGCGCGCTTCACTCATCCTACGCACCATTGAATGCTATCTTCGAGAGCTCTTGTGACTCATATGTCAAGATAATCTCATGCCCTTTATCCATTTTTAAACGTTTGGGATTAGGTGAGGCCCGCCTAACTACAAATACTTCACTTGTCAAGAAATCTTTGAAGCATCCGAGAGGAAGAGAAGATGTCTTGGTAAGGTTGACAAGTTTATCTTCCTGAAGAGATTTCATCAGATGATATGGAAGAAGATAAAGAAATACCCATAATTCAAGTGCATTCATTTCAGAATCGGGCAGGCAATGATCGGAGGTTCGGGAGGAGAATTGAAATCGAGAGTGCAGAAGACATCAAGTTCAATGGTTTGAAGTCAGAGGACATCCCGTAAGTGATACGCGGCTTCACGGCCTAAATAGCAGAGGCTATGTCTAGCCAAAGCGGTCTCACCGGACCTTCGAGGCCAGCCTGGTGAGGAGAATGATTATGGAGAACATGAGCGAAGAGGGCGTAAGAATATGTAAAATGGATGGATCTTTTGACTCAATAGAGGTAACATCAATCGTTAGTGAAGGAGCTAAAACACCAATGTTACCTTAGCCGAACACCCACCCAAGACTAACAAAACCTTGCTCAGCCATTTGAAATATGCATATCCGGGGGATAAGATCTACCTTTACCAAAGGATCATCTCAGCATCATTGACTGAATTAGAGGAGGAGTAGTTATTGGAGGGTCCTTCGAGACCAAAAATGCGCCAGGTGGTCTCTAGCGATTCAAAGGGATTCGCCCCTTCCATGCATGCATCGTATTTTGCTCGAAGATGGACATAAACCTTCAAAGGAAGCAATGTGAGGAGGTTGAATCCGACGATGAAAGAGGTGAACCGAAAGGAGTGTATTGAAATGGTCGGATATCGGGTAATTTATCCTATTTCAGATAAAGGTACGGGTTAGTCCAAGCCAAGCGGTACCGAAGAAAGAGGAACAACTACTATAAGAATCAAATGAGAACAACATATTAACGCTTTCTCTAACAAATTACTGTGTGGAGAATTTGTATTGATTAATGAAATCGAACAAAGCCACTAAAGATCATTTCATTGCCATTTCTAGATCGACGCCGGATCGACAAATTTCTGGCCATGAATACTATCGGCCGATGGATACTCCTAAGCACAATCAAATCGCTATAGCCCCTGAAGACCAAGAGAAGACGACATTCACACGTCCCTATGGGACATTCGCATTCAGCGAATGCCTTGACCGCAATGTACTCCGCACATTTCAACAATGTATGATGGCCATTTTCTCCGACATGGTTGAGAAGACAACTAAATCTTCATGGATGATTTTTCTGTCGGGTAACCATTTGACAACCTGGTTCGAGAATTCCAGATCGCTCTTGATAAGATGAAGAGACCAACTTAGTACTAATCGGGAGAAGTGCCATTTTATGGTACAAGAGTGGTATCAGACTCCTATCATCTGATTAAAGAAGAGGAATGTAGGTGGACAGAAAGCAAAGATTGAAGCAATTGAAAAACTACCTCCACCCTCATCAGTTAAAGGAATCAAAAGTTTTTTAGGCCACGCTGGATTCTATAGGCATTTCATCAAAGACTTCTCTCAAATTGCTAAACCGTTGTCCAATCTTCTGGTCCAAGGGACCCCATTTGAGTTTGATTCGCAGTGTTTGCATGCATTTTCAATAAAGATGGTCGTCGCCTCCTATCGCCGCGTCCCGCATCGTCCTTCCCATCTTCGAATCTCATGTGACGCCACTGGGACATCTTTGCGATCAAGCAAAGACGGGGGCGTAAACGAGAGAAAATTTTCCGTGTGATTTACTATGCAAGCGTGAACTCGAATGAGCTCCGCCTTGAATTGGCGCCACTGGCGAGAAGGAACTTCGCTATTGTTTTCGCTTTGACAAATTCAAGCCTTATTTGATTGGTAACAAGGTGGTGGTCCACACTAATCACTTCTTCGCCATTAAATACTGATGACCAAAAAGACGCCTAAACCGATTAATCCGGCGGGTTCTTTTGTCAGCAAGAATTACGTCGAGATTAAAGAGCGAAGGCACTCAAAACCCAGCGGCAGCATCATCTTCACGTATCGGAGGGGGCAATGGCTGATATTCAGTGAATGATGACTTCCTGATGAGCGAATCCTAGCTATCACACAAGAAGGCGCCCATGGTTCGCAGACACGCGGAATTATTCAGCCAAGGTAGTCCTTTTAATTTAACTATCAACAGAAAAACGGCTGCACATCCGAAACACTACCATTGGGAGGAGCCAATTTTTACGTGACACCGTGCCGATCGATGATCCCGAGATGTGTGCCCGAAGATGAAATGCACAAGATAACAAGCACCGCACTCTACCATGTGGTGGACATTTTGGTGGCCAGAGAACTGCTGCCAAGGTACTTCAATCAGGCTTCTACTGGCCTACCTTATTCAAAGATGCTCATCATTTCGTATCCACATGTGACAAATGTCAAAGAATGGGAAGTATTTCTAGAAAGGACGAACCACCCATGCACCCCATTCGAAGCAGAAAGAGTATTTGACGCATGGGGATGGATTTCATGACCATTTCCATCTTACAACAACCTCGTACATTCCGCTAGTAGTGTATCATGCGTATCAAGTGGGTGGAAAGCACTCAATTCAAGACCAACGATGCCAAGGTCGTGGCTCAATTCTTCGCAAAGAACATATTCTCCCGACTGGAACCCTCGAGACCGGGATCACATATAATGGTACTCATTTCGCACAAGGTAATTGACAAGGTTTTGCAAAAGTATGGGGTGCGCTTATCGCACATCTCTCGTAGATATCACCCGCAAATTAAACGGGCGCGTGAGGTGTCAAATCGAAATTAAGGCTGTCGGTAGGCGCTAATAATTCCGTAAAAGGATCGGCCTAAAAAGATCGAAGATGCACTACGGGCGTATTCCCACGCCTTTAAAACTCCTTCGGGTATGTCGCCAGATCAGGTACGCAAAGCATGCCATCTTCCAGTTATAATCGAGCATCGAGCCTATCAAGTAACTCACAGCTTGAATAATACGACAAGACACTAACAGTGAGAAGCGACTACTACAAATTTCTGAACTGTATCGAATTCAGGAATGAAGCTTATGAAAATGCCCGCATTTACAAGGAAAAGACAAAAGCCTGGCACGATAAACACATTACTGTATGAATTCGAAGGACAACAAGTTCTCTCGTTTAATTCCCGTCTAAAACTCTTCCCGAAAATTGAAGCCTCGAAGCGGTCCTGCCCCTTCACAACTGACCAAGGTCTTTTCACATGGCGGAGCAGAGATTACACATCCTGAGAAGGGCACATTCACAAATACCACCCAACTAATGGGGCCGTGCATTTCTGAGGCAGTTCCATGCATATAACATATCATTCCTCGACCAGACGATGAAGTGCGCAAGAGATCATAAGAGCTCTGGGTCCCCGGCAATTTGAGATTCAAATAAGGCCGAGCTAACTACGTTAAACATAGCGCGCTGGGGAGGCAAACCCAAGTTTATTTTCATGCACTTTACTTTCAGGTCTCGATTTTTAGTTATTTTCGCTTAAGCCAGATGGTTTGTCAGGTCGTCAGATTCTAATCAAGTTCTTTCGTGGTTGTTTATCAGATCTCGCGCAGAATGTGCATTCCGGAGGATCCGTCATGGCGTCAAATGCAAAGAAAAAGTCCTATATACCCCAATCGCGACGAGGGAGCTTCTCTATCTAGACATTTGTTGAATTTCAGCATTTCGCTTTCAGAACGCCGCTGACACGCTGGCTTTCCACGCCGCGACGTTGTTTTCCACGCCGCGACGCTGTAACGTCAGCGACGTTGAAAACGTCAGCGACGCCAAGTTTACCCCTCTCCGGAACGCCGCTGACGCGAGATCCCAATCGCCGACGCTGATTTCGATATCGAACGCCGCGACGCTGATTTTCACCATCCTCCGTAACGCCACACGCGATTTCCAACCGAGACGCTTGAATTTTACACCTCGAATCGCCGCGACGTGAGTTCCCGAACGCCGCTGATGTCGATATCGCTATCCTTCGAACATCGCCAAGTTGAAAATGTCTCGAACGCCATGACGCTGTTCTCAACGCCGCACTGCCCGCTAAGGCCCAAAACCCCTTCATTTGCTGGGTTCTTACCTCTTCCCCGCTGGCTCAACCCTAGCCTCCCGCCCACCAAGCCACCCGCCCCGTCGATTCACCACACCGTCGAGATCGCTGTTTGCATTCCGACATCATCTCTGACACCACCGTCACCACCACACACGCACATTCTCCACCATCCCCACTCCCGCCCACCGCCTGGGCTTACCTTCTCCCGCAGACCGCATTACAGTGTTCCTCCTTCGTCATACATATTTTCCCTCAGGTCTAGTAGGTCCGGCTTTGTGGTGGTTATGTGTCCCACGTCCCGTTTGTCCATTGCTCAATTGGCTCCTGGGCCTTAGGGTGTATAGTGCTTGTAGGTGTTCGACATTTTGCCTAGCCAATCTAGGAGTACCAACTTAGTACCTTTCTCGAGTTCATCGAATCTTCAGAGCTTTAGGTCGCTACCCATGTCCGGAAAAGCGCGTAAGTTGCCTACCGCGAGGTTCGCCGCTGAGGATCTCGACCCCAAATTATTCATGTCACACGGTTCGTGAACGAGGGTGGTCGCCGATCGATTCGCACCACTTGCAAGAATCGCTCGCTCATTAGCGAGTGCGGTTTCCACCACCCTCGATGATTTTTTCCGTAAGACGATCGCGGCCAAGGGATGGCGAAAGACTTTGCCAACTAATTTATCCAATATGATGAGTGTGGTGCGAGAATTCCCACGCCAATCTCGCCTCCCATGTCATCAAAAGGTTCTGAGTTGTAGTGCTGGTCACTTGGGGCCATGAGTCATCAATAGTTACTATAGTCTAGATCATGTCCCCTCGGAGCCGTTTGATCGGCTCTACGAGCACCCCGACTACCCCGAGATCATTCGGGTATTGACTAATGGCCGGGGTGAGTGGAAACTCAATAGTGAGGGCCATGCAGTCTAATTTCGCGCCAAGCACTCGCCTATATCCTTAAAGAACCGGGCATCACTCACATCACGTCGCGCCTTATTCCGACGACGAACGTGTGTGGAAGTGACAAACAAGCTGCCTCGCCTACAACTATGCTGATCATCCAGATGATCCTTTGAGTGTCAAGTGCCATGCAGGATGCTATCCTCCATAACCTGGACTCTAAGATGAATTCAGCACCCTTCATCTGCTTACGCAAACGAGCCGAGTGCCCCAGATGACAATGAGGCGTGGTTACACCCCCATCAAGGCAATATCGCTAAGAGAGCATAAACCAAAAGCACTGCACTGAGGGGGGCTCAATGATCGCCATGAGCCCTGATCGAGATCGCGCCCACGACATCGCCCGCCAGACTCCCCGGGCGATCCCCGGGGACATCGGCCGTCTCAACAGTACCTCCACCACCACCACCACGCCAGCCACGCTGACCTACCGCCCACCTCGAGACCCTGCTTTCACTTACCTGAAGGCTGATGCATTTATCAGACCCAGAGCACCGAGTCCTCATCACACAGAGCATGGAGGTGCTTGCTACCGATGTATCGCACGCTGTCAGCCAACCGTGCCACTATTCTTCAACAATGCTAGCCCTCGCAGTTCCGATTGCCTACTTCGCTTCCACCAACCGCCACCGCCACCAATCAAGTAGTTGATCACCGTGGGAGTTCTCTTCACCCCATCGTTTTTATCATGCTGGTGACACTGATATTTGCTGGGGTGTGTGGTGATCGAAGCTTTTGGTTAGATTATTACTTATTTTGATTTTATTGCGCGTGAGGGTTGTTTCACAAAGCATGTTAGTCAGTGGAGCCTGCTAGTTTAAGTTTACTTTTCACTTTAATTTGATGAACTATGGGTTTTTGCCACAAGGTGTATTAGGTCATTCTTCTATGTAGTGGTTTCATGTGTAGTAGTTGAGTATGTGCTGCCGAGTCGAAGATCACTTTTGACCGACCACTATCGATACGGAAGAACGGATGGCTATGATGTTTGATGCTCCTAATTAGGTCAATTAGGTGATGGAGGGTTAGCTCGAACTTCACTCAAGTAGTTAAGAAATCCGTTTCAATGACCCTATCACAATCACACACTAATGACCTTCAGTGGTATGCATAAAAAAGTTTCTAGACCAACTACTAAAGTTCGACAAACCTTGGGAGTCTCTAAATATCTAAGTGATGGGACACCCAATCAAAAGAGGATTACCATCGAGCCCCAACTAAAAAGTTGTTTAGTTTCAGTTTACTTTTTCACTTTAATTTGATGAATCATGTGTTAGTTTTTGTTTGCGTGTGTATTAGGTCATTCTTATAGGGTGTAGAGCCATGGTAGGTAGTTGTATGCCATGTTGAGAGTCGAAGATCACTTTTGGACCGAATTCACTATTGACATGGAAGAACGGATGCATATGATGTTTGATGCTCGGTAATTAGGTTGAATAGGTGAGGAGGGTTAGTGAACCACTTTCGGGTAGTCAAGAAACTATTTCTCAATGACCCTATCACAATCACACACTAATGACCTTCAGGGTATGCATAGGTGCCGAGACCAACTACTAAAGTTCGACAAACCTCGAGTCTCAACATCTAAGCGATGGACACCCAATCAAAAGAGGATTGCCACGAGCCCCAACTAAAAAAAAAAAAAAAAGGCTTGTGAATTAGAATAAGCTGGTCATCCACCTTAATCCCGTACGCCCAAGGGGCCTTTCAATGCCTAATGCCCTTAGCCAATCGGTCGGGAGTCATTGACTTCACTGCCCACTACATGACGGTTGATGATCATTCCCACAACCTAGACCTCAGTTCGTTGAGCGTTCGGGGTGAAGTTTGAAGGAATTTAATGCCCTGCGTCTCTTAACCAATCGTAGGAGTCACCAATGGATCCCCTGCGCTTTACAGTGGAACACTCCATTTTAAAACTTTATTTGCACTAGCTTCTCCTTCATTTTTTAGGTGTATTTAGAAATTTTTAGGTATTTTGGTATGAATAAAAGGGTAAGGTTCTTATCCTTCTTAGTTAGCTTCTTCCAACAAAAGTGCTGAGCTCAAGTCGGGGTGCCTAACCTAGGTATACACTAAAAGGTCGCCCATTCAACGCGACATAGGGTCCTTGGGAAAAGTTATTGAATATCTCGGAGGTTTAGGCACTAGTCACTTTTACCTATTTCAACCTAGTTCTTCCGAAAAGTCGAACACCGTGGTGCATCCCGGGTGATCTTCGAACAAAACAGCCAGCTACTAAGCCTGGCCCACCTGATCCCCTAATTATCGCACGCATCAATATCTTAGTGTCGACACTAGTATGTAGGGTGTGTGTCCTGCGAGTCCATTCTGCTCGCACGCCACACGCTTAGTGTGATGAGTGCTTAAAACACTCAGTATACCCGCTGCCCACTTTAGGTTTTTAGCGCTATTTTACATTTAAATACGTAATTTTTTAGCTCGATATCCGAGTATGGCAAGTTCCTCGTGGAATGCAAAAAATGAGAAAAGAGCAAATTGTTGGAAGCAGCCTGGAGCAAAGGGAAAGCGCAGAAATGGTTGAGCTGTCAGCGACGCAACGCCGCGACGCCCGCACGTTGCGGACGCCCCAACGCCGCGACGCCATCAACCATCAGAAAAGTCATCAGCGCATCGCCGCGACGTCGCAACGCCATGACGCCTCAACATCGCGACGCGGCAGCCGCGACGCCAGCGCTAGATCATTGGGGTAAAAACAAAAGAGTTCAGAATTGAGGATCTGGGAAGGCACTGGACCAGTGGCACTAAATTGCAGTAGCATCAACATCGATCTCGGCATATCTTGATTTGTATTGTTTCCTTTCGACAAGAGAATGATGTTTCATTTATCGCCATCGATATTTTCTTATTCATTATGTTCCTAGATCTATACCTAGGGCATTGTTGAACCCTATCACGGCTTGAATGGATTAAAGTTTATTAATTTATATTATTCATCGAGCTATGATTCATTATAATCGCTTACATCCGTGGATCACCATATGCAATGTTTCGCCAGCGATTAGTATGATCATTTAGAGATTCGAGATTCGAGAGATGAGATACCAGGATAGGCGAGTAGAGCAGCCTTTGGTTGATTCTAGAATGTAGATATTTCTCTGACTCAAGGTGGCAAATTGGCGTTAGAATGATTTAAGCATTTTGAGTACCGAGTCGGGGGTAGGATACACTCAATTCTAATAGTGAACAAGCTAATACACCTCGAGAGAGGGTATCTCAGAAATAAGATCACCTAGCCATTAATAAATCATAACCGTGATCGAATAATATCACCTTTAAGAAATAATCCATCAGCGCAGTGGGAGACACCTAGTCTCCATCACATAAGAATTCTTCGCATCATTGTTTATTTTACTTCTCTCGCACATTAGTAACTTTATACACAATACATAACATCCAAATAATATTTGAAAAGTAAATCTCAGAGTTAACTCACCTATCCCCGAGGATCGGAGCATCCGTACCATTGGTACACTCAGACATTTGAGGCGACGCTGCGTGCACTTACAAGACATAAAGGACATTTTACACACCACGCTTCACCACATATTTTTCTTCAGCTTGATAATAGAACTGATGTTTTATATATCACATATTTGTATTTTCTTATTCATTATGTTCTAGATCTATACCTAGGGTATTGTTGAACCCTGTCACATTCGAATGGATTAAAGTTTATTAATTTATCTTATTCATTGATTATGATTCATACGACCGCTTTACATCCGTGAATCAATTACACGGGTGATGTTCGGGCCAACATTAGCAGGCACCATGTTTAGAGATCCGAGATCTCGAGAGATGAGGATACCTGTGGATATTATAGAGTTAAAATTTCCTATTGATTCGATAAATGTGAGATATTCCGATCCCGAAGGTGGCAATTAAGGTTAGGAACATTAAAGCATTTCTGAGTACCGAGTCGGTAGAGATACACTCAACTCTACTAATGATAGGTGAATACACTCCCAGGGTAATCTTGTAAGCAAGATCACCTTGCCATTAACAATTCATAAATAAACTGAATAATATTATCTTTAAGAAATAATCCATCGAAAGTGGCAGGGGGAGACATAACCCTAGTCTCCATTACATTGTAATTCATTCAAATCAGTAGTTCAGTTTAAATTCGCCACCAAGACTCTTCACTCAATACATATATTCAGATAATAGCTTAAAAAAAGCTAATCTTTATTCAACATACTCTTATCCCCGTTGGATCGACATCCGTACCATTGGTACACTATATTACTGGGCGACGGCTGCGGCACTCACAAGACATAGGCGTACATTTTACACACATCACGCTACCATTGCTTTAGCCGCCATTGCCGGGGATGTTTAGAGGATATAGAGAATACAACACTAGATATTACTCGAATTTTTGTTTTTATTTGTTTTTAAGGCGTTGCACGGTCTGTTTGTTTCTCGTAGGACGCAGATAAGATTTCAAAGGAGTACAGCGCACGACGATCAGTCGACCAACATCCGCTCGACTGATCCAGAAGAACTTTACACAAAACACGCCGAGAACGTAGAACTTTAATGTATCAGAAATATAGCAAACATGGAAAACACCAAGAGCAAAAAAAAATGGATCTTGGCATTGGAGCAAAACGAGCCACGAGAGGCCGAACTGAATAGCTTAAGGAATCAAGCACCCGGTCGCTTATTCAGCCGCATGATCCATTCATGTCAAGTAAAAGAAGCTCGTTTAACGTCCATCAAGAAACCGGGACAACCATCGTATGACCACCTTATTCAGTAAAATAACTTCGAGCTGAAGTCACTACTTTACGTGATGCTTCGTAACATCTGCTCCACTCGTTGCCTAATGAGAATCCAAATATGCATTCACTCAACTTCCTTGAAGTTTCGCGATTCAACCTATGCAGCACTGCAATCGTTTAGTTACGAGAGTTCCACTACCAGTATAGATCATGCACTATAACGTTACTACCTGATTCATTATCATGAAATACACAGAACTCACCCAAATTTTCCACCTCGAAATTATACCTAAAGAAGAGATCAAATACTTTGAAAACTATGAGAACCTGCGAGAGCATTGACATTTCACTAACTGATTATATATCATCAGATCGATCAGATGGATGCACGTCCATACTTTCTATAATGGTCCGAGGAATGCAACGAGAATGAAGATCGATGCTCCTACTGGAGGAGCACTAATGAAGAAACCACGACTGCTTACGAAATTCTGGAAGATTGCAACTAACACAAATCAATGGCCTAGTGGAGAAGATTTGGCACAAAGGAAAGCCATGGGTGGTACCCATAATGAGGTTCTCAATAACCGTTAATCATGTCAGCACAACTTACTGGGGCGCTGAATTTTGGGGACAAAGAAGGAACCGCTAATGCCATACGACCAACCCATTGGATTCAGGTGAATTCGTGGAGGACAACATAATAGCACGTAACGCCGGGCCAAAGAAAACCAAACACAAAGCGTGGCCCAGGTGATGTGTCGAGACCAACAGGAGCCAACTTGCACACGCACGCCACGTCGTTTATTATTTACATAAAGAAGAAGGGATGTGATGGGGAAACAATTATCGAATCGTAATCAAGGCCAAGGGTGGCGTAGTAATCGTAATCGAATAGTCGTAACAATCAAGGGTATGGATGGAGGAACAATCAGAACAATATGCCATCGAACCGAGTTAGCGAACCACCTCCTGAGAAAAAGGTGGACTTAGAACGCCCTTGCACAAATGTTGACTTCCCACTCTGCTTTTATGAACGAGACAAAGGCGCATTATGCAAGCAACAAAGCCACCTAATCAACAATCAAGCAAAGACAAACTGAGAAACTTGTGAGGTACAAATGGTCGATGGCTACCTGCTGACAAAGGCAAACAGATCACTACCAAGCAATTCAGAGGTAAACCTTAGAGGAGAAGGGAAAGAGTACTGCAAGGCCATCACTCTAAGGAGTGAAGAGAGTTGGAATCCCAAGAGTCGCGAATCAGCGGTAAGAACCGAAATTAAGGAGCAAGACCAAAGCATCCCAAAAGACTGTATGCAAAATGAGCGCTCGAGATACGAGAACGCTGGCGATACAAAGTCACGAGGAGACCAAAAAACAAACAAAACAGATGAACCCGCTATACCAATTCGTATCCTCGAGGTTGAAGAAAGGTAAGTTAGAGAAGTAAGCCGCAAAGTTTCGACATCTTCAAGAAACTACACATTAATATACCCTTTGAGGCTTCGAGAACATGCCAAGCTACGTGAAATTCATGAAAATCTTGGCAAGCAGGAATATAATCATCACCTTAATCAGAGGAATGCATTGCCATCCTGCAAAAGAAGCTTCCCCCAAAACTTCAAGATCCGGGCAAATTTGCTATACCATTCTCTATAGGGAACCGAAAGACGGAAAAAGCCTCAGGATTTCAGGGGAGCAAGCATCAACTTGATGCCGCTTTCAATGTTTAAAAGGCCAGCTGGGGAACCAAACCCACTCGCCAATCGCTTGCAACTCAGACAGTCCTACCAACATCCCTGGGTATAATCGAAAATGTCCTAGTAAAAGCTGGGGTAAATTCATCCTTCCAAAGAGACTTCGGCCATTCTCGAATACTTTTCGAGGAAGATGACCTCATTCCCACTGTACTCGTGCACTCTTCCGCCACTGAAAAGCTCAAATCAATGTGCAAGAAGGTGAGCTCAAAATTGAGAGTCCAAGGAGATGATATCACTTTCCATGTATTCCAAAATTTCATGAAGCATCCAGATGATCGATCCAAAATGAAGATATCTCTAACTTCACTGCACGTAGATTTTGCAAGGCGCGAAAACTCGAGATAAGCCACCATCGTACGTAAAGAATCGAGAAGGTCAAGGGCATGAACAGAAGGATATTTCATCCACCTTGAGCATTGGTTGTGAACACTATAAGGAGATGCGTCAGCACTCCCAGTTTCTTCTAAGCAAATAGCACACGATCTGTGGCCAGGTTTGAGGCTAACGATATTAAATGATAGCTTCGGGAGGCAACCCAAGTTTTCAGAATTGCCTTTCCTATGGTTTAAATTTTATTATTATCCGTTTAAGTTATGTTGGTTTGTCAGGCTGTCCAGAATCTGAATCATTTTTTGGGTCAGATAATTTCTCGTGACACGCGATCAAAGTAATTAGGAGGATCCACTCATGTAGAGCACAACAAAATTCCAGAGAGTCACATTTACACGAGGAGTTTTCATCGTAGACTATGTATAATAATGTGCATTGCAAAGCCTCGTAACGCCGCTATCGCTCTCAACGCCACACGCTTGACCCTCCGGATTGTCGCGACGCGATTTCGACCATCTCCTGAATGTCGCGATTGAGATCCCAACGCCGCGACGCTGGGATTCAACCTCTCTCGAATGTCACGACGCGGG
This sequence comes from Tetrastigma voinierianum, assembly GCA_016808115.1. NCBI lineage: Eukaryota > Viridiplantae > Streptophyta > Magnoliopsida > Vitales > Vitaceae > Tetrastigma > Tetrastigma voinierianum. Next base: position 202,036 of record JAEQBH010002591.1, on the reverse strand, counting down.
AGATCCCAACATCGCGACGCTGTTATCCAACGCGACGCTGGAAAACTTACTTCCCGAACGCCGCGACGCTAAGTTCCGAACGTCGCGACGCCGCTCGCTTTAAGGCCACCCACCTCCCATTTTTCCACCCTACCCAGTTTTGCCCGAACCCTAATCCCCCGCACACCCCTTCCACACCAATTTTCGCCGGGAGTCCCCTACCACAAGGTGCCTGAGATCATGTTTGCCTTTCGACACCCTTCGACACCGCCTCACCATCTTCCTGATCCATGCCTCAGTCCCCCGCACTGATCGCACTTTCCACACTTCACTTAGGCGTCCTCGCACTGGCCTAGTATCTCCACTCCAGGCCCAGAGTTCACGCCGAGTTACATTTCTGTGTGGTTCCATTTAGGTCTATTTCAGGTTGGTAGGGTCACGTTTAGAGTCACAGTTGCACTTAGCTAGTTTTCTTTTTTCCTAGTGCATTCTAGGTGTTTGTCATATTATCTAGCCTACTGCGTGTCACTGGTGCCACTTCACGTATTACCTCCAGGAAATGCAAGCCTTCCTCTAATGTCCGGTTAGTGAAGTCATTTACAAAGCTGGTCGACCAAAGACGATTCGACCCCAATTATGATGTCTCACTCGTCATTAATGAGGGACAGCCACGATCGTTCGCACCATCCCAAGAACCGATCGCTTATCAAGGAAAGTGGTTTTCATCACCCTGATGACTTTTTCTGCAAAACTATCGTGGCCAAGGGATGGCGAGCACTTTGCCAACCACCTCATCCAGCTGCGATGAGTGTGGTGCGATAATTCTACGCCAATCTCGCCTCCCACGTAGTTAAGAAGGTTCGAGTGAGGGGTGTATTGGTCGACTTTAGTGCGGAGTCGATCAATCGCTATTATAATTTGGATCATGTCCCTTCGGAGCCGTTTGATCGGCTTTACGAGCGACCCGACTACCCCGAGGTCATTCGGGTCTTGACTAATGGGCGAGGTGAGTGGAAACTTAACAGTGAGGGCCATGTCGCTCACTTCCGCGCCAAACATCGCCTATATCTCTGCTGTTTGCAGACATTTCATCACGCCGCGCCTCATTCCGGGCCGACTTAACGTGTGTGTAGGTGACCGCCAGCCGTGCCTGCCAACTATGCCATCATTCAGGATATTCCTTTTTTGATAGGCGTGTTATCGAGGACACCATCCTCCATAACCGGACGCTTAAGAGAATTCGGGGCACCTCTTCTCATTTTCGCTTATGCAAACGAGCCGGTGCTCCCTTTAGATGACAATGAGGAAGCGTGTGGTTACACCCCATCAAGGCCACACGCTTACAGGACAAACCGGTGTACCACGACCGAGGCCTACGATTCTCCGCTACGAGCCCTGACGAGGACGAGCCCACGACCATCGTGCTCGCTTTCACCCCGGGTCCCCAGGGGGACATCAGCAGCCCGTCCCACCCACCACCTCACCACCACCTCCACAAAGAACACCTGAGGCGCCTCCCTCCAATCCCAACCCGACTGAGGACCCTGCCTCTTTAATGAGCGCTTTGATGCATTCCGGGATGAGACTCAGAGCACCAGTCTCATCACACGTGATACGAGGCCCTCGCGCCGACGCAGCGCATGGGCTTCCTCCGCCAACTGTGCCACTATTCTCGTACCGCAAGAATGCTCCAAGCCCAATAGCCTAAATTTTCTAAAGATTCCACCAAATAGCATCGCCACCATCGCAGCGACCACTGATCACTGGGAGTTCCTTCACCCCATACTATTATTTTCACAAATGGGACACCGGATATTTTGTGTCGTGTGTAAAAGCGCTGGATCGAAAGGACGAAGTTTCTTGTTAGATTACATCGCTTTGCCTGATTCGTGAATCAGGCGTAGTTTTGTTTCGTTAAAGCATGTTAGTTTGTGTTTCATTTAGTTTCATTTTTTTATATACTTTTTCGCTTTAGTTTGGCCGAGGCATGTGTTTAAATCGTTTGTGTTGTCGGAGTAGGTCATACTCCATACGTATCGGGTTCTCGTTTGTAGGTAATTTGTGTGTGTGCCATGTTTGAGAGTAAAGATCAATGCTGAGCCGAATCCACTATTGGGTCATGGAAGAACTGGATGCATGTGATGCTCAGATGCTCCCAGAATAGGGTTGAATAGCGGGAGGCTTAGTGAACCACTCTCCGTAGTCAAGAAACTCCGTTTCAACGAGAGCCTATCACACTCACACACAAATGATCTCTAGGATATGCATAGGTGCCGAGCCCAATTACTAAGGTTCAACAAACCCTGGGAGTCTCTAAACACCAAAGAGATGGGACACCGTGAATAAAGAGGATTGCCTTCGAGCCCCAATATGATTAAAAAAAAGTTATGACTATTTAGGGTATTAGAATAAGCTGGGAACTTCCAACCCAATCCCTGCACACCCGAGGGGCCTTTCAGCTCAATGCTCCCGAGCCAACTCGGGCCGGAGTCATTGACTTCACGTCACATGTGACGTAAGATGGAAGTCTCCTACACCTAGTGGCCCTTAGGTTTAGTTATGTTTGGGGTGGTGATGTTCGATGAACTGAATGTCCGGCGTTCTAACCACTGGGTGGGGAGTCACAAATCGATCCCCGCTACATGAACACTCGCATAAACTTACGCACTAGTGTTGCTTTCCTCGAGGCGAGGTATGTTTAAAAATGACAAATCCATGTCTTATCATTTCGAGTTAGTTTTCCCACCAGTGAGTCGACTTGCCTGGGGGCGCCTGAATCCCCAGATATTACCTAGAGGTCATTTATTTCACGCACATGGGTCCTTGGGAAAGGTTATTGAATTGGAGGTCGGGGTACTAGTCACTTTTACCTATTTCAACCTAGTTCTTCGAAAAGCCTAATCGTGTGCATCCCGCGACTTCGAACAAAACTACAGCTAGCAAGGTGAGTTAGTCCGGGCTTTGATCCTCTACATACGAAGATGTGCATCAATATTCAGTGTTGTGACTCAAAGATGTAGGACGTGAGTCCGGGGCTTAGAGTCCATTCGTTTGGGACAAGAAGCTAAGTCAGGCGTGACGAGCCTAAAACACTCAGGTTATAATTGGCCGGTCTTACGTTTTTTGGCCGCTATTTTACATTTAAATACGTATTTTATAGCCTAATGTTTACTAAGTAACTGTGTGAATGCAGCGAATTGGTACGAAAGAGCGCCAGCGCTCGAGCAGAGATCAGTGCATAAAGATGGCTGAACGCCAGCGACGTCTAACGCCGCGACGCCCAATCTACACGCTTCCCACGCCGTTACGCTTCAACGCTCGACACGCCGCCATGAAGTTTTGTTTTCTCACCATTAAAAGCAAAACGTTAATTTGAGGCAACGGGAATCATACGAACGAAGGCACCTGAATTAAGGAATCGCGTAGCGGAATCATCTCAAGAAGAGCCCGTGGATTGTATTCCTTTTCTTCGCTTGATAATGTAACTAATGTTTTATATATCGCATATCAGGTATTTTTCTTATTCATTATGTTCTAGATCTATACTCTAGGGTGGCCATTGAACTCCGTCACATTCGAATGGATTAAAGTTTATTAATTTATCTGACCATTGATTTATGATTCATTATCATCTCGCTTTTACATCTGCGATTCAATTACATGGTGATGTCTGGCCAACATTAGCGTAACCATACTGGAGAACCGAGATTCGAGAGATGAGGATACCGTGATATGAGTAGAGTAACTTCATTATCTTGCAAATAGAGATATTCGATCCCAAGGTGGCAATTAAGGTTAGAACATTAAAGCATTTCTGAGCACCGAGTCAGTAGAGATACACTCAACTCTACTAGCTAGATAGCGAATACACTTAGGGTATCTTGTAAGCAAGATCACCCTACACACAAATCATAAATAAATCGAATAAGATTATCTTTAAGAAATAATCCATCGAAAGTGGCAGAGGGAGACATAACCCTAGTCTCCATTACATTGTAATTGCTCAAATCAAGAGTTCGGCCTTAAATTGGCCACCGCACTCTTCACCCAATACGTTTATCCAGATAATATTTAAAAGCCAATCTTCAGATTCAACATACCTTATCCTCGCGGATCGATATCCGTACTACCGTACACTATATTACTGGGCGACGCACTTCGCGCATTACAGCATTTTACACATCACGCTACCGTCGCATCCTCTCGTCAGATACCACCCATGTCAAGCATCCGAAATTTAGACTCAAGAAGTGGGGTCATAGGTGCACCATCAAATCCATCCCACATCCATACCTTCACCCACCTGTCTGGGCATTCGCTCTACTCTCCTCGTGATGTAATCACCGGCACCAATGGGCCTAATCGAACAACTCCATGTGGCAGATCACCCTCTCGTAGCCTGGATGACAAAAGGAGTGCCCGAGGGATAGGCGCACTCAAGTGCCATCCTCGAGTCATCACGAGGTGAGGTGGTGCCCCCACATGTCAAACTCGAGTATCCTCCTCGTGGTTGAAATCGCGGGTTTACCGCCCATCAATCCTTCGACTAAGGCCATGTACTTGGTCCTGGAGTTACGCGACGTATTCGTAGCACCGCTTCAATAATCACTGCATGTGGATCCATATCTGTTTGATTTGATGTACGTACTAATCTACCCTCAAATCTAACCCACGAAGATGGGCCCAATTCGTGTTAGTGAATCCTAAAAGTGTAACCGAAACAAATAAGGTGGAGTTCAAGTCGAACCCAAAAGAATGCTGCTAAAATAAAACTGAAATAAGCAATCTGTCACTATGCACAAAACTACCCCACTGAAACTCAATACTCTGATCAATCTCTGTATACCCTCGAGAGGAAACCAAAATGGAGAAATTCGGATCCATATCATGACTAAACCAACTCTGAAGGCTCACACCTAATCAGTAAGATCTAAACTCAACCTAGAAGGTCAATGGTGGCTCTAAAAAGACAAGGGTGCGTGGATCTTTTAAAGGGGTCCCAAGAGCGATCAGACCTGGCAATAACCTCCCACACGTCTCTCGAAAGACTGGTGCTTCCATGTAAGGTGGTCATCAACTCCACACATGCATTCCTCGACATCCCAAGGGGAGGCCTATGGTAAAGGCTCCCACTACTCTTAGCACTTAGGAATAAACTAAGTGTACAGTGAATGTGTGAAAGCATCCAAAAAACCTAATAAATCTAACACAAAGAAGAGCACATTGGTCATACAAATATCCTGGAATCTAGCTCTGGGCTATACAAGACTTCAAAGATTGGACTCCTTAGCATCAATATGTTAACCACCTCTTGAATGCTCCCAAATATAGATATAACCCATTGCTGGACCTTACTCCTAATTATTCGCTCGGTCAAAGATCAAACAAGGAATAATAGGTCTCCAATCAAACATCAAACATAACAACTAAAGGGACAAAGTCGACCAAGATAAAGGAGTCGGAGATAAGGGGATTAATGTGTGTCCCATATGCATACAACATGCAATACAAGAGAGGGGTAGTCATAATAACAAGTAAAATATGTGAAACACAAGTATCTATACACAATAAACATATCAAAATGTCGGAAATATACACAAGCATACATCATGATGAAGCAAATTAATTAATAAAACAAACAAACAAACAAACACTCAATGTTATTAAAGACAAAAGATGATATCAAATAATCAATCACAATTGCCATTATTTTACTCAAATTATATTCAAGTCAGACCTACTAAATTTCTTAACGGATTCACCATTTCAGGACACTCTATTTTTCATCATATGCTCCCACCGAGGGCAAGACTTTTTTTTCTTATTAAAACCCATTTTTTTAAAAACGGCCTGAGCTCTAATTTATTTTGTTATTTTTTTAAAGGGAAACAAAATAAGAAATAAAACCATGGGCAGGATTCCTTATTAGAAAAGACTCACGAAACCAAAACCGAATCCAGAGGTCATGTTTCCTATCAGGAAGGTACGGTAGTGAGCCGTAGCATCTCTCTAAGCCCATATAAAAACGGTCTCTACTAAACAAGTTTAAGGAACTGTGACAATCAATTAATTAATTATAGATGTCAATAAATCATGTAGATGGTAAATAAGAGCAAAATTAAAGAGAAAAAATGTGTACCTTGGCAGCGAATCGAGAGCACTATCAATAGAAAATCATATTAGTTTGACACAACAATATAGAATATTCACATTTAATTAAAAAACTGTTATAGATCATAAGTCAAATTATTTGTTAAAATGATACATGAATGTCAGACCCCACGAGCCATTTATATATTTTAATTAACTCCCTGAAGATTATTTTTCACAAGGCTGTGACACCATAAATCCCGGAGATTAGTTGACAACGTCGACCCATGAAGGTCGAGGATGTCGGGTAACCCGACTACCACACCATTGAGTCCTTTTCCTGGACCTGAAGTTTAACGAGAAATCGGGTAGAGTTTCAGCGCTTTGTACGGGGGCTCTACCCCAAATGCATGTGTGATTACAGCATGTCCCGATATTATCTGGCAGCCGCACGGGTCCACATATGAGTAAAAATTGCCACATAGGGCCCATTTATCCATACTCAAACATATAAGCACATGACTATAGGACCATAGTCCATAAGAGTTTAAATTTACACCACTCTTATACAAAACATAAATCAAAATTAAGAATTCTAATACATGTTTTACAAAATATGAATCAAAGCCACAATCCGACTTTCTTCTCATTATCGGCCTCTAGTGAGCGCCATCTCCTTGCACATCCCCTGTACTTGAAAGGGGGGTCCCACGACTGGGTTTGCATTGCCCAGTAGAGTGAAATCCCTCTGAGGGCTACTCCGCTAAGCTGCTGCAATGGTCATGCCCTGAAGCACATTCAATCACGATTATGTCCAATCACAAATGGAATCTACATGACATGAATGAGATGCTACTCCTCATGATCCCTATACCAAGTCCTCACCGACTTCTCTCAACATGCAATATGCAATGTATAAAAAATTGTTTTCAAAACAAAAGATTTTTGTATTGAAAACTCATTAGACAATTTTCGATATCAAAATTTATTGGACAACCCTCCCAGAGTATAATTTAGTGGACATATAAAATAAAAGCGGCTTTGTTCCAAAAGCAAAATGTTAGGCAACCTCAGAATCATTCATGCGACCTTTTGGGACTTTGTCCTAGGCAGAAACAACGTCAACACCAAACACAATGCAGTTTTCCCTTACTCACCCGATTTATCGTGCCCCTTGCGTAAATGCGTACAATATGCCATTATCTATCTTGCCATGCTACATATATATGAGTGCTATATGTACATTCTATAATGCATTTCAGCCAATATAATTGGAAATTTATATCCAATGAACACATAAATTCCAATTAATTCACACGATTCATTCCAACATATCAATACACGCATACATTGACATCATAAGTCATTCCCACTCGAGTAATGACATAATTTAACCTCTAGGCCTAATTGTGACATCTCAAGTCCACAAGTAGCCTACAACAAGTCATGCAATGGCCTCAATCATACACAAACTCATGCATTTCCTGACCTCATGGATATTATATCGCATATATAATCATAACCAACATACACACCAATTTAATGTATTAGACCACACAGCGTCATCACAACCCGTTGTTTTGCCAGAATTTGCACAATTAAATTTTTAGAAAATATGTGGGCCCCAAATTCCATTTACAGGCATATGGCCATATTCTAGACTCAAGGGGCTTTCCGTAGAGTCTAAGGACACACAAATCAGAGTTCGGATGAAAGTTATAGTTTGTCAGTTTAAAGGCCTTGTATGAGCGGTGACTTGCGCACGGGACCGACGGGGAGCCTACTGTTTTCGTCTTTTTTCGGATATAATATAGTTCAAATTGAATTAGGACATATGGATCGTTCTAGACTCAAAGGGCTTTCCATAGAGTCGAGAACACCTGAATCGGAGTTCGGACGAGAAGTTATGGCCATCGAAAGTTGGAGGCCTACGCCATGATGGCAAGGGAAAATGCGTTTTTCTGGTTCTCTAAAAGCCATCCAAACAGTACCTAAGGCTCAACCAAGACCAAAACGACTCCTAGATGGAAAATAAGCCTAAGTAGGAAGGTTCCCTACCTCTTGAAGCGAAGACGAAACAGACGGAAAGCTCGAAACCACGGCCTTAGAACTTTAGCTCAGATCTTCGTAGAAAATTCTTGATTTTGGTGTCCATGCCTTGCCCTCAACGAGTACTTCGACTTTAAGTCTTGGCCCAACGTGAGACGATCATTCGAACCCATAGATCTTAGAGAGAATGTGGAGCTTTTCTCTTTAACTCTTCTTCTCCAAACACGAAATCTTCGACGAAATTCAGTGTTGTCGGTACCCACGCATAGCCTTCGTTGAGTATATAGATGAACTTTAAATCTTGGCTCGACGGATTCCGACCACCCGATCTCCGTATATCGTAGAGAGAATGAGGAGTTTCTCTCATTTCTCTCTCTAACTCACTTCTCTCCTTACTTCCCGTTTTTCCCTCAAAAAAATGAGCATTTTCTTTTCTTCTTCTTTTTGTCTCTCTTAGCTTAAGTTGGATGCGGGCCCACTTACGGCTCACGCGTCCATGACTTGATCAGGGTTCATTTATCATTGATTTATTGCTTTTTAAGTTCGATTAAATTTAAATGAACTTAACTCTAGTTATTTCCTGACTCTCGAGATTCTCGTAAAACTCTCGTCTCTGGATTTATTGGCAACTCACCACTTTCGAGGCTTCGTAAAAATTGATTGTCTCGGTGTGAAATTTTTTCTAGGTCACTAGATTTTACGAGAAAGCAGATTTAACGACGGTCGGATTTAGATCATTCGAGATCTAGAGAGAATTTTCTAGGCTTCCTAAACCATTATGACAATTTATTATTATTATTATTATCATTTGTCATTTTTGAAATTTCCTAATTTTCTCGGGTTTCACGAGGCTATTGAGTAATCATGCGTTTAGATTTTGGCTTGATTTGTCGAATTGAAAGTTTGAAATTTTGGAAATTGAGAATTTTGAAATGAATTTGAAGTTTGAGAATTTTGAATTTAGATTTTTGGAAATTGGATTTTGAGATTAAAAACTTGAATTTTATGAATTTGAGATTTGGAATTTAGAAATTGGAAGATTTGAATTTTTAAATTATGAAACTTTGAATTCTGAAATTGGGAAATTAGGAGATTTTGAATTTTTTTTAGATTATGATACTTTAATTTGTAAAATTGGAAAAAATGAAAACTTGGAAAAAAATGAAATTGAAAATTAAGATAATTTAATTTTAAAGTTGAAAATATGAATTAGAAAATGAGAAAATGAGAATTTGAATTTTTGAAATTTGGACATTTAAATTTAAAAAAATGAGAAATGAAAATTTAGTACTTGATTTTTTGAAATACTTGAATTTTAAGATTAAATTGAAAAAAATGATTTTTAGAAAATGAGAAATTGAATAAATTAAGGGTAGAAATTTGACGGGTTAAAGAGTTGATCAGAATGCGTGGCTAAAGGTTTGGTTGAATGACCTAATAAGTCGGTAAACTAACCTAATAGGTTGGGTCTAAGTAAGTAAGTTGTAATTGATTGGGCCTAAGTATGTTGGACCTAATGGACTGAACCTAAGTATGTTGGGCCTAAATTAATGGGTTGGACCTAATTTGATGGGCCTAAATAAGTTGGGTTAGACTATTGGGCCTTGATACTATTGGACTTAAGCAAATGGGTTTTGTTTAATGGGTTAAACTATGGGGCTTAACACAATTTTCTAAATAGAGTCATACATCAATCATATGCCAAATGTAACAAATTTTCATAAAACAAAAGAAAATATCTCCCTAATCGAACCATTGTTCCCGGACACAAAATACTACTTTTTTGAACTCCAACCCCAATCTTCACCGTTCAGAATGAAGATCAATGAGTTAAGAACCTCTCCTCCAAATTTCAAGTTGATTGGGCCACAGACGAAGCGGGATTGGACCCTTGATGAAATTTGGACAATGAAGAGAAAAACATCGATTTTCTCTTTTAAAATCTAGAAACATAAGCATTGTTCTATGAGTGAAAGACGACTGTGGGACACTAAATCCAATCTTCGCCATTCAGATTGAAGATCTATGTCTTATCTCAAAAATATCTAAAACTCAAAACAATCCGACGGTGGACCCTCGTTTTGGGGTCTACACTCCCCTTTTTCAAAACTATTTCTTTTTACCCGCTTGTTGTAGGCCCTAGACACCTTCTTTTTCTGGATCTTGATGTGGTCAAGCGCTTGTAATCTTCCTACATCACACGTGGCATTCATGTGAGTAACCCGAATAGTCATATGGGTGACCAGAATCTGGTTACATGATAGTCAAGCAAATGCCTCGAGCTTAGCAGGCAGGAAGGTCGCGACTCAACGGGCAAGCGGGGAAACTCAGCGGGCGGGACCCGAGCTGCGAAAGACAAAGCTGGGGCGGAAGGTAGAGAAGGGGTGACTTCGACGGTAATAAACCGCAGATCCCTACGTTGTTTGCAAACCGGGGTGACCCCCGTGTGACGATTTTGCATTTGAGGACATTAATAAGGTTATCGACACAAAGGGCAGATACCGAAATAAGGTTTTTAGACATTGCAGGCACATGCAACACATTGGTAAATAGTAAGGGGATAGGTAGAGAGGTAAGGGTGAAGGAACCAATGTTAGCTATAAATAAACTTGTACTACCACCAATAAGAACACGATCATAGGCGGTGTATGACTCATGAAGGGCAAAAGTGGCAAGATCCATGGTCACATGGTGAGAGGCACTCGAATCAACGACCCAATCCGAAGAATCATCAGGGTTGGAGTAATGGATTGTAGTGTGGGCATAGGGTGCAATGAAGGTCGGGTGTGGAGCTTAGGCAGGGGGCGAGTGGAAGAGTTGCAAGTGACAAGGTGGAGATGTAACTGCATTGCCGAGTAGAGTGCCCGGTTATACCATAAAGTTGACAATACCTAAGGTAGCAACTAAGCCCAATTGGGTCGGTGGAGCTGGATGCCGCGGAGACAGTAGAGGAGTAGTTGGTCGGTATTGTCCGAACTGGGGCCATTTTGGTGGAGGTCGGCAATGGTTTTGATGGCCACGGTTGTTCAACCGACGATGTGATGAAGGGTTAGGCGAAGAAACCAAGGCAATGGCCAGAGTGGAAGAGGTCAGTGTTGAAGAAACTAAGAGTTGCAGTTGGGCCTCGTAAGTAAGTAGGTTTTCAAACAATTTCTCAAACGTAACTAGAGTTTCCTGAACTTGTAGGGCATGAGATATGTTTGATTAGGTCGGGCTAAGTTTGTTGAAGACACTGATGGAGAGCTCATCAAAGTTAATAGGGACATTCATAAGAACAAGAGAGTCAATGTCGTGTTTGACATCTTGCATATAGGCGGAAATAGTACGATTATCTTGTTGAAGGCTGACAAGGTTCTGGCGATGAAGAGGCATACATCTTTTCGAGAGTAGTCCACGTAGCTCGAGATGTTGTGGTGAGATAAACTACGCTGGAGTGGGCAGGATATAAACCTAATTGCATTGAAGCAATTAGTTTGTAGGAGTAAAGATATGATCGATTTGAGGAGGGAGTAGCATCGGCTAGGGTTATCATTGTCGGAGGACACGACTTGAACCATTGGCGAAGCGAGTAAATCATACCTGAGCCAGGAGATATGTGATATAGGAGCCCTCACGCGAAATAGTGTTACGATGGTGTGAGTTTTAAGCGGTGCTGAGCATTGACATTGAGAATGATTAAGTTTTGAGGCGGTCAGTCACGTACAATGCATTTGAACGACGAGTACGGCCGGCGGTGGTGGAGATAAGATTTGTCGCCCATTAAGAAGGATAAGTACTAACGAAAGTTGGATTATGGCGGTAGCGTGATGGCGGCGGCGGCTGGGGTTTCGCGTTAAACTAGCGACACGATATCATATTATGAAAAGAGACTTGGTTAATTATTGAGACGAGGTTAAGATATATAGATACCAATATAGGGACAAAAAAGTAATAGAAAAAGGCTAATAAGGAAACCTAAATATACTCTAATATAAAGTACATTAAATATATATATTATAGATTGGGTTTTTTTTGACAACTAAATTCTTTAGTTATAATTAGTAAATTATCCATACTATGACTCAATCCGGCCCTTACGTATGCCTGCCTTTTGAAATGTTAAGTGCTCTACCACATGATATGAGCTAGGCATGATGAGGTATTCTAATTCTAATTGGTTAATAGAGAATAAAGAAAATAAAATAATCTTTATTGTATAATTTCTTTGATGAAAATAATTTGTCAAAATTAAGGAACAATTTTTTTAGTTGTGTAGCTAAATGTTGGGGAATTCCAAAATATGATTTCCGAATTTCACCTATACATGATGAGTTAGGCATGTGACTTTCATTCACAAAGAGCCTTTGTTTTGGGTTTTTTATCAACTAAATAAATACACATGTAGAACAGCTTAAAATAAAAAGTTTCAAAAATCTACGAGGCGTAAGTTCGACAAAAAATAAAGTTTTACCTAAGCGACAAGCCCTTTGAGAATAAGTCATTTTAAACCATAAAGTGACTTTTTTGAAACAAGAAAACATTTTTCATATGTGCTTGATGTTTGCATAGTTACTTGACATTCTTGACTTCTTGACTTGTTTCAACTCTCATTTTCCTTAATTATCACATATTATCTCTTTATTATTCCATAATTTTTGTTTTTATCTCAAACACTTTTACCTTAATATAATTTATAGGTTAATTTCATAATAAACTTTAAGTAAATTTATCAAACAATGTTAATAATTGAAAATGAATAATTAAATAACTTTTAAGTCGGCATGATTCAACTTAAAACCATAAGCCATTAATATATGTTAAGTTTTAGCAAGGTAAAGCGTGAGTCCTAAACTCATATATTTTTAATCAATTTTTTTGGTATATATTTAGCAGTTGAGATATATTTAAATGTTAAATTATGGAATATTTACCAATTTTGTGTTTTGCAGATTTTGATTGAAAAAAGATAATTCCCGTGAAAATAAGAAAGAAGTGGCCAAGCATAACTCTGCAATACTTGTAACATAGTTTCGAATGTCGACGAGTCTCCCAAAGGAACCACCAGGCTATGTCGCAACCAACGACATGTAGCAACAAAGTCTGGTGAACTCAAGGAAGAAATAGAACTGTCGCGACAAAAAGAATTTTCACGATTCTATCACGACATTCTTTGAAGAGTATTGTGAAAGAAGGCTGTCGCGTTTACTCTTGACTCTGTCGTGACATTGATCAAGGTAAATGACAATGGAACTTTTTCGTGACAATCCTTACTCTGTCGCAACATAAAAGAATGAAGATAGCAGATGAACTCTGTTGAGACAAAAGAAGACTTTGTTGTGATAGAGTATGGCAAGGTTATAACACAAGTGAGTTGCGACAAGTGTTTTTATGTTGTGACAAAGTTTTCAGCATAGGATCGGCTCAAGGAAGGATTTCTATCACGATAAGAAAACTCTGTCGCGGCATAAAATTCAGAGTTCACAATAAAGGGTTACAAGACTTTGTCGAGACAAAGAAGTTTTATGTCGTGACAAACAAAACATGAGGTTGAGGTGACCTCTGTCATGACAAAGAAATCTCTGTCGCAACAAGAAGTTGAAAAGCAATACAAGAAGAATGTTGTAACAAAGAAGTTTTATGTTGCGACATAATGAAGAACTTAAGGTAGAATCTCTGTCGCGACAAAGAAATTTTCTATTGCGATAATAAAAATTTGTAGAGTAATAGAGATTACCTTACGACAAAATGAAAGAGAACTTAGATAGGTAAGACGAGTTTGTATGACAAAGATTTCTATGTTGCAACAAGCGGTTCAATAACAACAAGGATCGGAAGAAGAAATTATGTCGTGAAAAAGGCTCCGTCCACGACAAAGTTGTTCAGCCAACACGGAAAATATGCGACATAGAAAACTCTAACGACAAAGTAAAAACTGAAGGTAAAATGTTTATGCAGCGACAAAGAATTTATATCCGCGATAGTTTTTTAGAAATGACGTATGAAAAGCTGGTTGCAACAAATTTTATGTCGCGACACAAGACACACTTGTCTCAAGAAGAACCAGATTGCCTCATCAAAACTATGTCAAGCATTATCAAGTAATCACGATAATCAAGAAAAAGCTCGAAGAAAACAATCGCGGCGAAAGCTGCGAGCTACGGCGAAGCTAAGGGACAAAGATTCAAAACTTCTGTCGTGTGGAAGCGACCCATTGGGCCATAATTTTTGGGGATCCACAAAGCAGTTTGAAGTGCAACTCATCATTGGAAATTCTATAAATAGAAGCATCTACAGGACAGCACATGCGTAGCCGGCCAGGAAAACGGGGACTTAGGTATTGGAGACTCTTTGTATATTATTTTTCTTTATTTTTCTTTTAGATCCTTTTAGTAGATTTTGTTTTAAGCGTAGTTTTTAGTTAATTTTATGGGTTTGTAATGAGCGATATGCGGCTTGAGCTAGAATGTATTGTATTTCTCTCTCATTGCTGATTACCTTTTAAATGGATTTTGGAAAATTTATGGAGTTCATTTATTTCAGTTTGTTTACAATTTCAGTGAATTTTCCTGATTAGTTAGTCACTAATATGTGTGAACCAGTTTTGAAAGATTGAACTCCCTTTAGGAATGGGTCGATGGTGATTTTTATTTTTCTATACAAAGTGGAAGAATGCCATATTTAGAAATCTTGAATTTATTTGATTGAGTCTTATTCTTGAACCATGTTCGAAATGTAGTATCGTGTACCCAAAAAAAAAGGACTGTATCTTGCTTTGATTTCTAAGAGGCCCTCTGCGTGACACAGAGATGGAGAATCCTGAGGGTACAGAGCAGTTCCTTGTGGATATGGTAGACTAATACTTTGGAACTAATGAACTTTGAAAGATTACTCAGATAGATCACTAACTTACTCATTGTGTGAGGATAGTTGGATGAAGTATCAATTTAATCACTCAGAAGTTTCTCCTCTTTCTGATGAAATAATTCTGATCCCGTGTTAGCATAGATCTAATTAAGAAGATGGAGAATTTCATCAGCATTGAAGGATGAGGTGCCAGTTAAATTGGAGAAGACTTGCAATATCCTGTCAATGGGAGCAAGAATTCTTCTGTCTTAGAATTTTGGTGTAAGGTAATGAAAAGGAAAAATACCCTGTAACGCCTATTGCACTACCAATACTTTTACTTTTAAGATATTTTCAAACACAAATACAAATATAAATACGTTTTCAATACCGTAGCTCTATGCAACTTATGCTTTAATACCATTCAAATCCAATTTCAATTTCTCATTTAAGACACATTTCAAATGCTCATTTTGTAAAGGATAATTAACCTTATGAACATATATCACGTAAACATCCTTTAACTTAAGGGCCCATGTTTATTCACAAAATGCATTTTTTTTCTTTAATTCGATATGACATTATATGCCCATTTGGTCCATTTCCCACCTTGATACAATACGACATTATTAGCCATTTCCAATCTAAAAAACATTTACGAAAACAAAATTAGAGTTCACTTTTCGAATTATAGTTTCAATACAAAAATAGTCAAATCAAATTCATGTATGCATATGACAGAGCTTTACTTATCATCTGTGTGGCTTTGACGATGACTCTGAATCTCAACAGCCCTTGCCTTTGTACCTGTTATCTCGGTACCTACACGATGATAAAACAACATGCTAAGCATTTTCATGCTTAGTGGTTCTGTATAGTTCTCTCTTCCATTTCCATTTAATACAAATCATGCAATTTTTCTAAACAATGCTTATTAACCTTTTTGAATGATCAATGCAATACAATACATATATTCATTTCATATACATCCATTTATAGTTTATTGATCATTCCAAATATGCACTTTCATATACGATAAATCGTGAAAACACAAATCATGCATTTCACAATTTTCTTATCATTTCAATTTGCCCTTCGCAATTTAACCTATGATTTAGGTGCCGCGAGGATAACGGAATCACCGGCACGGTCTCAGCGTTTATAATGGGTATAAAAACATTTTATTTTATAACCTGATGCGGTCCCAGCTGGGCTGCTAGCTGGATATTAAAAATCAGTCGTGAACACTAAAGATCTTGCCCATTTGGAGCTCACGGATCGGAGTGACACATCGTAGTTATTCTTGATGCGCCAATTTGTGCCTTGTATACCAATATATCTCAACTCGAATTTAATGGTTAACATTTTATTAAGGGCGTTCAAATCATTCATAGAAAAATACGGTATAGTATGTATATTTATACAAACAATTCATTTTCAATAATCATGCAATTTTTCATATGCAAGTCATTTCACAATCAATTGCTTCAAATCAATAAAAACAAATCAACATGTTTTTCTTATAAATCATTTCAACAATTCAAATCATTTTGTAATCTTTCAAACACTTTGGGATTAAAGAAAGAGAAGTGGAGAACAAACCCCAAAATGGAAACAAAAGAGAGAGTCAAAGAACAAACCAAAAAGCTTATTGCACTCGATTCCAATCCTTAGAATCTTGATCAATTCGGGCTTTCCTCTCTATCACGACCCCTATTCAATACAATTAACAATCATATTACTAATTTCGGGTATTCTAGGAGTTCTATTCAGGTTACTTTCTACGAGCTCCTTTTCCATACATTCTTCATTTATTTAGAAAATCCTTAACATTTTTTTAGGCATTTTAATGCCTCATTTTTAATCCTATTTGTGGGTTATGGGACACCCACACGGTTCACTTACACTTAGGGGGATTCGGGAAAGGAAAACTCAACTTAACCACCAACACAACAAAGTAATTAATACACTTGGTGCTACAATCAAATTTTTAGCAAATATGTAAGAACCAATTGCCATTCAATGGAATATGGTTAGATTTTAGACTTAAAGAGCTTTCCGTAGAGTCTAAGAACGTGTGAATCGGAGTTCGAACGAAAAAGTTATGGCCGATTGAAGTTTAGTAATAATTTCATATGCAGGGCTCTGCGAAATTTCGCAGCCCCTACAAAAAAATTTTCGCAAGGGTTGCGAAAATCTTCGCAGGTTTGTGAAAATTTCCTGCATTCTCTGTTTTCGTTTTCTTTTCCTCTTTTTCATGCTTAATCCACTTGAAAACAGTTAGTCAACACTAAATCAATCCATTTGCGGTTCTTAATAGAACACACATGCAATTTTCTTGATGATGCATTCGAAATCACTTTACCACTCAAACATCTCATTTTTTGTTCCAAATGAGAGCACACATTCATGTTCATCTGAGCAATGCGATTTATTTTGGAACAACATAAAACTTGAAATGAGGAGAGAAGTAAGAAGAACAAACCAAAAAGAGTTGGTTCTGGTCTATTTTCCTTTCAGTCTTGATCTTAACTCAGGCTTTATTTTCTCTGACTCCTATTCCAACATAAACACGATAAAAACAAGGAAATATTAGTTGGCCATTCTAGGGTTTTCAGTTAGGGTTGATTTCTACCCCAATACTCTAGCTTTTCCATGCATCTAGACTAGAGTTACGCACCTTCTGTGAAGGGACAAAAACCCTAGTTTTGCTTAACCTATGAATGCTTCACCATAGATCGGCCTACGTTTTGTCGGTTTAGGTGGGAATCGGTTAGGGCTTAGACAAGAGATGAACGGGCTGGAAGAATGAGACTATTTCCACTGATTTTCGGTTCTCAAAATGGAATGTGTGGGAGATGAGGGTTTGAGAGAGGAGTTCGTGTGTGAGAGAGAGTTGAGATGAGAGAATGAGATGAATGAGATAAATGTCTCTCAAAGACCAATATTTTGTTTTTCAATTCAAATCCTTCACTAAGCCTTGTTTAGCTACACACTAATTCCCATTTTTCTTATTTTTCTCACTTTAAAACTTCATTTCACCTTCATTTTCACTTTATTTCATTTCATTTATGATTTGGCACTTACATTATTCATTTATAACCCTTAGGTCCTCATTTGACATTTTTACCAAATTTATTGAAACCCCACATAAATTTATGAGTTTTTATCATTTTTTTCGTTTTAGTCATTTAAACGCCCAAAAAAATATAATTTAATTTATTTTACACCTAAACGTATTTTAAAAGCTATTAGGGTATTTTAGGAATGTTACAACTCTCCCCTCAAAAGAATTTCGTCCTCAAAATTTCATTCATTGAACAGTTGAGGGTATTGTTGCCGCATAATTTCTTCGCTTTCTCACGTGGCTTCCTCGGTCTTGTGGTTTCTCCACAGCATTTTTACCAATGGGATTCGCATTTTCCATAACTCTTTCACTTCTTGAGCCAAGATCTCTACTGGCTCCTCTTCATACGTCAAATCCGGTCTAAGCTCAATCGTCTCCAAAGAGACTACATGCGATGGGTCTGACTTGTACCTCCTCAACATTGACACATGAAAAACATTATGAATCTCTTCCAACATTGGAGGTAAAGCTAATCTGTATGCCACTGGACCGACTTTCTCTCTATCACCAATATAGCCCGATGAACAGGAGCTCAACTTCATAGCATTTTCCCAAATCTCATTACTTTCTTCCAAGGCAATACTTTCAAAAACACTTTTTCACCGATCTCATATCGAATATCCTTTCTTCTCATGCCGACGTAGGATTTGTGTCTATCTGTGGCCACTTTCAATATTTCTCTAATTATTTTCACTTTTTCCTCGATTTCTTGAATCAAATCGAGGCCAATTATCTTCTTTTGGAGGCATGTTATTTAAGATGAGTACTTTGCTGTGAGATGGCCTACCATAGAAGCCAACAATTTTGAACTCAAGCCAACTTTGATCACAATGGTACAACAACATCAGTTTCTTGGGCATCCTAGTGAAGACCCCAATGAACATATGGGAAGATTTATGAGAATGGCTAACACAGTCAAGCTGAATGGGGTGAGACCAGAAGTGTGTCCAGTACAAACACCTTTTGCTTGAGAGATGTGGCAGCAACTGTTTGAGTCACTACTGTTGGATCGGTGACAAGTAGGAAGAAGAGTTGGTGGAGGCTTATATCAGTAGATTTTTCCCTCGGAAATACGACTTACGAAAGGAGAGGAGAAATCATAGTCTTCAAAGAGAGTGAGGATGAAAGTCTCTATAATGCATGGGAGAGATACAAGAGACTACTAAATAGATCCAACCACTTAGATGGACATTTTCTACCATTCCATGAATTATGCCTCGAAGGTGCAATTAATACGGCCTATTTGTGGGATTTCAAAAGAAAAAGTGCTAAGGAGCGAGCAGGCGATTGAAGACTTGGCCAAGTATAACCTACAAAGCTCCGTCTAAAGCTTCGAGTGAGCGTGATGGGCGAAGGGAGTGGTTATGGTGAACTAATCGGATGGCTAACCATAAAAGAAAAGTTGGATGCATTAATGAGAAAGCTTGGAAACAATGAGAGAAGAATGCACACGGCACTTAAAGTGGGGACAGTAGATGAATGAGAGAAAAGAAATAGTGCTGAAGAGGGACCAACCCATGAGGGTCCCTACCAAGTTGAGGAGGCACAATACCTCAATGCCAATAAGAGCTACACTTTTAAGCCTAACCTCAACTTGCCCACTCATTACACACCAACACTCAAGAACCATGAGAATTTATCATATGGAGGAGGAGCACAACAAGTTCAATAGCTTAGACATAATTTGCAGTAATATCATGCCTCATCTGGGTTCCAATAACAACAACAACAACAAAGAACAACAAGTGATGTAGAGCGTAAAAATCGTGTGGGCGTAGGAGACTCCACTCCTTTTGAGGACCGGATGTTGACTTCTTCATGGGAAAATAAGAGGTTGCTAAACATACATGAGCAATAAGTTTGCTTAGCCAGCAGATTCCGGTGAAAACGCAACCCGTGAGCCTGCCAATACCACGCCCTTGAAGAATCTGAGACTCAGTAGGTAGCCGGGCCCTAGCCATGTAGAATCAATCTAAGGATGCATTCCCAAGTAACACAAGGAAGAATCCCAAGGATTGCATGGTAGTAACTCTAAGAAGTGGCAAAGAATTGGAAGATAGAAGAAATGAGAATAAGGGAACTGAGGAAGAGAAACATGTAGAAATTGGAGAAGAATTGAAGACAGCCGTAAGGGTCAATAAAGATAGAACAACAAAATGTGCAAATAAGAGCAAGTAAGATGAGTGCGGAAATCTAAGGAAGAAGCAAGAGATTAAAGCCGCATGTCCTCAAGTCCATCTCCCCAGGTCATAAGGCGAAGCTTGAAGAGCAATTCTCTAGATTCTTGAACATGTTCAAGAAGATAGAGATCGATATCCCTTTTTAATAGAGGCATTGACTCAAATGCCTCACTATGCAAAATTCATGAAGGATATATTGAGCAGAAAGAGAAAAATTGTTGAAGAAGGGGTAGTGAGCCTTACAAAGAATCATGAAGGTGCGATCCAAGTTCTACTATAGAAATGCAGGGATCCGCATAACTTCACTCATACCTTGCAAAATTGGGAATTACAGGAAAAGTACTATGCGAGCTCGGGAGCCAAAGATCAACTTGATGCCTTTATATGTGGTTAAAAGACTTAGTTTGGGGGAGCTTACTCCCACAGCCATGACCCTGCAGATGGCAGACAAAACCTTAGCCCAACTTAAGGGCAATCTTCAAAATGTGCTGATCAAAGTGGGAAAGTTCATTTTCCCAGTGGACTTTGTAGTTATTGATATAGAAAAAGACAAACAAGTCTCACCGTCATAGGGAAGGCCTTCTTAGCAATAGAGCGCCTTTGATCAATGAAGAAAGGAGAATTGATCGTGGTTGGAGATGAGGCAATGCACTTCAATCTCAATCACAGTTTGAAACAGCAAGAACTTATTAATGCTGATTGTGAGATTGTAGAAACAAAAATTTATCAGCCTCTCGAACTGATAAATGATTGTAATTTTCAGAGTTGAATGAATGAGAATGAGATGAATTTCCAGTATCTTGAGTATCTTGAAGTTGAATTTCTGAACTCCAATTTTAAATGAAAAGAGGCAATACTCAGTGTTGAAGAAAATAGTACAGAAAAATCCAACAGTTATGAAGAGAAAACTATTAAAGTAAACACAAGCTCAAAGGGTTTGATTATAAAAGAATTGCCTGAACATTTGAAGTATACTTTCTTGCATCCAGAAAAAAGCAAAGCCAGTCATCATTTCAAATTGGATTGACTATGCGCAGTTAACAAAACAACCTGGAGATTCTCGAAAATACTAAGGAAGCAATAGCTTTATCTATGTATGATCTAAAAGGAATCATCCTTTCATCTCCAGATGCACAAGATCCTTAGAGGAGAACGCTTAAAACCTCTATAGAAAATCAAAGAAGTTCAAATCCAAAGAATGAAAGAAGTACTAAAATGGTTTAATGCAAGCCATATATGCAATCTCGTGATAAACTTTAGCGAAAGCCTAGCCATGTGGTTCCCAAGAAAGGTGGATTCATTGTGATCAGAAATGAGAAGAATGAATTGATTCCTACAAGAATTGTGACATGATGGAGAGTGGCGTCGTTGTCGGGGACTGATTCAATTCTTGGTGGGAGTATCAATTTCTTGATATATTTTGGCCTAAACAGGCTTTTGGTCTATATGATGAAATACAGTTAAGTCATCAATAGGTTTTTGCCAAGGCTTAGGACTAATTCAGTTCTTAGTGGCAATATCAATTTCTTGATATATTTTGGCCTAAACAAGCTTTTGGTCTATATGATGAAATACAGTTCGATCGTCAACATAAACCCATTAATATTATTTAAATACATGAGATTTTACTCTATAAATAATCTAGATCAAGAGTGTAATTTTGATAAATATCATTATAAAATTAAGGAAAAATGAAAATTTGATAGTCATTATATTTAATAAAATGTTTTTAGAGTTCAAATATTGAAAATTAAACATTTATTTTAATTTAAGCATTTTAAATATGCAATACGATGTGCTATTATGAGTTTGTCATACAATTAAAAATAATTGTACTGTGATAATGATTTCAACTACTCATTATCTTTGCTGACACCTAAAAATCAAACCCTTAAATAAGAGCAACAATTCCAGACCAGGGATTGTAAATCGGTTTTTTCGATCGAAATATCGTCGAAAAATCGATTATTGGTCTGCACAGAAAAGATATTTGCAACCGATGACCCAGTTGAGGAAAAAATCTATGAAAATTCAGAATCGTGGAAATATCAATGAACATCGGAAATTCCGATATTTCAGCGATATTACAAATACTCGGGCGAAATTTTGAGACTTTATCTCACGCATATGCTAGAATTTCAAAAAACACTCCAGAATATAGGTGCAACATTGGTAAATATCGGTTATTTTGACTTAAATCAAATCCAACTGCTAGAATTAAATCACAAACGGTTTAATAACTAATTACTATTTTGATTCCAAAATTCTATAA
Organism: Tetrastigma voinierianum; assembly: GCA_016808115.1. NCBI lineage: Eukaryota > Viridiplantae > Streptophyta > Magnoliopsida > Vitales > Vitaceae > Tetrastigma > Tetrastigma voinierianum. Next base: position 179,517 of record JAEQBH010002591.1, on the reverse strand, counting down.
ATAATTCTAAAATCATAGCTACAATTTCTTTACAACTCATCCATACACATCCAAGCTTCATTTAACTCTCAAATTATTTTTTCTTTGTGATTTATCTCAATATTTTGAAGATCTTGTTATGAATATTATCTTCATCAAGATGAGATTCCTTTATCAAATAATGTACTGGTTTCACATCGGTCTCATTTTGGTTTTAAATGACCATTGTGTAATGTAATTTCGATAAATTATAATGAATATTATTTAATAAGGTATATTTCATATTTATGTCTTTTATAGTTCAACAAAGTATTTCCATGAATTTCAAAGCATTTTTATTAATTTTCGTTTTACCGATATTTTTGTCAAAATATCCACCGATATTTACTGATATTTCCGATATATCCGTAAAATCTAAGTACCGATATATCCGTAATTATCAATATTTTGTTCCTTGGGTGTGATTACTCTCACAACATAATTTTTATTTTTCTTAAAGGAATGAAATAACGTCCAATAATTCATTTTCTTTGAAATCACGTGCTAAGTTAAGCCCAAACACAAAATATGAAACAATTATATTTTGAGTAATTTTATAAATATTTTTATAAGAAGTTGATAATTTTTATTTATTTTTTTTAAATAAGTTAAAAATAAAATTTGATAATTAAATTAATTATTTTGAAACATATATTTTTTTCTTGAACTATGAATCAAAAAATCAAATAATTGTGTCTATAAGATACGTTTAATTACAAAACGTTTTATATTAAAAGATATTTTTAAATATATAAAATAAATTGGTAAGCTTTTTTAAGTTTCCAAAGACATTTTTGTTATAATTTTAAAAAAATATTTTTGACAATTACTTTAAAATATCTTTAATATTGCTTACTTTAAAACGTTTTCTAGACAAGTTATAAGTTTTCTTAAATTTTCATATAGACATATATATATATATATATATATATATATATATATATATATGTGTGTGTGTGTGTGTGTGTGTATGTATGTATAGACTTCAACCAATCAAATAAAAGGGAACAACCAAAGCTTCCTAATTAAATATGATAATAAAACAGGTGATAGATAAAATGGAATATGCATGAATAGCTTTTATTTTCAATTAAGCTTACTATAGTATTTTCAATGGTAGTTTTAAAAAATTAACCTTCATCAATCACCGTTCATCTTCAACAAATCACCAATCACTTATCATATATTCAAATTTACAAATTGACTCCCTATTTAGTTGTTCCTGAGTAAAGAAATGTCAACTAAGCTTCAAAGCTTAAACCAAAATCCCATCAACCAAGCCTCTATTAAGGGAAAAGAAAAAGAAAACTTCTTGATAACCGGGATGATTTTTATTTAGAATGGGTATTTCCAAAGGAATTTGCTAAAGAACCTTCTATAAGTAGAGAAAAATTATACACAACAAAGTAAGAGATACCACTACCACCACCACCACCACACCCTTCCAAAAGATGTTTTTTTAACACCTTGTTGTCATTTTAGTAAATCTCTCGCCCTTTTCTTCCTAAGGGCTCCAAACGATTCCACTTGTACCGATACTCCATGGGGCATCCTCCTATATAACAAGTTTTACCTACACAACAAGGAGTTAAGGTTTTGGTTTTAGAAGTGCTTAAACGAGCTTGTGGTGGAACACTCCATCCTGACTTGCATAAGTGATCTCTCTCTTTTTGAAAAGAATAAATGCATATGCAATGAAAAGCTTCTGCTCCATCATGACTTGTATAAGTGATCTCTCTTTAGAACAAATGCATACTCACTAAAAGCTCATATTGACTTAATTCTTTTCTTGTAAGAATTACCTTTTAAAAAGTAGATAACATAGGAGGGGAGGACTAAAACGCTCATAAGGATAGTTTCTTATAAGAAACTTATCCTTCAAGGTGGATAACAAAAGAGAGGAGAATTGAAAGAAAAAATTTTCTTCCTATAAGAAACTTACCTTTCTAAAGGGGATTACAATGAGAGAGAATGAAATAGGGAAAAATTTATTTTCTTATAAAAAATTTACCCTTTTAAAGTTGATAACAAATAAGAAGAAACTTACTTTTTTAAAGTTGATAACAAATGAGGAGTCTTAACAGTATTGATTTGTGGTACAAGAAACTTACCTTTCTAGAGTGAATTACAAATGAGGAGAGAATTGAAATGATGGAAAAAATTATTTTCTTATAAAAAACTTACCTTTTAAAAGTTGATAACAAATGAGGAGAAACTTACCTTTTTAAGGTTGATAACAAATGAGGAAAGAACTGAAACGCTCTTACTTATATTAATTTCTAGATGACGTTGTTTTGTGGAATATGATTAGAATCAAAATTGAATTGAATTTTATATTAAATCCTAAAGAATTAATGGTTAATGATATGAGTTAAATGGAGATGAAAATTACAAGAAACCTCCTTTTTTAGAGTGATAAATATGAGAAAACTAAAATTTTAATCGTTGTTTTATGGAATATGATTATGACGAAAATTGAATTGAAAATAAAAGTAGGGTATTAAGGGTAGTTTTAGAATAAAAGTTATATTATAGTTTTTGGAAATAATTTTGTAAAACATCTCATAGTATATTTTTATATATATAGTATACTTTATATATACTATAAATATAGATTGGATATAGATGTGTAGAATTTATGAAACATGAGAAAGTGTTTATTTGTTTTAAAATTTTTGAAAACGTTTCTTCAAAGTTTACTTAAGGATTATTTCTCAAAATTTTGTATTAGAATAAATTATAAATATTTGTGAGCTAAATATCGAAAAAGCTGCACAACCAAATGGGACCCACTTCGTTAATGGGCCTTTCTCTATAACCAATCTACTCACCCCATTCTCGTAGATCTCAAACCCACTCCACTAACAAAACCAAAGACAATGGCGCAAGGGCATTACTCCTGCCTCTTTCTCTCCCCGTTGGACTTTCCGCCTCTCGTAGTCACGATGCTCTTCTCGCGGCCGGGAAATGATCGCTGACTAAATGTTTCTCACGCAAGGGAGATCGGGAAGTTCAAGGTGAGGAGCACAACAGTCGGGCGCACGTTGTTCCAGAGCTGATCATGAGATTCTGAGAGTCGTCACGCAAGACAAACTACGCAAGCCGACGACGACGAAGATCACGGAGTCCGAAGAAGTACAAGGCGGTTGTTTTGGAGAAGCTGGATGATACTAAGGAGCTCATCACTTCCTTCAACCCTCCGCAAAGCTCCGAGAATGTTTGTCAGGATATGTCGATGGAAATTTTGTTGGACTTTTGCGTCTAATTAATATTGGACTCATCTCTAATTAGAGATTTAAGATGGCCCATGCCATATCATTTTATAAATAAATATTATGTATATTTAATATATATCTATTTACCGAGTCAAATTCTGAGTAATCGACGTTAAGGGTAACTCACCCACTCAATCCTATCATCGGGATGAGTGACCATCATGGAGCAAATTTGTAACTCCTCGATGGAAGGGACGTTGCTTTACGCTTCTCCATCGATAAGGGTCCCCATTTATATATATAGATATATACCTTGATTTTCCATCAAGTCATATGTGAATCTCGTATATCATATATGTAAAGGTGAAACTCTTCTCTCATATACCCATACAATATATATATTGTGAGGTTGATGTTGGGTGTTCCTGGAAAGTGTTGAGATCAAAGGCCTAGATAATGGATTCGTGCTTGTTGGGGTTGTTGTCTGATTATTCTCCATAGAGAATTTGGATTTCTTGTTCTCGAACTTGGATATCAATGGCAGAGTAAATATTCGATTCCGCTATGTAAAATAGGAAGATTAAATTTTCTAAAAGTCTAATTGGTACGAGCCGTGTTTCGTCATTTGTATTCAATTATTAATATATGACGACTCATCTCAAAGAAATCTAAAGAATTTATATAGCTGAACTTGTAATGAACCTGATTATTTAGGGTCGCTTCCAAACCAATAAGCTTGAAATTTCTGAAATACTTCCACGATATTTCTCGGCGATATTTCGTTGTGCTCCATTACGACACGATATATCCTCTGATATATCGTTTCAACGGAAATTTCGAAATTTTCAGACTATCGGCGTAAATATCGCCGAGAGAGTCGAGAGCTTACCGATTTTCTGGATATTTCTCCCGAAGATATCTAAGACTGCTTCACTTAGCCGACACTGCTTCATGAACAAGCATATATTCCGGGCCACTGCTCATAATTCCATAAAATATGTTGCTTGGGAGGTTTGAACCTTGCCCAAAACTGCGGGGTTCTAACCTCCCATCCACTAGGCCAAGTATGCTACCTGGAGTAATATGTTATGCAAAAAAGTTTAATATACGTTTTATCTTATGAATATTTTTTTAATAATTTATGAATATTTTTAATAACTAAATATAAATATACAAATATATAAAAAATATTGTATTCTATTATAATATTATTATTACAATTACCAAATTTCAAAAAATAGAATAAAATATTTCGCATAAATCATATAAAATACTTATTTTAATTAAATATATTTTAATAAAAATAATTTACTTTTTTATAAACAAATATAAATATAATAAAAAAAGAATGTAAAAAAATCAAATCTAATTGATATTATCATTCTCATACTTTCAAAATAATTTTTGATAAGTAACTTAAATATATTCTTAATTTTAAATAATTCTTAATTACCATTTATATAAATATCACGATATATTCTCGATATATCCGATATATCCGTAAAACCCAAGTACCGATATATCCGTCAAAACCGATATTTACAACTCCTGCTGAAACTTTCACGCATGCTTCGCACTCCATATAAAGTCTATTCTTTTGTTGTTATGATTAATCATATTTTGGACGCAATCTGTATTTTTGAATCTTCATACATGCTTCTTGAAACATTTTCGAGTCCACACAAGTAAACACTAAACTAATCAAGAGAGAAAAGTACAGAGACTTGGAATTGGGACGCACGCCAATAATATTATTGTTGTGTCACACATAGCATAAATAATATGCTACTGCTATGACTTGAATTATTTATCAGTTATGATTCCACATGGCTTATGCACATGTTTTTGCTTCAGGTAATTATTTTCTTAATAATATTAGCATGTTTATGAATCAAGTTTGGTTACGGTATATGGCAAGTAGAAAGAAGTTTTATGTCATGAATTATATCACATGGAGATATTATATTAACTTAAGAATAGCCACAGTATCTTGAGTTATATTATTTTAATGATCAACATTTAGTTTGATCATATTGAGTATATGTTTAATATCTCCATATTATGATTAAGACTCAAGTATAAATAATTACTTCGGCCCCATTAGGAAGTATTTATTTTATACTGTTTAATTGGAATAAGATATTGAATAGGATATTAAGGACTTTGGATACCTTATACCCACAGGTGGCTCGGGATCCTTTGTTTCTTAGTATTTAATTAGCTAGTCTTATTATAAAGAATAATAAGAATAATAAGCAAATCTTGTATAGTTTTATGACCTCTACTCACAGAAGGTTTAGGATTTGTTTTATTAAATTTTACAGTTATTATTTCAAAGTGCTTATTATATTCTTGGTTATTGCAGTTGTTACTACTCCTTTATTTAATGAGTCTTCTAATATTCCATTGTTGAGTGGTGGAAATCCTTCGATCGAAGAACAAAATTTTGACATTAGGGTGTATGGACTTGGATTTGGCACTTCGCATTGAAGAACCTCCAATACCCACTGAGTTAAGTTCATTATCTGAAAAAAATGCCTATGAGCGGTGGGAGCGATCTAATCGCTTAAGTCTGATGCTCATCAAGTCACATGTGAGCAAGAGCATCAGAGGTGGTTCTATTCCAGATTGCGATAAAGGGAAGGACTACATGAAGGCCAATAAGAGCAATTTGTCGGGCCTGTATAAAGCCTTGGCCAAAGACCCTAATGAACAAGTTAATAGCATGAAGCATAACAAATCGACTCCGGCGTGAACATATTATGGAAATGAGGGACATTGCACCAACTTAAGTCCCTTGGAGGTTGAGATCTCGAGTCATTCCTGTTCGGGCCCATACCCACTTTCCTGTAATTTGGACCATTCAAGATCTCTTATAACACACACAAGGGAAAATATCAATGAAATTTGACTATGTGTGTTCAAGAAGAGGAGAGGCCATATTGAAATTTGAGAGTGCCCATCCGTCACTCTTACAAAGTGGACAAGGTAAGAAAGGCAAAAGTGTTCTTAAATGGAAGAAAGCATAAAGGTTCATTCAAGAAACATAATATAAGGATACTTATTTTTGCAAGAAGAAGGGACACTTCAAGAAAGATTGCCTGAAATATAAGAAGTGTCTTGAAAAGAAAGGTAATCTCATATCTCTTGTGTGTTATGAATCCAATTTAATTGATTCTCATCATAATACTTGGTGGATTGATTCGGGTACTACAATTCATGTTGCCAATATCACAGTGTATTTCTCACCTAAGGAAAACGATGGGAAGTGAACATGGCATCTATTCGTGAAAATGGATATGCTTCGCACGCCGAGGCTGTTGGAACTTTTAGACTTGTTTTAGAAACTAACTTGTTTTGGATCTTGAAAATACTTTTATGTTCCTTTCGTTTTCTAAGAACTTAATGCTTCTAAATTAGTTCCTTTAGGATTTGAATTCGCTTTGTTGGTTTGGACTTTCTGCTTGTCTCAAAACTCTAGTTTGCTGGGTTGGGACCTAGTTGATGGTTTGTAATAAATTAAATTTGATCCCGTTTTGAACACAACTTCCTAACCATGCATGATAATATTGGCATTAAAAGGACTATTATTGATGAGAATTCTCTATGTTGTGGCATAGAGATTGTGATACATATCTCCATGGAAAGAATTAAAAGATTAGTTAATGATGGGAGTCTTAAAGGTTCTTGATTTTTCTGATTTTGGTACTTGTGTGGATTGTAGCAAAGGAAAGCAAACCAACAAGACCAATAAAGGTGCCAAGAGGAGTGAAGAAATACTGAATCATACACACCGATGAGTCTCTGTGGACCATCTCTAAATTCCCTTTGCTTAAATGATCAGAGATATTTTATCTCATTTATTGATGACCATACACGATTTATGTATCTCTACCTTCTGTTTGAAAAATCTGAAGCATTGGATGCCTTTAAAATATTCAAACGAGAAGTAGAGAAACAATTGGAAAAGAAAATTAAAATTGTAAGGTCAGATAGGGGTGGAGAATATTATGGAAGGTACATAGATTTGGGACAAAGGCCTGGTCCATTTGCTGAATATTTAAAGGATAAAGGTATTGTTGCACAGTATACTATGCCAGGTTCACCTTACCAAAATGGTGTGGCTGAAAGGCGAAATCGCACCCTTACAGACATGGTAAGGAGTATGCTAAGCAACTCTAATATCTCTTTATTTTTCAGGGATGGTTTGAAGACAAGCAAGGTATATCTTAAAATGGTTCCCACTTAGCGTTTCCAAACTCCATTTGAGCATGGAAAGGATGGAAACCCGCTTTTTAGGACATTTTCACATATGGGCTGTCCAAGCTTGAGGTTAAGGCTATAATCCACAATTAAAGAAATTGGACCCAAGGACAAATAAGTGGATATTTCATCAAGTTATGCGTAAAAGTCTAAAGGTTATAAATTTTATCGTCCATCACACACCTAGAATTGTTGAGGCCAGAAATGCAAAATTTATTGAGGGTGTTGACATTAGTGGGAGTATTCCTCGAAAGATTGAGTGGAAAGAATCACGGGATTTGGATACCATACCAGTGAATAAAGATAAGATAGTTATCATTCAAGATAATCCAGATGATATACAAGTACCACCACCTCAAGAGGAACAAGTCAACATAGAGTTTACAGCTCCAAATCCACAAAATATGGATGAGACTGTAGAATTAAGGAGATCCTCAAGGGTAAAAAGACCAGCTATTTCTGATGATTACTGTGCACCTATTGAGTCCGATTTGATGTTGGACATAATGATGGATCCTATCTCTTTCATGCCATAAGGAAACAATTCCACATTTTGGGTACGAAAATATAGAAAGAACAGATGGAGTCCATGGCTAAAAAAATCAAGTTTGGGAAATTGTTGAGTTGCCTATGGGAGTCAAGGTCATATCAGGTCTTATAGACCAAGAAAGACTCAAATGGTAATGTCGAACGCATATAAGGCCAAACTTGTAGCCAAGGGCTTTCACTTCAAAGAGTAGCGCATTGATTATCACAATACCTTCCGCTTCTAAAAGGACTCGTTTAGGATTATAATGGCATTAGTAGCTCATTTCGGGATGAGCTACATCAAATGGATGTGTGAAAATGTACTCTTTTAAATGGGGATCTTGATGAAGAAGTGTACATGAAATAAACAAGGATTTTGTTCAAATGAGGATAGTCACCGGGTTTGCAACTAAAGAAACCATATATGGACTCAAAGCAAATTTCCCGCCAATGGTATCTTAAGTTTCCCCACACAACAGCATACCTCATGGTTTTGAGGAGAATGTTGTGGATAATTGCATACCTTAAGGTTAGCGAGTAACATATTTTCTTAGTCCTATGTTGATGACATTCTACTTGGTGCCCAAATGATTTGGGTCTCTGTCAGATAAACTAAAGAATTCTCTCACAAAAACTTCAGGACGAAGGATATGGGTGAAGCCTCCTATGTCATAGGCATAGAGATTCATAGAGACAGGACTCAAAGAAAATTGGGCTTGTCTCATAAAGCCCACATTGAAAAGGGGCAGTTTTGAGAAATTTTAATGAATGAATGCACACCCACGCCCAATTATAAAGTGGTGACAAATTCAATTTAAGCTGTTCAAAAATGTTTTGGAAAAGGAACAAAGGAATAGGCATTCCCTTATGCATCTGTTACAGCTGATGTACGCACGTTTGTAAGACCGACATTGCATTGGTAGGATGCTTGAAGGTACCAGCAATCCGTGAATGGAATATTGGAAGGCATTTAAGAAAGTTTTAAGGTATTTACAAGGAAACTGTTGATCGATGTCGACTTACAAGCATGTAGACTATCTTGAAGTGGTTGGATATTATGACTCGGATTTTGCGGGTTGTTCGGATTCTAGAAAATCCACTTCGGGATATGTTTTCATGTTAGCAGGAGGTGCTATATCATGGAAAAGTGCCAAACAGACGATAGTTGCATCGTTTACCATAGCTGCAGTTTATAGCTGCGCTTCAAGCAACATCACGTGCAAAATGGTTAAGAAAATTTTATCATTGTATTCCAGATTAGATTCTATTTCAAGCCATTAAGACTTTATCGTATAATTGTCACGTTTTCTTTTCTAAGAATAATAAAAGTGGAATAAATCAAGCATATTGACATTAAGTAATATCCTACTGTCGAAAGAGTCAAGGAACAAGAAGTATCTATTGAGCATATTAGTACAGATCTGATGTTAGCAGATCCCATGACTAAAGGGCTCTCAATTAAGACGTATTTGAAACACGTAGAGAACATGGGATTAGTTGGCTCATTGTATGGTTGACTTCTTGGTTTGTAAATGTTTGATCATGATCAATGTAAACTTTAGCCATTTGTGCACATAATATATTGTTTGTGATATACTATTCATTGAGATTAGTATAGTCCAATGGGACTATAGACCCGGAATGACTTGTAAGAAAGTCATTTATATGAGTGATGCTACATAAAGTTCCCAGAAGATGATGCATTGTAATACAAGGAAGGGAGTGTTCATTTAAATAGAGCACAACCGCTTTGATTCATGCATTATTTTTTCACTAAAGTTCTAGTAGTTATTTAATTGTACGCTATTCAAGATCAAATGTTGGTTACCTAAATTTGTCTGATGTGTCATGTGTGTCAAGTGGGGAGAATGTTGACTTTATGTCTAATTAATATTGACTTATCTCTTAATTAGAGATTAAGATGGCCCATACATACATATCATTTTTATAAATAAATATTATGTATATTTAATATATATCTTATGATCGAAGTCAAATTCTTTCGTAATCGACGTTAAGGTAACTACCCACTAACCTATCATCGTGATGAGTGACCATCATGGGAGCGCTGTAACCTTTGATGGAAGGACGTTGTTTACGCTTCTCCATCGATAAGGGTCCCGTCTATATAGATATATGCCTCAGATCATCAAGTCATATGTGAATTCGGGATATCATATATGTGCAGGAAACTCTTCTCTTATATACCTCCATACAATATATATATTGTGAGGTCAGATGTCAAGTGTTCCTCTCGAAAGTGTCGATCAAAGGTCGAGAAACGGATTCGTGTTTGTTGGGGTCAGCGGTTCAAGTGGATTATTCCTACTGAGAATTTGGATTTTGTTCCTCAACTTGGATATCAATACAAGAGGTGTTATCGATTCCGCTATGTAAAATAGGAAGATTAAATTCTTCGGTAAAAGTCTAACAAATTTTGGATTTTGGTGTTCTGGATTAACTAATTATAATATTTTGGCTCACCTAATGTTTGTTTTTCTTTTTTTTTTTTGTCCTTTTTGGATTGAAGCAGTTTGTATGGATGGCATTTTGAAAATAATTCGAAAAATAAATTCTTAAAATTTGTTTTTATTTTTTATTTATATCTATTCACTTATCATCTTCTTATCCTATCATTGTTATTATAAGGATTCATGTTATTATCAATGTTTTCTGGCCTGAATCGCTGATCACACAAACCGGTCCTGGGTTTCACAAAAACCGCTTGCATTGAATCGACGAACCGATCGTCAAAACCGGGTGAAGTTTTTCAAGTTAAAACGAACATCTTGTAGGGTTAAAAGACTTGTAACTAAAAAAAATTCAATTAAATAATGAAAGCTCATGAATTCCAATATGGGAAGGGGAAATTACAAAAGAACCACTTTATCATCGTACAGAATTGTGATTATTTTATATACAATAAAATTATATTACTACTAATTAAGTATATATTTATATAAATAAGTTTCTTCCATTTTTAATTTGTTTCATATATAAACATTATATATATTTTTAAAATATTTTTATTTATATAAAAAGTAATAAATAATATCTTAAATATTATTAATTATATATTTTAAAATTTAAATAAAATATAAATAATATATTTATTACATTACCGGTTCGACCACCGGTCCGACCAGTGAACCGTGAATTGGTAACTTTTCCGATTCAGTAACCGATCCGATTTTTAAAACATTGGTTATTATAAAGTTCTTTGTAAGTGATCAATTCCACCTTACCTTTAAGTTGCTTTTGACAATCAAAGCATTATTATATTATATTTTGGTAATTATGATTAAAAACTTTAAAATACTAAAACTTTCTGTGAATATTACGTGATGAGTGATTTATTGGATCTGATTCATGAACCCATATTTGGTGGAAAATCTTTATTTTAATAAAAAATTATAATGTTTTAAAACTAAATTCCAGCTAATTCGATTGGTTCCGCTCCATCCGCCCTCGAGGATAGCGATTCCAAAGAGATTTATGCCATTTATGAAATTTAACAAAAATAAAAATCAAATATTCTTGAATTGGGAAAATTGATTGACTTGTAAAATAATTTAAAACTAGCATAAATTCTAATTATATTTGTAGAGTTTGACATAATTATATTTGGAAATTCCATTTGTTTATATTTATGAAATAATTTTTTTTAAACAAATTCTATTTGACATAGCTATACGTACCTTGTTAATCATAAGGTCAAACAAAGTTGCCTTTTAGAAAATATATTAAAACTAAGTTGATATTTTCAATGAAATATTTTTAGTAAACCATAATCTTTAGACATTATCCAATGTGATTTGTTATTAAAAAACAAAAAAAATGGAAAATATAACCATTATTTATAATTATTTTCAATTTTAATAACTTATAAATCTATATGATGTTATCACTTTTACTATTGGTTCCATCAATGAACCATGAACCATAAACCAATAATATTTTCGATTAAATCACCAATTTGGAGATATGGATTATTATACATTATCTATTTCAATCAGTGAGCCATGAATTGATAATATTTTTGATTTGATCACTGTTTTGTAGACGTGGATGATAATACACTATTAACCTATTTTTTATTTTTATAATAATTAAAAAGGGGAAAATGAATAGTAAAATACCATCCTAGAGATTGTGGCTTGGAATTGAAAAAAGAAAAATAGACCCATAATCTCTAAGTACAAAAAAGATAAAATTGGGGATAAATGGGGAGACTGGGAAAGCATCCACGCTAGCAGTTTCAAAAACTGAGCAAAAGCCATTTTTGGATGCCAATGTGAAAAAGGTGCTCCAACAGTGGAGCAATAGCAGGAGCTATATTTAGATATTGGAACAAAGGATCACCATATTTTGGGCAAAATGGTCGACACTGTCATTAGCAAATTCAACCAAATACCAATCCTACCCTCATCAATATAGCCGTTGGAATCAGAAAATCTAAGCAGTGAACCAACAGAAACTGAACCAAATATTCAAAGTGGCATGAAAATACAGAGTCAGAATCGACAAAAATACGACATTAACCCGGGAAGGGCTTTTGTTCCAACTAAACAAAAATTCTATAAATAGCCAAAACATGGAAACAATTTTACAAATCTGCAATAATTTGTTCGAATACCTAAGAAATCGTGAGCGACAACAAATTTCCATTCTCGCAAAGAAGTCGCAGCAGGCCACCGTCGCCGCCGTCTCGCCGACCCACGATAGGCCAGGTCCAAAAGGCTTCACCGGTCAGCCGCCACCTTTGTCAAAAGTGAGACTCGTCGTCTTTCTTTCCCCCATCCCCCTTCTATCTCCCCGGCGATCTCTCCTCCCCCTGCGCGAGTGTCGGGTATTTGAAATAAAAACTAAATGTGACACCCCAAAACCCGGGGTCCGTGACTCACCCACAACCTCCTAATACAAGTGGAGGTCTGTCACCCCCGACACCACTTCAAAATCTGCAGAGTCCCTTTGCACGGGGAGCTCTACCTAAATATTATTAACCTCAGATTTATTTGTCCCAAACAAATTAATATATGCAATATATCCACACGGTCACTTGGGCCCATAAACAAGATCTAAATATACATACTAACTATGAATACAACTATATACCCAATAGTTACAAGAGTTCAAATGTTTTACTCTCATACAACATATATTAAAATTAGAGAAATTCTAATACATGTGGATATCGTCAAAGCCAAAGCCACAATCTGGCTTTTCTTCTAATCTCAGTCTCTAGGATTTAGCCACCCTCGCACGCTCCTCGCACTGCAGAAAGTGGGGATCCCACGACTAAGGATCTAAGCTCGGTAGGAGATTTAGCCTCTGCTGGCTACTCAACATCTAAGTGGCAAAGTACGTTCCAAACTAAACACATTCAAGCAAATGCATGATCCTACTTTGAATGTCTACATGACCAACTCAGAATCCCGAGTCCTCACCGACTCTCTCACACTCGCCTAAGCCTCGTATGAGAATTATTAGTTTTATTAGTGGACAACCTCCTACGATATATATATCAATCACGCCCGACGATTGATATATTACTTGTTTGTGGACTACCCTCAGATGAATATATATCAACTGGGCCGCTCCGACGGTTGATATATTATTTAGTTTGGACTACCCTCCGATAATTATAAATCAACTGGGCCGCTCCGACTGGATATATATTTAGTTTGACTACCTCTCCGAAGGATTAACATTTTTAGACTACCCTCCCAACCATTTTCTCTAGACTCATCTCATGCACTAACTCCAATATTCCTAGAATGTTCCAAAGGCATATGGAATGCATGTGCGGCCCATCACAAATTAATCTCACATGCAACATATCAACATGAATATATTCGCATAATATCCAATCACACAATCATGTCATGTAATTAATCAATTTCAAGCATCAAAATTAGCTCACTTGGGCTAATGATCATACACGAGTAATTTAATTTAAATCACTCGACCAACACGTATTTTCACAAAAATATATACTTTGAGAACACTATTCGAACAGTGAAACCTCGCTTACTCATTCCTAAAAATCAAAACACCTACCAATTTAGTGAACCCAATCCACGGTCATTCCCCGCCCAATGCATACAAAGGCAAACATTTAATAGCACAATTTTGAACCCAATGGCCATGTGAGCAAGCCAATGACCCACGATTTTGGTTCCAAAATTATATCAATTGGTCCCAAGTTCAGGATCGATCACGGCCCCCAACGGCCTCATTCAACCCCAAACATTCTGTAAAGCACTTAAATGGGAGTAAAACCCAAGTAGGAGAAAATCCTACCAAGGAGTTTGAAGAACTCCCGATCCCTGTGAGTCCACGCGCAGCCCCATGCTCGCGTAGAACTGAAGCCCTTCTTGTCCCGAAGTTCCCCGCAACGGCCTGGATCTTCCGTTATTCTAGAGAGAAGTTAGATGCTCCTCTCCCAAATCTCCATTTTCAGCCACCTGGAGGTCTCTCCCATGTTTTGCTTTTCAATTTTAAGAAGAAGGCCACTCGAAGCTTTTGTCCTTTAACCTCATTTAATCCAATTAAATCAACTCACTCTCTTTTCTCCAGCTTTGACATTCGGCACTATCTCTACCATCCATTACCATTATTTCATCATACCACTTATGCACATGAGTATCGCTGAGGCATTGCTTTACTACATCCAAACGCCTCGAAAAACGTGTGCGCGACTCCAACCGTCCCGAAAAATTACGAAATTTTATCGCAGGTTAATCCAGATTTCATGAGACGATTCCAACGGTGCAATTTGTTTCGTCATCCGAGATCTATGGAATAAATTCCGAATTTTTAACCGAAATTACTATTTTGTAATCAAAATTACGATTTTGCCCTTATTCCAGAAATTGGAATTTCTCGGGTCTTACATTCTCCCCTCCTTAAAAGGAATTTCGTCCTAAATCTCAGACAATCATAATCACTCACATGCATATGCAACTCGCCTCTACCATGTGATGTAAACAACATTAAACCTTAAACGACTAAACCATGTACCTCATCCCCAAACAAGAAGGGGGATAGGTAGTCTCCAGATCGTGTCCCGCGCTCCCACGCGTTGACCTCCACCCACGCTGTCGCCATAAGCACCCCCATTAGCCCCGCACCTGGCTCAAGGTCATAAGACCCGCATCACGGCTATCACAACGCTAATAATCGGGTCCCCTCCTCAAGGTTCCATCCGTGTTGGCCTTTAATCGTCCCCCAATCCACCACATGAGATGTAATTTGGGAGTATATTTCCAGCATGGAGACGTGGAAACACCGACACCCGACATGTCACGGTAACGCTAACCGGCACGCTTAACTCGGTGGCCCATCCTCTCGAGTACTCGAAGGTCCAATGAACCCTAGCGATAGCTATCATGCTCACGAACCCACCACCTCTCTTAGGAATCACCTTCAAGAAAACGTGATCCCTAACCTCGAACCCTAAGGGTCGACCGCCGCACAACCCGCATCTCTTCCCGTCGGCTCGAGTCGCGGAGAAGATCGCCGGTCAGATCAAACCCACCTCTCAGTGTCTCTAATCGCACCAGACCGAAGTGATGGATCTCACACCGTCCATCCTAACGGTGACCTACATGGCCTCCCATACAATGCCTCATGGTTATCTCGTACACTCGCCCGATAACTCGTTGTTGTAGGCACTCGCTAAGGGCAATTAATCCCCACTTTATGATCCAAAGACGATGCTCAGCACAAGGTCCTCTAACACCGTATAATCCATACAACGCGTAACCCCACACAACCCTCGCTTGGTGTGTAAACACTGACCTTCCCAAGGTCACAATCACTAACAATCCGATGGATCGTCAATCTAGTCCATGTCATGAATGACATCCATTTACCGAGCCCTTGCCGACTCACCAACACCCAATTCAATTTCCAATGGGGTATCCAAACCTCGAGTCACTCCCGACTCCTATCACTCAACTCTAAGTTGACGTGATAACCTGACCGTGTGTTTTCATCTCGAGTCACTCCCGACTCCTATCACTCAACTCTAAGTCTGCGTGATACTCGGATCGCGTGTTGTTTTTTTTTTTTCATTTCTGCAACATAATTCCGGGCTTACACTTCAGCCCCGCTTTCGGGCCCCACACACTCTAATTACTCATCATTTCCTCAATCGAACTAAGAGTCTTCATTGACTTAGTCTCAAAGACAAACTCATTCTCATTCACCAAGAGTGGTGAATGATTGTACCGTGCACCCACTCCCGGGTCCACCGTGAGCAGAATCTCAGAGATCTCTCACTCATAATCCCGACCTATCAAGTCAACTCTCCCCTTACACCCTAGGGAAGAACATCTATACTTGGCTTCTCTAAAGGCCTTAACCTCTAAGCCCAACGAATGTCGTGTCGAGTACGACAACCCTAGCTAAGGTTCACCATCGACAACTCGATGGTCATTAACTCATCCATGTCAAGCCCGACAATCAAATGTCCAATAGGGTCTACCACTCTAAGGTCCACCACGCCCGATGCAACTCGATCCGTCCCCGACTTCGACCCACACTCTGAAATTCTCCGACCCATCTCAGGCTACCGAAGTGCTCAGATAGCACACTCGAAACCGGAACTCGGGTTCTCTAACCCTTACTAGGTGTGGAGGAATGAACTGTGATACTCTCCCGTCCTACTCTGGGCTAATCGGGACCGCATTGTCCCAAAGTCTGGGATCCCCGTCTCCTGGGCAATCCCATCACCATGCTCAATCCCGCCCTACCCCGAACCAAGGCAGGAAGTGTGGTCTTCATTCTTCCCGAACTAGAGAAAGCTCGATCTTCATAACGAACACCCATATATATCCCGAGTGTTCCATGTATCCTCAATCTCTCTCTCTATGGTCAGGACCGCCCCAACCATGGAGTTCATATCTCGTAGGCGAAATCCTACAACTTCCGCCTGAATCGGGCAACCTCAAATTTCCATTCGCATCTCCTCGTAATACCCAAACAATCCTAAGTAGTTACGTGACTCGAAGATTGACATTCGGCTCCCAACTCATCACCGCCCTCAACCTTCTCAGTCGACCGACACTCCCGATGCAACACCACGTGTCCCGTAATCTCACCTCGCAAGCCAAAACTCGCACTTAACGAACTCGGGCGTACAACCAATGGCACTTCTTTAGCAAACGTAAAACAATCCTCAAGTGATACTCATGCTCCCACTCTGACTGGGAGTAGATCAAAATGTCATCCACGAAGACAACGACAAACTGATCCAGATAGGGTTGGAACACCCTATGCATGAGATCCATACGCGAATGACTGTCAATCCAAAGGGCATCACCGTAAACCCAGCGCTCATAACGCCCTAAACGCTGTCTAGTGGATATCCCGTCTCTCAACCCTCACCGGCGGTAACCATGTAAGGTCTAACTCGCAGACTCGCCTCAATCGTCAAATAAATCACTCAATCCCCTGTGAACGGGTACCGACTTCGATCAACCCTCGCTCCACCGCCCATGGGCCAATGCAATGGGCGGTCTCTGCCCCGCGCGATACCGTCGTGACGCCCATGGTGAAGTGCTCCTGGCCTAATGAACCTCTTATCCAAGAGTCTTTAACTCGGGACTCGAGTTCCTAATGACTCAACCGGTGCCATCCTAAGTGAGTCATAGAGACGTGTCATACCCGGTAACTCAATAATTAAGTCTACATCCCTACGTGGAGGTAAATCCGTAGCTCATCCGGAAAGACATCCACATATTCTCGCACACTACTCTGTGTAGATCCAAGTCTCACCTCTCACCTCGCCCTTCTGTGGTAAGGCTCATACCAACCCGCCAACCGTCCTCGACACTTTGACTTGTATAATGTCTAGGCAAAATGTCATGCTTGCCTCCGAACACCACTGAGTACCGGCCCCGCGTGATAGTGGTAACCTCCTACGCTCACAATCGATAACGACCTGCAAGTCGCCCCAATCCATCCCTGCCAGGATGACATCGAACTCGATATGTCCATGATCCTCAGTCCACCGGGAGTAGAGTCCCCGAGATCTCCAACTCGGTAACCTCGACTCTATCATTCCATTCCCCTAACCCTAGGGAGAACCCACGTACAACCCGCTCCCCAAGGTCTCTGGGAGAGGTCCTTGCCCATTCCCACTGTCATTCACCTCATTCTCTAGCTAACGCAGCCTAGTCTAATCCGAATGTGGCCTGAGGTAACTTCCATAGCCTCTAACACCTTCTCGTTTCTACACGAACCAAATCTGGCCTACCACCACTGGATCTTTTCCCTGTGTACGTCTGAGGATGATGCGTCCTAAACCTCTTAAGGTTACTAGGATCTTCCTGTCTACCCGCTATACTAGCCTCATGCATTCATTAATACCCACAAATTTTAAAAGTCCTGTTAATCAAACACACCCGTGGTGCTCGACCACTCTCGTGGACGTCCCGACGTCCCGTCCCTATTAGCCATTTACACCATTACACAAGCAACAAGAATCATTTAACTTTCATTTACCAACTAGCAATGTACATGCCAATAGACTTAACAACAACAATGAATCGAATCTGCTCATTTCCCTATTGCCACTAAATTCCAACCACCCAGCCAAAGATCCAAATCCCTAAGGTCATCGGTCCTAACCTTAGCATTCACCATTTTTCCTATACGCATCACACTATGCATATAACTTCCCACACAACTACTGCGCAATCATGATTTCAAACGGTAGTTAAATCCATTACAGTATCTCTAAGGCATAACCACAACCCCGAGACACTAATCATACACTTAAATTTCAAATAAGATACGTTAATCAATTTTTAAAATATTTGCTAATCGAATTTTATTTTCAAAATTTTATTAAAATTTTATTTTTCGAAAATTTTATCAAATTTTATTTGATTTTATTTGATTTTTAATTAAATTTAAAATATTTTTTTTTTCGGAAAATTTATTTTACAATGAACAGTGTTCATTTGGTGACTCGTGAAAATATCGAAATGAAACCAAGAACTGCCGGGTGCACGAGCACCCAATCGGCTCTACCACCAATTACAAGACAGCCGCGCTTGGGGCCGCAGGTCGTGTCGTGGCCTCGAGGCGCCCGTCGGTGCTACTCTACCGCGGTCGCAGCGCTCCCGCGTATCGCATCACTGTCGTGCCTCGCGCCCCCCAAATCGTGTCACGCCCAAATACCGCGGTCGCAAGATCCCAAATGGCCAGAAACAAGAATACTCAAATGTCTTATACCTTGGTCACAATACACCCAGTGTATCAGGACACACCTCCTAGCCCACGCCCTTCCAAATTAATAATAGCAATCTCATTGGTTAGACAGAATACAATCCAAATTTCCAACCAAATTTCGCAATACAACTTAGCTCACTATCGTCTCGCAATACACCTTGTACAGAATACACTTCATCCCTAAGTTCCCTTTAGTCGCAATACAAACCTTGCCTTGCAACACAAAATTTTCATTTCCTCACACACACCGGGCAGTAGCCTCATCAAAATTTTCTCTCGCTTAAAATTTTTTTCGCTTTTCATTATAAATGATTTTTTTTATTTATTTTAAAATTTGAAAATCTCTAACAATCACTAAAATCATTTTTTTCCATAATACACCAAATAAATTTATAAAAATTTATTTTTCTCTTTTCCTTCAATTTTTCAATTTGTAAATCTTAGAAAATTATTTTTCTCCTTCAACCAAATAAATTTATAAATTTATTTTCTTCTTCCGCTTTTCACCAAAATTTTCACTCAAATAAATTTATAAAATTTATTTTCTTCCATTTTCTTCAATTTTACCACTCTCAGAAAAATCTTAGAAAATTATTTTCACCCTCATCAAATAAATTTAAGTAGTTCTATTTCATTTAATTTTTCTTCGCTTATTAATCGAAACCTTAAAATTAAATTTCTTCACCTCTAAACCAAATAAATTCTTCCAATTTATTTTCATTTATTCTCTTTATTCTAGTTTTGTACACAGTACACTCCAAATATTTTTCTAAGATATTCTTTAACTCATCTATGTGCTAATCACCAAGCACACAACCAAACACATAACATGGTATACATACCATTCATCAAACACTCACACAACATTTCATCAATCACACAAAACACATCAACACACGTGCACGTAGTGTCCTAGTGTTAACCCGTGATTTCCTAGGTAATCTCATACCTATACTTATCATCAAACCACACCTAGTGGTGATGGATACCCAACCCGAGCTCCCTAGGTATTCGTATACCTAAGCTCGATAATTAAGTCGTGACACCTTAAAACTCCGGGATCCGTTGACTACCCAACTCGCGGAATACAAGTGGAGGCCTGGCCCGACACCACTGTAAAACCCAGTAGTCTCCTTGTACGGAGCTCTACCCAAATATTATTAACCTCGCATTTACCTCATCCCAAATCGGGCCCAATATATGCAATATATCCACACGCCACTGGGCCCATAAACAAAGACTCTAATATACATACTAACTATGAATACAACTATATAAATCTAATAGTTACAAGAGTTCAAATGTTTTACTCTCATACAAATATATATTAAAATTAGAGAAATTTAATACATGATATCACAAGCCAGCCACAACCGCTTCTTCTAATCTCGCCTCCTGGGGATCTAGTCACCCCCCGCACGCTCCCGTATTCGTAAAAAGCAGGATCCCACGATGGGGTGAGCCAAAGTTCGCAGGAGATTCACTCTAAGCGGGCTACTCACCATCTAAGTGCAAGGCAATGTTCCAAACTAAACACACATTCAAGCAAATGCATGATCCCCATCATCGTCTACATGACCAACTCCGCATCCCGAGTCCTAACTGATTCTCCTCTCACACTCGCCTGCTTCATGAGAATTATTGTTTTATTAGTGGACAACCTCCATGTATATATATCAATCACCGCCCGACGACGATATATTACTTGCTTCGTTGGACTACCCTCAGATGAATATATATCAACCGCCGTTGATATATTATTTAGTTCGACTACCTCCATAATTATAAATCAACTGTCGTCCGACTCCGATATATATTATTTAGTCGCCAATCACCCTCCGATGATTAACATTTTACTACCCTCCGAACCATTTTCTGCACTCATCTCACGCACTAACTCCAATATTCCTAGAATGTTCCAGCATATGAATGCATGTATGCCGCCCATCACAAAGCCTAATCATTATAAACATATCAACATGAATATATCTGCATAATATCCCAATCACAATCATGTCATGTAATTAATCAATTTCAAGCATCAAAATTAGCTCACTGGGCTATCGATCATATACGAGTAATTTAATTTAAATCACCCGACCAACACGTATTTTCACAAAAATATATATTTTGAGAACACTATTCCGGGAATAGTGAAACCCTCGTTTACTATTCCCGGAAAATCACAAAACACCGGTTCACTTAGTGAACCCGCAATCCACGGCCATTCCCGGCCCAATGCATACCAAGCAAACATTTAACACACAAAGGCACAATTTTAACCCAACAAACTGCGGAAGGCCACTCTTTTTTTCTTTCTTTTTCTTTTTGACCAGCTCCATTTTGGTTCCAAAATATATCAATTCATCCCAAGTTTTGACCGATCGACTGCCCCTAACGGTCTCATTCAACTCAAACATTCGTAGCACTTAAATGGGAGTAAAACCGCAGGGGAGAAAATCCTACCTCAAGGAGCTCAAGAAACTCCCGATCCCGAAGTCCACGCGTAGCCTGCCCCGCGTAGAACGTTTCTCCTTCTCTGGTCTCCGAAGCCTCAACGGCCGGATCTTCCGTTATTCTTGTAGAGAGAAGTTACTCTCTCTCCTAAACTTCTCCATTTTCAGCTACTGAGGTCTCTCTCCCACGTTTTTTGCTTTCTTTTTCAATTTTAAGAAGAAGGCCACTGTAGCCTTGGCCCTTAACCCATTTAATCCAATTAAATCAATTAATTCCCTTCTTCTCCGCTTTTGACATTCGCACCATTCCCGCCGTCCATTACCATTATTTCTCTACTCATACCACTTTATATCACATGAGTACTTGTTATATGTGACTTCGTCGCATTGAAAATCGCTTTACTCAAGATCCGAAACGCGATGCCAAAAAACGTACGACCCAACCTGCCCTTTAAAATTACGAAATTTACGTGCTAACTAGATTGTGAGACGATTCCAACTGCAATCCGCTTCACATCCGAGATCTATAGAATAAATTCTGAATTTTTTAACCTAAATTACTATTTTGTAATCAAAATTACGATTTTGCCCTTATTCCGTAAATTGGAATTTCTAGTCTTACACTAAACCCTACGCCTGCTTCATTTGAATGAAAATAAAAATAATTTTAAATCATATTTTTTGTAAATACTTTAAAATACGAATTAAAAATAAAGTTCATTTTACTTGATATGAATTAATTTATTTTATTAGCCTACAAATATTTTTATTAACTTCTAATTATTTCTAAAAATAATATTATAAATAAAATATTATTAATAAGTAAAAAACCATAAATCATATTTTTTGTGAATAATTTAAAATACTGCATTTAAATAAAATGTTTTACTGATATAAATTAATTTATTTTATTAGCCTACAAATATTTTAATTAACTTCTAATTATTTTCAAAATAATATTATAAATAAAATATTATTAATAAATGAAAAATCCATAAATCATATTTTTGTAATAATTTAAAATAAATGTTTACTATATATGAATTAATTCTATTTTATTAGCCTACAAATATTTTTCATTAACTTCTAATTATTTTCAATTCTTAAACCATAAATAAAATTGATATGAATTTTTTTCCACCTTAGCATACCTAATACTTAATTTAAGTTTGATTTGTAGCGTAAATGACATCTCCTCCAATACGGGCTAAGAGGGGCAAATCTTTCTTAATCGATAAGACAGACCAGGTATATCTGTCGACCATAACCCAAGATCCTGACCCAGATTGGGCAAACCTGAATGTCAAAGTTTTGGATCGAAAGGATGGCCAAGTTTTTTGAGACCAATGTCGAGCTGACCACCACTGACTTTATGTTCCGTACAAAATCGATGGGATAAAACTGACATTATTGTACAAATGGGCGTGGGATACTCACACAGATCGCAAATAAAGCCGCAAAGTGGAGCGAACATCACCGACGAGGTCAGTTATCTATTGTTATAATTTTGTATAACAATTATTTAAACCATAATTTTATTTATATCTAATTTTATTTTTCTTCAGCGTATGCAAGCTATGAATATGCCTGCAGGTTGGGAGTCCAGGACAAGGATCATACTGGAGGTGCTTAAATACCGTGATAAGTGGATGATTAAGATCGCAAAGCAACCCTAGCTCGCCTCCCGTTTATGAGGGAACTCATGAAACACCTCAGATCTTCTCGAATTCTGGACAAGATCCATATAGTAATGTGCAAATGGTTAGCTTCCAAGGAAGAGACCCCCGGGAAGGAAAACAGCTAAAGAAAACAAACAGAAAAGTAAGGCGAGTCCAACATATACTAGTAATTCTATTTCAGATACGATTCGTGAATTATCTGGGCAGAGTGAAAAGAGAAAGAATTTTTATGAGGAGCAAAAGCTTCAATTACTGAAGGAGCAAGCACAGAGGGAGGATGTGCAACTAGACATTGCTAAACGTGCTGAAGATAGGATGCAGAAGGAGCAAGATAGGTTGCAGATGATCGCCGATGATGCCATTATGGAAAAAGACATATCACATATGACAGTTGAACAACAACACTATTATCAACTACGTAAGAATGCGGTTATGGCAAAAGCAATGAAAAATGCAAGTAGCTCCAACTTTAATGTATAAACAGATTACTAACTGTTTATTTTCAATGTAATTTCAATTTTTGTCTACTTACTTAAAATGAAATATTCAAATTATCTAACAAATTTTAGTAGTAAAAAATGATTAAAATATTCAACTAACTTGAATTTTCATTATAAAAACATAACATAACATGACAGAGCAAAACATAATATTAAAATCATCCACAATCACTCGATAACGCCTTGTCCGTGTAGCGTCCACAGATGTGCAATGATGTCGTGTCGAAGGGCATAGTGGGTGTTTGAATCTTGAATGGCACGGTTGGTAGCCATAAATTGATCAAAGGGTCTCGGGCCTCGTGAGACTCAACCTGCCATCTGCTCTAATGAGTCATAGTCGCACCGCTGTAGTTATTGCACAAGCCTACTGTCATCAACCCACACATCCTCGATTATCATGTTGTGTAAAATAATACACGCTTTCATGATAAAAGTCAAGTCTTCATGATGCCAGAATCGAGCCGGTCCTCGAATGATAGCAAAACGAGCTTGAAGCACCCCAAATGCTCACTCTACATCCTTTCGGTAACTCTCATGTTTTTTTGTAAAGAATTCGTGAGCCAACCTCGAGGATGCTAAATTGATCGAAAGCACCACGCCTAATTGATATATAACGCCCACAAGATAAGATCCCACATTGTAATCTTTGGCCATTTCATTATTAGTATAATTTGGTCACGCCACATCCTTCAAGAAGTTACAAACATATCGAGGCCGTAATCCAATTCGCACCAAATAATACGAGCTTGAAACGTTTGACCCGTTTGACCAAGTTTAACTAAAACACCGGTGCCTCGAATTAAGTCAATTTCAAGTTTGACTTTTTCGAGGAGGAATAGTTTTAGGTTAACCAAGACACCATTTTCGTAGGCCTCTGTCGATACGAGTTCATAGACGGGGCAACGCCACAATCCGAATTCCTTTACCGATAAAAAGCTACTTTACCATTAGAAGTTCAATAGTGAAGACTTTTTATTAGTGTCCAAGTTCTGTCTCGAGTTTTAACTAAAGTTTAATCTCTAGACCCTATATAAACATAGCTTGTGATACCAAATGAAAACCCTAGCCCAAACAACACTTGAGCCCCAAAACCCTAAGAGAAAACTCCAAACCGGAACACTCAGCCGAGTAGCCACCGCGCCGCCAGAAATTCCGGACAGACGAGGCACCACCGGCCGAAGTTACTGTACACGCGCCGAACTACCAGGTGCGCAACCTTCGATCTGGCCACGCCGCCAAATTTCACCGCCACCACGGACGCATCTCGGACGGTCATGGCGGCGCGCACACCAGATCACGACCGTTCGACTCTTCCGGCCATTTCCGGCCATTTCCGGCCATCCCATAGCTCATTTCCACCATTTTTGGACCCCCTGGACTCATTTTCGTGGTCCCTTTTTGCAAATTCCTCACCGTTTGGAAGTTACAACGAAAACGAAATCGGCCAAAGGTTAGATCGGGTTTTCCGGCCACCACAGCGACTGTTGGACTGAGGTAATGGTACCAATGAGTTCCTGGTCTCTTGGGCTTTCCATTGATATGTGGTTTGTAAATTTTGGATCGCCGCTTGGTTAGTTTTCCATTTTTAGGTTGTTTCGTAATTACCAAATGCTCGACCGAAATATAAGTAATTAATTGGTCAAATCTGGAAAAATTGAAGTTTTATTAGTGAAATCGGGATGTTTTTAGAATTATCGACGTTCACTTCGAGAAATTAGCCCTCGTGAAAAGCCCTGCCTTTATATCAGCCTATGTGGCACATTGTAATCGGGACATGCTCTGAAAGTTCAATTAGATGATCTCATAGTTCTAAATGGTTGGTTCAAGGCCTTAGGATATTCCAATGTCGTTGGTCTAATTATTTGAGCCTAAGTTGGTATTTTATTTATATTACAGTACTCACGCCGAGCCAGAGACGATCCTATCAGCGACAAGATCGAGCTAGCCTCGTAGTCGTGAGTGGTTTATATGTTTTTAAATGATTTCAAGTATTATGTTGTTATACTCTATTGTGATTAAATATTTTATATATATATAATGTTTTGATTTAAATGGTTGGTTGCATATAAATGGTTATCGGTCTTATATAAAACAAGTTAACATTTCATGTGAATTTTTGTCAACATTTTCTAATCGTTCGAAGTCAGACCGGGTTTTCTCAGATTCTGCGGGTATTTAGATATTTTGGGCATGTAGACTGGGTTTTAAACCTCGAGAAATTATCGATTTATGAAATGGATTTTGAAATATATAAAAGTTTAATAAATGGTTATGAATATGGTCATCGAGGTATTGTTCAAATTTCGACATGAATCGAGAAACCAAAGATCTTCAATGTAAGGATTGAGCTGCGGGAAAGTAAGTTAATAAATTCTAACCTAAGATGCGTGACGTTAGAAAGGCACACATGAGTAAGGTCATTTGAGTCGAGGTTATAAGGTGATGTACCATATCAGACCGATATCGCCTCGCTGATTATATCAGAAAGTACATTGGGATTACCACTTGTCGCGAGGCGGGCTCTATCCAACTACTATATATTAATTCCACGATCACCGCTAAGGCCGGTTTGACCCGACGGCTTACTTCAGCTGCTGCCGCTGGAGTCGCCAATCTCGACGGTTTATTAGTCACACGCTGCCGTGAGGCCGGTTTGGTATTTCGGGGTTTGCCACTAACGTGAGGCCTGGCTTGACCCGACTAGCTTGGTATTCTGATTTTTGCCACTAAGTGACGTGAGGCTGGTTTCATCCAATCCAAGGTTATATGTTATTCCACGGCCGTGAGGTCAGGTTTACCGACGGCCAGGATGGATACATGGTATGGTATGATGTTGATTAGATGCACTGTGTCATGGAGGCCCGGATTACCACTCGCCAGTGACGGGTACATGGTGTGGTACATCGTTAGTATATGGTATGAACATCGTTAGTGTATAAGGTAATGGGTCATAGCCGGGTTTTATGGTACTTGCATTGTTGGTTTTCGAATAAGACATACCCTTTCAATAGTGATGATTTTTGTATTTTCCATAATTAATCGTAATAAATATGACGTTCATATGTTTTATGCATCAATTAGCCATGTGGTGAATAGAAGATTCAGGTTATACAATGATAATGAAGTGAGTTAACTTATCGAGCATGACTTATTGTCGGTTTCAAAAGTCAAGCTTATGGAAATGTTTGTTAAATCCGGGAACGTTATTGAAAGAGTTGACGTGGGAGGTCTCGAGAGAAGAAATTTTCGAAAAATAAAAACATTATTTTCATATAAATTATGCCACTCATTGAGATTTATTTCTCAATGCTTATTGCTTTTTTTAAAATCTGCCCCAGTCCGCACAACAGAGGGGCCTATTCGCGCCGACGGATCGCCACCTCTCTCCACACAAATTGCTGTGCTCTAATTATTTGATCATTCTGAGTTTGCTGTATCGGACTTTATTCATTTCTACTGCACTCTAAACTACTCTTAACGCTCCGATATTCGTGATGGAACTTTACTTAAACCTCATTTATAATTGTCGCGTTTTATATATATTTATGTATAATCGGGCATTAAATTAATACATGGTGTTACTCCCTTCCTATATGGGTTCCACCGTATCTTCCCTAGGGATTATACAAGGACTTAAGAAGTGACCACCCGAACCGAGGGTATCCTGTCGTCCCGTCATTGCATCGTGAGCTTCCAGTTTCTAAATTCCTTGTCATATATCATTGCAAGTAACTCATCCAAAGGTTTTGTATACCTTCCTAACCTTATCCTTGAAATTGAATTGGTTTCATTTATTCCCGAATATAGTTCTTCTTCCTGATGGCACTTGGGGAGGTTGTGTATAGACTACGCATGCTGAATAAGGTCAACATTCGTGAACTTCAATATCCTTTGCCTCTAAGCGATGGCTCCATTTGATCACTGTGGTGCAAGAGTGTTCTCCAAGATTCGTCTGAGGTCGTGGTACCATCAATTAAGGATTAGGAATCAGACATTCTGCGGGATTCAAGACGAGATATGGCGTTATGAGTTTCTAGTGATGTCTTTCTTGACTCACCAACGCCCAAACAGCCTTCTTCATGGATTTAATGAACCTGCCCGTCCATACTTAGATCGATCGGCTACCGCCTTCATCGACGATATCTGGTGTACTGAGAATAGTCGAACATGAGAGACATTCGGGTTTGGTGTTACAAACTTTAAGGCAATACCAAGCCAGATGCCAAGTTCAAGAAATGGAATTTTGTCAATGAGCTGGCTCTGACATGTAGTTTCCCGCCGATGGCATTCTATGTGGATCCTCGTAAAATGTATGTTGGCAAATCGAGCAACCAACTACGATGACAAGCGCGGAGTTCCTTAGGATTAGCTGGCATACCGCAGTTCATAGAAGGGTTCTCAAAAATAAATAGACCAATTTCCATTGCTCTGACTAGGAAAGAAGATCGGAGCCAAAAGGTAAAGGTCATGGTTTGATCTCAGAAATGGTTCTTTCTGTGTCTGTCAGGGTTCCTCCTAACCAGATTCACAGATACTGGGAGGTGCACCCTAATCCTGGTTATTGTGTGCAAGGATTTGAGGATTTTGCATGTAGGGATACGATTCATGGATTACTTCTTTCTAAGTTAGGATTTCATCCAACCTTAGATCAAGTTGAGTGATGAGTTGAAAAGCCCTCGATTTTATTTAAGATGTGTTTGGAAGATGTTTCTTGTCAATAGATGGCTTTGATGTGTGTTTGGAGTATTTGGACTGATTTCAGTTGGAAACTTATGGAAAGAGTAAACCATAAATTCTTGCATTTTTGTGGGTCAGATTTTCCTGCTATGGCCGTTGTTAGTATTTTCGCTATAACTTGATCATTTTTGCTCCAAACTCGGTGATCCCATTGAAAAGAAACCCTTAGCACTTTATCTTCAAATGAGTAATATGTAGATAGAATACAAGAGGTGTTTTGTCGGGTGCGTTAGTCATGTGAAACCCAAATGATGAGTGTTAGATGTTGATCCTAGTAAGTGTAAGAGAGAGCGAACTTGGGGGATCAAGGTTTATGTTGGAAGTATAAGGATATATGTGAGTCGAGTGGTGATAAAGTAATATACCACTTGAGTAATTTTTATGTGACAAGGATTGTGAGAGGCTAAGGAATCTTATGACTTGTTATTTAAGTGCACCCTCGAGTAGCCCCTGGTTTCACTTCCTCGGGAGACTATGACATTTTGCAATCTAAGGAAAGTAGGGATCTTATAGCCTCTCTCGCTTTATGCCGTGGTTTGATGTCAGGGGAATTCCTGCACTCATTCCGTGCTTTGACTCGTGTGAGGGTCCGTACTTATGTAGCTGACACGGACGATGACCTTCGTTCCAGTCAGGAACCCGTAAAGGTCACAGATATACCCTGATGTGAGCATATCCCGTGGTAAGTCCCAAAGAATTTTGTCGTTGGGTTCGGGATGATTGTCTAGTCCTCGTGCGAAAGCCTAAAAGGAGTCACTACAGGGTCGTGATGGTGGTATCAGATCTACGTGTTTCCATCATCAACCCATTATCCGTAAAATGCCTATGTTTTGAGATATCTTGAATTATGTATAATTGAAATGTTTTACGAGCATGGCTTCTTAGGGATTCACTGAAATAAGCCGAACTCATCCCCATTGTTTCCCTCCACCTGGGATGTAGGTAAGAGACCAACCGCTGACATGAAAGTTAGACCTATAGGTTTCGAAAGATGGAAGATTTTGGCGCCAACCTTAGCTTGGCTGGGTGGTCGAGGCATACGCTTTTGATGAAGATTAGGGCTATGTGGATATTCTAAGGGATCTTGAGTTTGAGGTCGAGGATCGAGTATTCTTAAAACTCTCCTTTGAAGGTGGAAATGCTTTTGAAAGCGAGGAAATTAAGTCTCTACATCGACCTTTGAGATCGTTGAGAGGGCAGTCCAATGGCTTATAGATTAGACTTACCGAGGAGCTCGGTGTCCATAATGTGTTCCACATCTCCATGCTACTAATAAGTATATTCCAGATCCCTCTACATGTGTCGGAGACAACTGTGAGATCGAAACAGGGATGACTTATCCTACGAGGAGCAAACTGTAAGTGTGACTCGGTAGAAAAGAAGGAGTCAGGTCAAGTTACAGGATGAATATCCAATCTGATTGGAACATAAATGCAGCGGAATTTAAAAAATTTTATCCCTTAACCCACCAAAGATCACATGCGTTTCATAAAAAACGAAGGAAGGGTAAACGAACTTACCTTCAGATCGATCTGGCCAAACCTTCAAAGCTCAGGTCTTGGTTTGTCTTGATCTTCAAAGGTGCTGCCTTCCTGAAAAACGACCACCCTCTACAAGTATCCACAGTAACAAATAATAAACGATTTTGAATGCTAGTTCAGTTCGTCTTCTCAAAACGAACAGGTTTTCTTTCTCTGCTTAGGTCAAGTTCACTTTGTGAAAGATTAACTACACTCATAAACATATATGTCTCACATATATAATATATAAGTCTTGTTTCGGGCTAAACATGAATTTATTATATATTTAAAACATTTTAAATAATAATAATTTAAATCTCAAATCCTTATCTGATAAGGAAACTAATTAAATATTTAACCATAACCGTAACCATAACCGTTATGTAATAAACGAATTTGCCACATGTAAATCATAACTGCTATGTGTAATAAATGAATTTTATTATTAAAACTATAAATCATATGTAATAAACAAATTTATTACGTAAAACCATAACTGCTATGTAATAAACGAATTTATTACGTAAAACCATAACTGCTATGTAATAAATGAATTTATTATAGAGTGAAACCATAAATCAAGTATTATTTGTTCTAATGTATGAATTCTATAGGTTCATTCTAATATCGCGTAGGCCCAAATCACATTTTGATCCTACAAGTCATAAGTGGCCTCTAGCAAGACATTACGCGACTACCCAAGTTAAATGAAAAGCCTATGATCCGAGACAACCTTAATATAGCTAATGACATAACTTTGGTTCTCATGATATCTTGATAGGAATATAGTATGGACAAAGTCAACCTTATATCGGTTTCTATCTTGATTACTCGAAACCCAATTAGACTCCACTAAACAAAATGACATTGGTCTCCATCAATTCATTGAGCACGCCATGCATTTCTCGCCTCAATTGTCAGGGGACCTAGATATCTCTATAATAAGAGGGACAATCATCTAATCGCTCAGGTCTCTACTACATAATTCTTATTATGTTCAAGTATAACCTTATAGCCATCCGACAGCGACAACGCTTGATTATATCAAAACACAATATTCCTTATGTTGAGAACTATAGCGATCTCAAATAAAGGATTTAATGATTAATAACTATTAGAGATTAACTTATGACTTTGATCCATGTATTAATCTCAAGACGGTCCGTCTAATATTTGTTCTCAACAAATGTATATAAATTGATTAGATTCATACACATATTCATCCCATTTATCAATCAAACTTTATACTAATCTTAATTCATCATATTCCCATAACAATAACCGATTAGGACATTTAGAATAATTAATAATATTATTCAAGGACATTATATATAATAAACATGCAAATCATCATAATAATAAATTCTCGCTAAATAGTCAAAATACTATGTCCATACAATAGCTTAGAGCACTATTACTAACAATTCCCACTGCAATAGGCCCATTCATCAACGATCTAATACCTATGAACCTTAATGACAATCATGCTTTGCTTGTGTGAGGCTTAATTAATGGATCAAGAACATTATGTAACCCAAGAACAGTTGTTTGCTTTGAACTTTTCCAAATTTAACTGCACCACCATTTAAACAAAATACATATACCGACCGCGATCGGGAATTGTCAGGATTGAAGTTTCAGATCCGTGTAACCATTTACAACCGTATCATCTTCCAATCCACTACACCAAGAACATGATCTGCACCTCTCAGATACTTAAGAATGTTCTTTACAACTGTCTAGTGACTCTCACCGGGATCTGACTGGTATCTACTCGTTATGCTTAAAGCATAAGATACATCCGGCCCAAGGCACAACACGGCATACACGATAGAACCTATCGATGCATAAGGAATTTTACTCATCCGCCCGCTCATCCGAAGTGTTAGGACACCGAGATTTGCCAAGAGTAATACCATGAGACATGGCAAGTATTCTCTCAACTTGCATACCAACCGCTTTCAAGACTTTTCTATAAGGCTTTGACTTAGACCACCAGCCTCTGCATCTATCTCTATGCATCTTTATCCCTAGATATGTGCACTTCTCGCTTCAAGTCTTCTATCGAGAAACACTTCCCTAACTAAGACTCGACACTGCAAGGTGTGGATATCATTCCCAATAGAGTAAAATGTCATCAACATATGCAAGACCGTAAATACACTGCGCTCCCACTAATTTTCTTATAAACACAAGGCTCATCTTCATTCGACAAATCCAAACCCTGACCGATCTCATCAAACGAAGATTCCAACTCCGGGAGGCCCGTCAAACCATAAATGGATCTTTTGAAGCTATGACTACTGTAATTTTAGGTTGTGAAACCTCAAAGTTGTGTCATGTACACATCCTCAAGTAAGTTTCATTAAGAAACGCTAGCTTTTAACATCCATTTCCAAATCTCATAATCATGATATGCAAAGAATGGTATATAATTTCATAGACTTAAGCATAGCTACAAGTGAAAAAGTTTCATCATAGCCTATACCATGAGTTTCCGCTGAAACCTTGCACCAGGCTCTCATTGTAAGTATGCACTTTGCCATCCATGTCGCTTTCTTTTTAAAACCCATTCGCACCCAATGGTTTGCACCTTCAAAAATAATCAAGGTCCACACTTGATTATCATACATGGACTAATTTAATTTCATGGCCTCTAACCATTTCTCGTAGTCCGTATCCAACATACCTCTTGATAGGTAGTGGGTCCATTTTGATCCACTAACAATACATCATAGCACAATACAAGAAATCCATATCTCTCGCTCATGACGATCCCATCGATCTACGTAAATTTCAGGTTATAGGAGGTGTGTCAACAATAGTTTGTTGACTATGGAGTATCCATAGGCAGTTCAATGTTATCTTGTGGTTCTCGAACTTCTTCGAGTTGTACCTTACTCCCACTGGTTCCTTTAGAAATAAATTCCCTTTCTAGAAAGACACCATTCTAAGCAACAAACACTTTGTTCTCTATGGGATTGTAAAAGTAGTATCCCTTAGTCTCTTTAGGATACCCCACAAAAGGACATTTATCAGACTTGGGCTCCAGCTTATTTGAAACTTGACATTTTACATAAGTCTCACAATCCTGTAAAATCTAAGAGCACAAACTGGCCTTTACCATTCCACATCTCATATTATGTCTTTCAACCCGCTGATGGAACCTTTACTTAGTGTGAATGCAAACTGCTTCAAGTGCATAACCCCCAAAAGGTAAATGGAAGATCTGTTGGACTCCATCATAGATCGAACCATATCTAATAAAGTTCCCATTCCTCCTCTCGCACACACCATTCCACCGTGTTCCAGTGGGGAGTTAATTGTGGAATGGATTCCACAAGTTCTAAGATGGTCATCAAATTCTTGGTTAAATATTCGCCACCTCGATCAGATCGAAGTGCCTTGATTGTCTTGCCAAGTTGATTTTGTAATTTCATTTGAAAAGATTTGAACATTTCAAATGATTCAGATTTATGTCTCATCAAGTAGACATAAATCCATATCTCGCTCGAAGTCAATGCAAATGTAACTAAGTACTTGTAACCTCCTCTAGCGCCTGAACTTAATGGTCCATACACCGTATGTATGAGATCCACACTATCGCCCTTTCACTGCGGTCCAAAGAAGGGATCCTTTGTCATCTTACCCAATAGACAAGATTCATTATGTATCATATGATTCAAAATCAAATGAATTCAAAGTCCAACTCATGGAGTTTTCAGATGCGCTTCATTTATATGGCCAAGGTGACAATGCTAAAGATAGGTTGAATTTAAATCATTGACTTAAATTTCTTAGTAGTTATGTGTTATAGACATGAGAATTGTTGAATTTTTATGTTCATAACATAAAGACCATCCTGTAAATAGGCATTTGCATAGAACATGTCTTTATGAAAAATGGAGCAATTATTATTCTTAATAATAAAAGAAAAACCATCATTATCCAAACAAGAAACTGAAATAATATTCCTACATATTGTAGGAACATAATAGCAATTGTCCAAAACTAACAAAAGCCCACTAGGCAAAGTAAGTTCATAACTTCCTACAACTAAAGCAAAGAACTTCGTCCATCAGCCATCAGATCAACCGTCCTTCTTCGCCTTGTCTACTCCTTTGGGAGCCCCCGCATTTGTACAAATGTGAGATCCACATCCAGTACTTCCAATACCCAGGAACCAGAAGGAGAGTACTAATTCAGATAACATAAATACCTGGCAAACTAGCCTCACCAGTTTTCTTTTTCTTTAGATCCTCTAAATACAAACAGCTTTCTTCCAATGACCAGTTCATCAGAAAAGAAACAAACACCCTCTTAGCTTTAGCCTTGGGTCGAGGTTTGTGCTCAAGCTGAGCATTTGACTTCCTTTTGCCCTTGCCCTGCTCCTCGCTTCTTCCTTGAATCCCTATTTCAACCATCGTAACATGGCCAGCTTGATTTAATATTTCCGCTTCACGGCTTTAAGCAACATATGTACGTAGATAGATTTGTCCATTTCACTCATGTTATAGTTCATGACAAACTGGCCATAACTACCAGAAGTGAATTCAGACCAACCGCTTGCCAACCAGCTCAATGGAAATCCAAGCCTATCAAGGTGCTCAATATACCTTTCATTTTTAGAAACACGAGTACTAATCGGGCACCAGCCATCTTACAAGAAATGCGTCTAAGAGGTCTCATACCTTTCGCCTTGCTCGTTGCTGGAACATTTCCTTAAGATTGAGATCATATCATAAGCTTCCATATTTTCCGCATCCTTCTCAGTTCAACTCATGAAGCAATGATCAAGCATGCAACATCAATAGAGTCATTATGATGCTTCTCATAAGCATTCTTTCGCTCTAGGAACATTCTCCGCTGGTTCTCTCGTGAGAGGTTCATCCAAGACATAAAGCTTCCTTTCTTTGCTTGAGAACAATTCTCAAATTTCAAACTACCAAGGAAGTTAGTCCCGCAAGTTTATCCTTCTCAAGGACTGATCATGTTGACATAAGAGAATCATGTTGTTATTGTCAGCCATCTATAATGAATACAAAGTTTGATAAGTATTTTGATTTAGAAATATTCTCACTAAATTAACAACCCTCAAGAATAATCATATTAATCTATATTAAGATCCTATTTTACTCAACTCTAAGTCACTTTGGCATGATTAATTTTAAAATTAAGTTATTTATAGGGTAACTCTTTTTTACCACTCATATCTAATGCAACTCTTAGATATTTATGGGATTTTTGACATCATATGTCCCGACATAATGAATCCCATCTTAGTTAGCCAAAGTCTAAAACCGTTTTTTGATAACCTAATAAAGTTGAACCATTTTAAACATATGGTAGCACTATCAACACCTGTCTCCACGGAACTAATGTACTTCTCACTAGTAGAACCTACATTAAGGTGATAAAAGGTTTGACAAGTGCTTAAATATGGATGGTATGTTAACTTTAAATTTTATGTGAGGGATCTTGATTGATTTTAATTTTCAATTAATAGATCCTATCATACATCTAGTATCACATACTCATGTAACATCACAATACATACATGCATATAATAAATGTGTTCAAGATGGGTTTTATCTGATTGATCTCCATAAGCCAATATGAAGATCAACGTCATGCCTAGGCTGTACACAAGAGTTCACATGTCATCACCACCAATCCATGGAGAGATGTCCAGGTCTTCAATACATGGCTGGATTGCATAGATTCTCAAATGGTTATTTGCATTGTCTCTTGTTTTATTACAACAATTAAATAAATACTACCAATAGTAAAATAAAATTATTAATAAAACAAACGGCATGCAAGCCAGATTTAATAATTACAACCCCTGTAAAACAATAATAATAACCTCACAATCACATTAATAAAAAGGCCATAATTGAGGCACCATGTGAAGCAACACAACATGCAAAATATATCATGTTATCATATAACATAAACAATTGCGATTAAAAGAAATAAATTATACAGCGTGGTGTTTAAAACCAATTAAATTCATAAGGTGCTACGCAAATAAGCATTTACGGTCTTCGCTTAAATTTGCCACGGCTGGTCGTAAATATTTTCTCACGGTCGCATCCCTAGAAAATTTTTCGCTAGGTTTAAATTAAAAACGACTTCCTTATCGATAAGGAAACAAATTTATCATTCTATATATTTAAACGCTTTAAATAGTAACACTTAAATTAAAATCCATCAAATAAGGAAACGAATTTATATTATTATTTAAAACCTTTTACAATATTTCTTAACTAATAAGAAAATATAATAATTAATTATTTGTTATAATTTCTAAATCAATGTAATTAAACTTCTCAAAATTAAATTCTAATTTAGATAATCACTGTTGTTTGTAAATTAAATAATCTCATCATTTTAAATTACAAATATAGGGCTAATTTAATTCACCATAAACAATCATGGATAAATCATAATTTTTATATGAATCTAGTCCATGTATTAACTGATAAGCACAAAGCTAGAATCATATAATATACAAACACTTTAATGGCATATCCCATTCGATTCTTAATCATATTAACGAACTTTAGGTTTTTGACCAATCAATTAATACCTTAACAAACCCGTTAACTATGTCGCTCGTGACAAACCATAATATCACATATATTAAAATGCAAAACATGCCAGAATCATATACATCACATACATATGATCAAATATGGCATTATCGATTTTTATGAAAACACAAGTGGCTCTGATACCACTGTTGGGTTACAGGATGAATATCCAATCTGATTGGAACATAAATGCAGCGGAATTTAAAAAATTTTTATCCCTTAACCCACCAAAGATCACATGCGTTTCATAAAAAAACGAAGGAAGGGTAAACGAAACTTACCTCTTGTAGATCGATTCGTCAAACCTTCAAAGTTTGCGTCTTGGTTTGTTCGGATCTTCAAAGGTGCTGCCTTTCTGAAAAACGACCACCCTCTACAAGTATCCACACACGAACAAATAATAAACGATTTTGAATGCTAGTTCAGGTTCGTCTTCTCAAAACGAAATTAGGGTTTTTCTTTCTCTCTGTTGTAGGTCAGGGTTCACTTTGTAAAAGACAATTACACCTAGGCAAACATATATGTCTCATATATATTTATATAAGTCTTCTAGGGTTTCAGTCAAACATGAATCTTCTATTATATATTTAAAACACTTTTAAATAATAATTTAAATTCAAATCCTTATCTGATAAGGAAACTAATTTAAATATTTAACCATAACCGTAACTATAACCGTTAGTGTAATAAACGAACGACACAGAAAATCATAACTGCTATGTAATAAAATGAATTTATTACAGAAACCATAACCTTATGTAATAAACGAATTTATTACAGAAAACCATAACCGTTATATATCAAAACGGAATTTATTACGTAAAATCCATAATCATGTAATAAATGAATTTTATTACAGAGAGGAAAAACCATAAACTCTATTATTTGTTCTAATGTGCGACTCTATAGGTTCAATTAACATCGCGAGTCTCAAATCACTTCGATCCTACAAGTCATAAGTGGCCTCTAGCAAGACATTATGACTACCCAAGTTAAATGAAAAGCTCAAGATCCGAGACAACCTTAATATAGCTAATGACATAATCCTTTTGTCTCATGATATCTTGATAGAATATAAGGCATGGACAAAGTCAACTCCATATCGCTCTATCTTTGATTACTCGAAACCCAATTAGATCGACTAAACAAATGACATTGGCTCCACCACCATTCGAGCACCTAATTCATGCAT
Organism: Tetrastigma voinierianum; assembly: GCA_016808115.1. Lineage (NCBI taxonomy): Eukaryota > Viridiplantae > Streptophyta > Magnoliopsida > Vitales > Vitaceae > Tetrastigma > Tetrastigma voinierianum. Next base: position 141,569 of record JAEQBH010002591.1, on the reverse strand, counting down.
TTCTCACTCACTGTCAGGGACCCGCAGATGGTTCTTTATAAATAAGAGGACAAATTCCATCTTAATCGCTTCATATCTCACTACATACCCACATGTTCAAGTATAACCTTTATACCATCCGATTAAAGACAACGTTTGATTATATCAAAACACAATATTCCTTATGTTGAGAACTATAGCGATCTCAGTCAAAGATTAATGACACAACTATTAGAGATTAACTTATGACTTTGATCCATGTATTAATCTCAAGACGTCCGCCCAATATTTGTTCTCAACAAATGTATATAAATTTGATTTGTATTCATACACATATTCATCCCATGAATATCAATCAAACTTTATAATTAATCTTAATCATCATATTCCCATAACAATAACCATTAGGACATTTAGTCACTAATAATATCTGCTGACATTATATATAATAAAACATGCAAATCATCATAATAATAAATTCTCATAACAGTCAAAATACCATGTCCATACACAGCTCTAGAGCATCATTAACACTTCGCAACAAGACAATATCCTTGTTAATATCCTTTGGAGGAACCACCTAGTCGAGGAAGCGACTTGGGAACGGGAAGACCAAATGCGGAGCCAGTACCCTCACCTCTTCCATGACACAGGTACGAATTTCGTGGACGAAATTTTCTTTAAGGGGGGTAGGTTGTAACGACCCGTACCAAATAATACGAGTTTGACCAAGTTTGACCAAGTTTGACCAAGTTGACCAAGTTTGACCAAGTTGACCAAGTTGACCAAGTTTGACTTTTTCGAGGAGGAATAGTTTTAGGTTAACTAAGACACCATTTCGTAGGCCTCGTCGATACGAGTTCATAGACGGGCGGAACGTCACAATCCAATTTACTGATAAAGTTACGCCATTAGAAGTTCAACAAGAGCACTTTATTAAAGGTCCAAGTTCCTGTCTGGGATTTGACCCGAAAGCCGAATCTCTAGACCCTATAAAGATAGCTTGTGGATAATAAATGAAAACCCTAGTCCAAAACAACACTGAGCCCCAAAACCCTAAGAGAAACTCTCCAAACCGGGGAACACTACCGAATAGCCACCGCGCGCCGCGGAGAAATCTGGACCGCACGCAGGCACCACCGCCAGTTACTGTACACATGCCGGACTACCAGGTGCGCAACCTCCGGACGGTCACGCCGGCCAAATTTCAAGGCCACACTCACGGACTACCGGACGGCCGCATAAGATATGCTGGGCGCCACCGTGATCACGGATCGTTCGACTTTTTCCTATCATTTCCGCCATTTCCGGCCACCCCATAGCTCATTTCCACCATTTTCGGGACCCTGAACTTATTTTTCGTGGTCCCTTGCATTCCGCACCGCTTGGAAGTTACAACGAAAAGAAATCGGGCCGGTTGATTGAAGCTTCGCCACCACAGCGACCAGTTGGATCGAGGTAATGGTACCAATGAGTTCCTGGTCTCGGGCTTCCATTGATATGTGGTTTGTAAATTTTGACGTCGCTTGGTTAGTTTTCCATTTTAGGTTGTTTCGTAATTACCGAAACGCTTCTGACCGAAATAGAGTACCAATTGGTCAAATCTGAAAAAATTCGAAGTTTTATTAGCGAAATCACGCTTGCAATTACTGACGTTCAATTCTCGAAAATTAGCTCCTCAAATAAGCCCCAATTTTGGGGTATCGTGCCCATGTAAGCACATCGGTAATCGGACCCGGTCTGAAAGTTCAATTAGGGATGGATTCCCTATATAGCTCTAAATGTTGTCTCTTAAGGCCTTGTGGATATTCCAATGTCGCTGGGTTCAATTATTTGGAGCCTAAGTGGTATTTTATTTATATTACAGGCACTCACGCCGAGCCGGAGACGATCCTCTGACAAGACCGAAAGGCCTAGTCAAGAGGTTATATGTTTTAAATGATTTGGGTATTGGTGTTGTTATACCTATTGTGATTAAATATTTTATATATATAATGTTTTGATCAAATGGTTGGTTACATATAAATGTGGTTATCGGTCTTATATAAAACAAGTTAACATTTCATGTGAATTTTTGTCAACATTTTCACTGTTTGGAAGTCAGACCGGCTTCGGGTGATTCTGGTATTTAGATATTTTCGTTGGGCATGTAGGATCGGTTTTAAATTCCCTTGAGAAATTATTGATTTATGAAATGGATTTTGAAATATATGTGTTTAATAAATGGTTAAGGAATATGGTCATCGGGAGGTATTGTTCAAATTTCACATGAATCGAGAAACTAAAGATCTTCAAATGCAAGTGGGATCAGCCGTGGAAAGTAAGTTAATAAATTCTAACCTAAGACGCTGACGCTGGGAAAGGCACACATGAGTAAGGGTCACTGAAGTTGGAGGTTATAAGGTGATGTACCAACAAATCGGATATCGGGTCTTCGTTGATTATATCAGAAAGTACATCGGGATTACCACAAAGGTCGTGAGGTCGGTTCCCATCCAATGGTCATATATTAATTCCACGACCATGAGGTCGGCTCAATCTCGACGGTTTATTAGCTGCCACGCTGTCGTGAGGCCTGGCTTCGCATTCCTGGTCTGGGCTTAACAGAACGTGAGGCCTGTCAAATCTACCATGATTCGGCTCGCGACTTAATGAGCTCCGCTTGACCCGACCATTGGTATTCTCGATTTTACCACTCGCGGACGGAGGCTGGCTCTTCATCCAACGGTTATATGTTATTCCACTACCGTGAGGTCACTTAATGTAATTCGCCAGATGGATACATGGTATGGTATGATGTTGACAGGATGCCATTTATGTCGTGGAGCTCGGATTAACACCGCTTAGGACGGGTACATGGGCGTGGGTACATCGTTACTGTATATGGTATGAAATATCGTTAGTGTATAAGGTATGATACATCGTAGGTATTGTGGTACAGGTAATATAGCCGGGTTTTTAAGGTACTGTGTATCATTGCTTCGAGTAAGACATACCCTTTTCAATAGTGATGATTTTTGTATTTTCCATAATTAATCAGACAACATGACGCTCATATGTTTTATGCATCAATTAGCTATGTGGTAAATAGATTCAGTTATAAGGTTCTCGATAATGGAAGTGAGTTAACTTATCGAAAGCATGACTCTATTGTCAGGGTTTTGCAAAGTCGGGTTTGCGGAAATGTTTGTTAAACTGGGAACGTTACAAAAGAGCGGACGCGAGGTCTGGAGAAGAAATTTTCGAAAAATAAAACATTATTTTCCATATAAATTATGCCACTCATCGAGATTTATTTCACGCTTTATTGTTTTTTTTTTAAATCGTTCCCTAGGTCCGCATGTCAGAGGCCTATTCGCGCCAGATTCGACGTCACTCTCTCCGCCACAGCTGTCGTACTCTATCACATTTATCTATTCTGAGTTTGTTGTATTGGATCTGTCTATTTTTACTTGTACCCTAAATCACTGGTCAGAACGCTCTCGATATCTGTATGGAACTTTAATGGACCTCATTTATAATTATTTTGAGTTTTTATATATATTTATGTATAATCGGCATAAATTAATATACGGTAAGTTACCCCTTCCCAGGGTTCCACCGTATCTCCCTTAGGATTCATACAAGCAAAGGACTTCACTAAGTGACCTCACCCGTGAAACCGGAGGGGAGGCGCGGCTCAGTCCTCGTCACGTCGAGTACATTAATATCATCGTTGTAATCCACGCCAAAAAAGCATGTCATATCCACAAGTCGTAGGAGGCGACTCGCTTCAAGCACAATAGCCTGGTTTGGTGACATGGCCGTGATACACCTGGTGATATCGCTGACGCTTTTCCACGCCAAGGCATACAAATCTAAACTGCCCAACATTCCAGGAAAGCCACGTAGATTAACTTTCTGTAACAGCCTAGAGATGTCACCAAGGCTTCGGGATCCGCAGATATTCGCCCAAAATTTCTACCACCCTCGCAAAATCGCTTGACACACTCATACTGTGGGTCTCTCCACTCGACATACTCGTCGAGTGAGTCCGCAGCCATACCGTATGCAAGCATGGCGTACCGCCATTTTTGCTCACCCGATAAACTTAATGTGTTATAAAGATTTTCGCACGAAATACTGACAGACCATTGAGCGTATGTAAAATTCAAGAAACAGAGGCTGCACCCTGAAGCACCGCGAAATAATGTTTCACATATACTGATTCTCAACGGCAATCATTTAGCAAACGGAATGGCCGCTTAACTCCGATCAATGATATCGTATTGGGTTTCATCGATTCGATTCCCCAGAGCCCGCACCTTGTGAGTTTTGTCTTCAAACTCGAGAATAACCACGTGTTTCTTTCTTCTTCGTCTGAAGAAGATGAATCATTTAAAAGACGAGCAAAAAAGTTACTCATTCTTTGCTTCTGAGTAATTGAAAAACCTTTGATATGTGTAAAATTCTAAGAGACATCCTCCTCAATTTATGATGTTTTCGAAGTCCAGACGCTTAACAAATGCATTAAAAGCCGTGTTTCAGTGACTACGCTCAATACAGTATTATCTATAAGACCAACTTCATCAGCTTTTTTAAAACCCCGATGTGATGTGACAAATCAGCCAATGACCAGTCAAATCATCCATAACCCTATAGCTTGAATAATGATTCAATAAATCACCAAAGGATACGTCAAATAATCCAGAACCCGATGGAACTTTTTATAACCCCAATGTGATGTGAGAAGTCAATCAGTGACATGTTAAATCACTGAAGATTTATCAGCTTTTTATAACCCCAATATGATTTGAGAAATCAACAAAATTATTTTTCATTATTTTTTATAAGAAGTACAAAAATTTTTAAAAGTAATTAATATTTGTAACCCAAAAAAAGTTCAACTATTGAAATTATTAATTCAAAATATTTATATTTATTTTTATTGAATTAATTAACAATTTATGGCCATTTTTATTTTTAATTGAATTTTATATTTATTTTAAAATTGTAATTAAATATTTATTTATCTTTTAAATCAATTTTATAGTGTGTATGGAGTGATATAAAAGAATGAAAGGGGCATGATATAATTATTAAGAAAGAGAAAGGGTAAAATTGGAATAGATTTAGGATAGATGTAACTTTAGATGCTCACTACTGGAGGTGCTTTAACTAAAACTTTAGCCAAATCTCAAAAAGTAACTTTTTGGAGCAAAAAAATGGCTTTTGATGCTTTTTTTTTTTTGCTAACCGCTGGAGATGCTCTAATAATCCAAGACCCTATTAAAGGATAGTACAATTATTGGATGGATAATCCAAGACCCTATTAAAGGATAGTACAATTATCGAGGGATATGGCAGAACATCAAGTGTAATATGGTGCACTCCCGACGTGGAAATTTTGCCGATCTTTAGCTCCTCATCACCATCATCATTCGTTCTTATCCTTTTTATCTCCATCAATTGCGCCACAGCTTAAGATCAGAGAATCCAACCTTCTTCTTCGCTCGACGAGCCCAACCATGTCGATGTTAATACCGTAACAACCATTTGATTCTCGCCCTCACCTTCTATTGTCGCCGAATCAACACCGTTATTACATCATCAACGCCCATTACTTTGATGGATCGGGTTTCAGGTTTGGAAAATCAAAGCCCAAATTTTACCCTAAATTGGCCCACTCATGCTGACTCAGTCAAGAATGGGCTTTAGTCTAAAATACTTGGCCCACATGGGCCCGGTTATAATGAAAGGCCGGGGTTCTAAAATATTAACATGGTATCAAAATTGCTAAGCTTTTGAATCACGGTGGAGGAAGGTTCTACACTTATCATCCTTTGGAAAAATAAAATAAAAAAATCGAGTCTTCGTGTGAGGGGGACTGTTGGAAGTCCCATATCAGCAAACTTCCTCCCTTTACAAAACCTTTTAATGGGAAATGAAAAGGGTTCTAAAATACTAACATAATTTACAACTCAATTTCTTTAGTTTCTTTCCTTTCTCCTCTCTTGTCATCTTCTATGGTCTATAATTTTATTCTCTTTCTTTTCCTTCGTGATCTTCTATCCTATCTGTTGTTCTCTATTTGTTTTCATACGATGGACTTTCCTCTCCTTTGTCAGCCCTTATTTATTTATTTATTTTGTTTTACATTATATAAATGTTTACCATTTTTTCCCATAGTTTTATTGGAGTGGATTGGTTGGAAGGGATACAATTTCTACAAGTTGAATTGTTCAAAAATGTTACTATACTTATCATGTATAAAATATGCTTATCGACTTTTCCATGATGTCTACTTTTTTGATTAGAAATTTTTTCAGAATTCCTTTTTTTCCTTCTTGAACAAGTGTTTGTTATGTAAATAAGGTGGTCTCTAATTTTTTTTTTTAAACTAATTTTAAATTTTAAGAAGTAATATATATATATATATATATATATATATATATAAAGTATTATAAAGTATTATAAAGTATTTTAAGAATTCAATAAATGACAATGTTGAATTTATGCTCCTTAATAATGGGTCATTGGACCCCTAAGTTAATTAATTATTGACAGAGTTCATTAACTAATTACTTAAGAGTAAGGTAAGAGTTTGGTTGCATAAGTGACAAAAAACCTATAATGCAAGAGTTTGGCTGTTTAAGAGACAAGAAATCCTAAAAGGTTATGATTTGAAATCTATAAATAAACTCCATCTTCTCAGAGCCTTCACACATGTTTTACTCTCTTCTTGTTTATGACATTTAGGTGTGCCCACGAACAAATTTGATTTATCACACACAATTCAATCAAGGCTCTAATACTAATCATTGGAATTAATATAAAGTGCAAGCCCGAATCGAAATCGAACAAACTATGTGACAAACTAATGTCATCATCCATGAAATATACAAACATTTGGGTGAGATCTTCCAAACTATTCTAGTCACGACAAATCTAGGTATGGGTGGAATGGTATCAGCTATAGCGCATGTAGCATTCGTTTGAGTAACCTGAACACTCATATGGGTGACCCGAATTCGATCACGTGACAGTCAAACAAATGACCCGAGATTAACAGGTAAGAAGGTCGGGTGTGACCCTGGCTCAGCTGGAGGATGGGATCGGATATGATAGATTTTTTATCAATAATAAACAAATTCTTTTAGGAAGGACACAAAACCTTTCCAATGGGTGCGGCTAAATGCTAGAGACGAGAAGAGAGAAAACCCATGTATGCATGTGTGAAGACTCTAAGGAGATGGACCAAACCCTAATCTTTTAGGGTTTCTTGTCTCTTAAACAACCAAACCATAGCCTTACATGGCTTCTTATCTATTAAGCAATAAGTTAATAAGCTTCGTCACTAATTAGCTAGCTTTTGTCTAGAACGGTCACTAGACAAATTTTTAATGGTTTTTAGTTTTAAATTTTACTTAAACTACAACATGAAACTAATTTTTATTATAAACAACGTATCAAATACCAAACCAAATCATTTCAAGTAATTTTTGTAGATTTTAAATTTTATTCCACCCTTCTTCGGGAATACCCAGTTTACATATGAGCTAAACTTGAACTGTATTTGAAAAAACAACAAAAAATCAAAATCGGTGATGATGATACCTGAAAAACCAGCAGCAATCTGCAAGGCTTTGGACTGAGAATTATTGCTGCCATTGAAGGATACACTAATCACCACCTTTTGCTGCACCAACTCAAATAAATATATACCAAGTTTCAATCATCTCAGATTTTTCACTAAAATACATGCAATTTACCAAACATAACTTCATGGTTTTGTTTAAGAAAAACTAAGCTTGAGGAAACAAGAAAACTAAGGGTAAAGTCTATTGAAATTGGCAAGACTATGTCTTCCAAAAACCCTTATTCTCACTCTAGAATTATATGTTTCTCCAAAGGGTGCTAACTTCCTTCCTACTTCGCTCTATATATCCGTACACAAAATATTCAAAGTGGACATTTATTAGACCAACGAGGACCAACATTACCAATTCAACAACTACTCCCCCCAATGAATAACAAAATTCAAAGTCAGATTTTAATTAAAGTTTAAACAATGCTAGTTAAATTTTGTGGTCACTTCCTGCTTTTTTTTTAATATGTTCTTTTGTTTTCAATGATAAGAACCATTTTGACTTGGATGATTTGTTCACGTGTGCTGTGAACTTCAAACGCGGATGTGTAATTGTTTAGGAAAACAATTTAGATAATTAAACTATATGTTCAAGTCAAAAAAACAAATAGGAAAAAGAAAAGGGTTGATTGAGGATGTATTACTATAAATGAAACTAAGATATAATGACATGTTTAATATAACTTTGTTTCACTTAGATCTTTTTGAAAATTGTATTTATCTATTCATATCAAAGATAAAAAGCTAAACAATCATGTATTTTTCAAAAAGCTATCTAAATTATAATATAGTCATGCTTCGTTAAACTGATTGAGGGAGCTGATAACTTATTCATCCAAATCATCTATAAAAAGTTGCTTGGTTAATGTTCTTAATTAGCTACCACAGTTAGACTAAGGTTAAACAACTCTTATGATAGGAAAAAACTATATATTATAGCTTTTTTTTAAACACTCTAATTAAAATATCAAAACTATATTTTTTATCTTCTCTCTATGTATATACGTAAGAGATAATTCATTGTAATGACGCACATTATTTATTAACAATAAATGTAACCTTACATGATCTTTCGATTTTATTAAAAAACCTTATTATGATAAGTTGAAATAAAAATAAATACTCTTTAATAACTCGATATTCATGTAAATATCATGTCTAAATAATTATTCATGTAATAAATATATGTAATCATGGTATAAAACTAAATCAATAACCTTTCGAAATTCTTCAAAAAATAAAAAAATAAATTGAATAGAAACAAAATCCTTTAGGAACTTAAGATAACATTTGTCCTTTTTTAAATTGGTCTCTTTTTCTATTTATACATTATACATGGTAATTCATTTTTAGTATTTCACTCTATCATATCAATATAATTAAATTAATTCTCACCAGCTTCTTCTAATTAACTAATGTTTATCAAATGTTAATTTATAATTAGTTAGTAAATGCAACTAATCAAACATACCCATAATAATAAACATGTTAGTAAGAGCTATAAAGCCCAACCTGCTAGAAGAGATGGGATAGAGAACTAGGTCTAAACTCCTTATATAAAATCATGTAATATTATAATATGATATAAAAATAATTAGATGGAAAAAAATAATACAATGAATAAGAGTTGGCAAAATTAAATACTTAAAATTGTTCATTCTCGTACTTCTTCTAACAACTAGATCTTTGGAAGGTATTGCTCGTTGACTGAAAGAGGCATTTGAATGGGTATTAATGTAACTTTGGCCATTTCAATGTACCTTCCTTCTTCCGTATCATGAAAAATGTCATTGACAAAGAAATTTATTTATTTTCTTATTTTAAAAAAAAATTATGGACATTTTTTTTTCCATCGAGAGAAAGTTGAAAACGCGTACTAATATATTTATATTTGATCAATTCAACAGCTTATGGTATAAGGAGAAAATTATAGATGCAAGTGGGGGTTCATCCTACTTTGAGTTGATAAAGAATGCAAGATTTTGTTTTGTACGAAAGTATACTGTGGTTGTTGAAGAAAGTAGACTTGGTGGATAAGTCTTTTTTTAAAGAAAAACTTGGATTTGATGTGTTTGATAGTTTATTCGTATATTTGGTTCAATTCAACCATTAATGTCCTGTTTGTAACTTTTAAAATACTAAAAATAAAAGAAAAGAATTTTTTTGTGAAATATAAAAATACGATACAATTTTGATATATATATAGTATATATATATATATATATATATATATATATATATATATATATATATATATATATATTTTTTTTTTTCATGATGAAATTAAATAAGATAAAATCATTTATCGTAATATTTACTTCTTTTCTAATACTTTTCTGATTGCAAATCCAGCCAGTGCTAACAATAACCTATTAAAGAAAAGGTTTAAATTCTAAAGTTTAAACCATGGATTAAAAAATTGGAAATGTCAACCAATATATCATCGATATATTGGATATCATTTGACATCAAAGTAATATTTTCAACCAATAGCTCGCTGCTTGAATGCAGATATTGGCTCGGAGGATATCGGCGTATACTTCCGATTTTCTATTGATTTTTACTTAAAATTTGCAAAAACACAATCCACCATGAAAGAAGATGAGAGATTCATCAAAGAGAAGATGGGAGAGGAAGAAGAAAAGGAAAAGAGGAAAGAACAAAAAAAGAGAGGGAAATGAGAGAAAGCAATAAGAAATATGAAAGATGGGAGACAAGTGTTGCTTGGAGAGAAAAGGCAATCCCGCTTGGAGAGAGAGGAGATTGTAAAAAAATTGTGAACTTTAGGTTTAAGATAAATGAATGTGTGACGCCCCAAAACCCGGGGGTCCGTTGACTACCCGTCAACCCGCGGAATACAAGTGGATGCCCAAGTCACCCGACGCCACTTTAGGAAAAATCGGCGTAGCCCCTTTGTACGGAGCTCTACCTGTGAACAAGATCGCATATACCTGTCCCAAAACAGTCCAATATATGCAATATATATCCAATATGGCCACTGGGCCCATACGCACTCAACATACATGTCGACTATGGATCCAAACGTATATACCCATTAGTTACAAGAGTTAATATGCTTTACTTTATACAATACATACATTAAAATTAGAGAATTTAATACATGTATACATCAAGCCACAACCCGCTTCTAATACAATCCTCAAGGATCGAACCGCTTCTCACACGCTCCCCGCACTGTGAAAAGCGGATCCCACGACGGCGAGTTGTGCTCGCAGAATCGCCTAAGCGCTACTCACCACCTATGCAAAGTAACGCTCCAAAGTAAACACATTCAAGCAAATGCATGATCCTACTGAATGTTCATACGACAACTCAGATCCCGAAGTCCTCATCGATTCCCTCTCACACTCGCCAAGCCTCGTATGAGAATATTTGTTTTATTAGGGGTGGGCAACCTCCGATGAATATATCAACTGAAAGTCAGCCCGACGATTGATATATATATATTATTTGCCTGCGGACTACTCCTCCGATGAATATATATCAACTGGCCGTCCGATTTGATATATTATTTGGGCTTTGACTACTCCTTCGATAATTAACATTTGTACTTACCCTCCGAACCATTTTCTATGCATCATCTCATGCACTAACTCCTATATTCCTAGGGATGTTCCAAAGGCATATGGAATGCATGTAATGCCGCTTCCATCAATAGTTTAATCACACAAACATATCATGAATATATTCGCATAATATCCAATACACAATCATGTCATGGTCTTAATCAATTTCTCTAAGCATCAAAATTAGCTCACTGTAACGATCAAGGGCTACTAAAGAATTTCCACTTTAAATCACTGACTAACACGTATTCACAAAAAATATATATTTTTGAGAACACTATTCCTGAATATGAACCTCTGCTTACTATTCTCAAAATCATTGAAAACACTTCCGCTCACTTAGGCTAATCCAAATCCACGGCCATTCCCGCCCAACGATACCAAGCAACATTTAACACACAGTGCACCTCTTTGAACCCAAATCAGCCGGAGTAGTCACCAATCGCTTCCATTTTGGCTCCAAAATTATATCAATTCGGTCCCAAGTTTTGTGACCGATCGACTACCACGACCTCATTCAACTCAAACATTCGTGAAGCATTTAAATGCAAGAGTAAAAACTCAAGTAGGAGAAAATCCTACCTCAAGGAGTTTGAAGAAACTCCCGATCCCGAGTCCACGCTGGCAATTGGCCCCGCGTAACATTTCTCCTTCTTGCCCCGAAGACCGCCGACGGTCGGATCTTGTGTATTTCTAGAGAGAAGCCCTCTCTCTCTCTAAAATCCTCCCAAAAGCAAGCTACTGCATCTCCAAAGAAATGACCCCCACGTTTTTGCTTGTCTCATAAGGAGGAAGAAGATGCACAATACACTATCTCTCGTCTTAGTCTCGTCCAAACAAATCCAATAATGCGCCATCTATGTCCTTCTTTTACCGTATCTGATTCTGGGCACTACCTCTGTCAGTCTATTTCATCACTTCTCTACTCATACCACTTATGGTACATGAGTACATGTTATATGTGGGGGCCATTAATATCAAAAACCGTTTTATCAAGACTAAACGATACCAAAACGTGCCGACTCCAATTGTCTCGGAAAATTACGAAATTTTACGTACTAACTAGATTTCGCGAGACGATTCCAACGGTGCTATCCGTTTCGTCATCCGAGATCAAGAGAATTAATTACGGATTTTTAACCGAAATTACAATGTCAGAATCGAATTACGATTTTGTTCTTACTCGTAAATTGAAATTTCTGCCCTGCTTAATGGTTGAGATTTGTTTGCGAAATATGAATGGTCAGATAAAATGTTTTAAAAGGAAGATGATAGGCTAAAAAGAAAAGGGCTAAAAGGGTTCAAATAATCTTAAAAAACTAGGTTAATTATTTTTTAAATTTCAATTTATCAATTTCGTATTGTATTGTACGGTACAATATTTGTTTAAAATAAGTTGAGAAATACTTTTTTGCACTCACCTTCGTAATTTAGGCCACAAAATTTACAGATGTTTATAATAAGGATAATTAATTCCTTTGAAATTTTTTCAAATATAGCCCTATTTTCATCATGTAAGCCCTAAGTTGATTTTCTAAGCAATATAGAGAAATGTGTCATAATTTTCCTCAATATTATAAAAAATCGAAACTCTTAAAATATGAGAATATCATAACAGAAAAAGCTAATATTAAAAGCCTATTAATACTAACAAAACTTTTTATTTTATGTGATAGTAATAAACAATTTTAGTTAAAATAAAAAATTAAATATCTCTTTTGATTTGGCAAAAAGTATGAATTTAGTAAAAAAAAATAAAAACTGAAATTTTAATTTAGATACTATTGAAAAATAATCTCTATATAAATTATTATGGATACGTCTTTAACAAGTGTATTTTTATTTTTATTATTTTTTACTTTATCATGATATTTATATAAAAATATTCATTGATATATCTTTAATATATCCGATATATCCATAAAATCAAAGTAACGATATATTTGTAGAAACTGATATTTTGATTCTTGCTCTAAACTACCTATTCATTTCTTTCTAGGTGGTTTCATAAGCCAAGAAATATGAAAAATAAAAATAAGCGTACTAGCATTGTAATTATTGAAAAACTATTAGTGAAATGTTTTTAAAGCAAGAATTTTCACTGTATAAAATCTATATCAAGCATTTTAGAGGTAAAGTTTGAATTCATAAGATTAGAAAAGAATATTAACAAAAAAAGTAAAGAAAAAAGAAGCATAATGATTTTAGGCCTTGCTTTCTAACGATTTTTAGAAGCAGTTTTCTATTTTTTTAAGAAAAAAAATTAATGTTAAGAAACCCGACAGCCAAAAATGGCTTTATATTGTTGATAGAAAAAAGGATATTGCATCTTTAATTGTTTTTACTGGTTTAAAAAATATTAATAGAAAAAAAAATTATAAAAACATAAATAATGATTTTTAAAAATCCATTTATAAATTTTAAAATATAAAGATTAGTTAAAAAACATTTACCCTACATAAAATTTTGATTTACAAACAAACGCAAATAGTTTTCAACAATTGTTTTCTAAACCATTTTCAATAATACTGTCCAAATAGATGTTTTTTTCTTTTTAAATATTAAGCTATATTTTTAAATATTATCTCTATTAAATTGTCAAATACATGTAACTATCTTATTAAATCGAGAAAAATGGTGGGTGTTTTTTTTTTTAAATATAAATGAGATTAAGGTGTAATTTTTAATGATTAAATGGAATTAATGATGAATCCAAACTCATCCCAAATTTGAGGATTATAAATTTAAGTTTGATTTGATCAAATCCCATAAGCTTTGGGTTAAATCTATAGATCAAAATATATGTTTATTTTGAGTTTAATAAGATCGTGGGTTTCCAAAGCCGTAGGCCCGATGGCCCACCCGCCTCGCTTTAGGGCCAAGCTCTACTCGAGTCCGTCTTAAAAGCGATCGACTATAAACTTTATTTTAGGCTAGATCTGGCTTACAGGCCCTTAGGTCCGTCATACTGTGTGCAATTTATCCTTCTATGTTATTATTTTAAAATACAATATACTTATTTATAATATATGCTTTGTTATAAGTTTATTATATATGTAAAAAAATGTGCAACTTAGTTGGTGCATTAAATTTTATGCTATATTGACGGTTTAGAATAAAAAAATTTTGTTTTAATTTTTGATCTACCCGTTCTAGGTTCAACAAGACTGCCTAATACAAGACTTATGGACTAAACCATCGACCTTTATAATGTGTAAAGCCAGACTTGTTGATCGGTCAATATACTTATTGGCCCGGGGCTTCAACTGAATCGCGAAATTATTTCTCCGCTAATGATATTCGGTCCTTGAAGATAGATGCCTAACAAGGAAAATTTTGGTTGGTCAAGTATTTCAAAAGGAAAAATTTAAACTTGTTGGGCCGTTGATTCATGGTGGGCCAATTGGATGGTGTTTATAAATGGACCGCTTATCTTTAATGTGATCAATTTGTATGGGGACATGTCATAACACATTCTAATACACACATAATCAAATTTCTTAAATGGAGAAAAACAAATGGATCAATGAAAGATTTACAACATGAAGAAAACAAAATTGGGTTCATGATTGATATTTACAACATCAATGACAAATGGTAGTATTTAAATAAATAGTTAAGATAATATCTATCACATATTTAATGGTTAAAATTATATATATATTTTTAATTTTAATCCCCTTCCTCTCGTTTAAAATTTAATGTAATTAACCAACCATACATATATAATAAACTTTTAATGTAATACATATTATATAGCTACACAACGATTTTTAAAATAACAACAGGAATAGCGGGTGACGGTCTATCAAGGCTGCGCCTAAATGCCGCTTGCAGCCGGGCCTGCTGACGAACTTATGGGTGGGCCTCAAAGCCTACAATTTGGTCTGCGCCTGATGGGCCTCGGCCTCAGCTTTTAGAGACTCAAAGAATACGCTGGTGGTATTTTGTAATATTACTTGATGGTGAATTCTTTGTTATCTAATATGTGTTTATTTATAAATTATATGATTTATAATGTAATAAAAAAAATAAAAAAATCTATTCACATCCATTTTTGCTAAAAAAGATATAATTTTCACAAACCATGGCAGTTATTATTATTATTATTCATTATTCATTATTCATTATTGATATTCTCTTAGAAGAGAAACTGCCTATGTAGCCCATTAGTACAATTACTATAATGCCACTCCCACATCATCCAAGCAAAGGGATAAAGGAAGTGACCCGTATTTTCTCATAAACGACAGCCTGATACTTTCCCGTACTGTTGCCGTTTAACGCCTCAATGACAAGCCGGTAATTAATGCCATCCAGCACCTGAGTCTCGCCGGAGATCACTCTCTTGAACTTCAAATTCATATTCTGCCCTTTCACGGCTAAGCTTCCTGAGATATTGCACGTGTAAGCCGTTGACGTTCTCGATCGGAGTCCATCCGCCCGGGATTTTCTCTTCCGGGGAGAAAAGTGACGGAGACCTAATAAGGAGAGCAGCAGAGCGGCGGACATGACGAGGAAAAGATGGTATTGCCCCAAAGCCATTGCCATCGAATTTTCTTAGTTTGTTTTGATATATTGTTTCTAGAAGAGTGGCTAGGAGAGCTAAGTGGTGGACTGAATTTATAGGCGTGGAGAGTTTGGAAATGCCCATGGAACTTCTAGAAATTATCAAAAGACCAAGGTGGCTTTTATTTTTTTTTATTTCACGCTCAATAGAAATTTTTTTTTCTGCTTAATACTAAATAGTATTTGGCTTTTTCTATTCAGAATTTTTTTTAGAAATTTAAGCAATAAGTCATGAAAAAATTTAAAAACAAAGAACCTGAATATTAAAAGATATTTAGCTTTCAGCAAAAAACCAAAAAACAAACGACACCTAAGATTAAGAGTAAGAATGGAAGTAAGATAGTTATTACAGAAGGATATATAAAAATTAATTTTTATCATTTTGGTTGATAACAAAGAATATTATAAAAACTATAAGCTCATGATTAAAAATTGGGTGACAGAAATATGTGTTTGGTTGTGCAAACTCGCAAATCTTTTCTCCATTTGAAGAAAATTTTTGAGATAATAAAAAATAATAATTACTACTAAAAATAAAATATTAAAGGAAATTAAATGATGATATTTTTATTTTTTAATTTTTCAGTAACCAAATAAAACCTCAAATGGAGAAAGACTGAATGAATTTATTTATTAACTAGTTATATAATTATAAAAAACAATTTAAAAAATTTAGTTCAATTAATAATAAAAAAAAAGTTTATAAGAAAAATTGTGGATAACGATTCTATTATTTTTCTATATCTTAAAACTTTAAATGGGCAAAAGAGAAGACAACATTTACAGATATAATGGCCTTAGCAAAGGAATCACATTCTACATTAAATAACATTGTATAAATTAAAAATCTCAAAAAGGTAATGAATTACTAAAGTTGTGTTTTTACTTGCAAAAAAGCACAGAAGAAAGTGATTTACCTCATTGATGAGAATATTTAAAACCATCTCGTAAATTCTGCTATTCACAAATGTATTTATAAGAAGACAAATATATAAGAAGACACATAGAATAGTAGATTGCTTAGCTAAGAAATATATTATTAATATTGATTCCGATATTTGGTGTTCAACCTTTTTCTAGATATGTTATAAAAATTGATTTTGAAGATTATTGTGGTTCATACTATTCGTAGGGTTTCTCGTAATTTCTCCTTTTCTAAAAAAACAAAAAATAGAAGGAAAAAAGTCAAAAGAAAATTAAAATTACAGTTACAATTTTTTCTCATAAATCTCTCTTATTAATTGAATTATTATTTACAAAACAATAATATAATCATCTTTGGGTTTATTATGAATATCATAGTTCTCACCTATATCCAACGCCATACTCGAACACATGAATCATAAAATCTACTATAGACTTTCAAATTGTATAAAGGTGATTTGAACTAAGACCTTATCAAACCAAACTCCGATACTATGTTAAGTAACCAACTCTCCTAAAAACTCAAACTCGTAGAATTTGGGTTTAACATGAATACTATAAGACCACATGTGTAAGATTTGGATAAGGAAGTGTGGAACATGTTTCTTGTTGGATCTCTTTCGGAGAAGGACGAAATTTCAAGAAGTGTTGTGGTGGCTCTAATTACTACCATGATAACAGTAATTGTAGGGAAACACTAGTCCATTATTGTATAAACAAGCTATATATATAATCGCCCTAACCCCCACTATAATATATAGGTGTTAATGTCGACCGATCAAGTGACTCGCTTGAGAGGTTGTAACATCACCGCCATTTGAAATTGTCAATGCTCTGTGGCTTATCAATTAAAAACGCTCCTTTTTTTTTTTCCGTAAATAAAAAGTATTTGTGTACAAAATAGATATTTTATCAAGTATAAATTTATTTTTTTATATAGTTAGAAGTCACGCTTAGAAAGTTTAAATTTATATTACATAAGTTTAAATTGTAGTGAAGGAGTACAAGATGTCAAGATCTAGTGTGATTCATGCAACAAAAATAATAAATTTTGAGTAAAGAGAAACAAAGAAAATACACAGATTTTACGTGGTTCGACAATATGCCTACATCCATGGGAACGGTAGCTTAAAATTTTTTTTCACTATCACCAGAATAGGGTTACCTAGGATGATATTTATAATAACCACGTGTTTTTGTTTGTGGTGCCATAAACGGATAGACCTTGTTGGCATCAAATGAGCTCATGTCGATTTGGATATGGAGGTATTGTGTATGTTTCGCTTTAAGACCCTATGCTTAGTGGTTGTATGTGGAAGGATGAGAGAGAGATGCTTGTCTTAATTAAGACCACATGTGTAAGATTTGGATAAGGAAGTGTGGAACATGTTTTTGTTGATCTCGCTCGAGAAGGACGAAATTTCAAGAAGTGATGCGATGGCCTGACTACTACCACATGATAATTTGCACTATAGGGTGGGAAATGACAAGTCCATTATTGTACAAACAATTATATATATACTGCCATAACCCTCACTATTATACATGGGTGTTATTGTTTAACCGACGGTGACTTAATTGAGAGGTTGTAACATCAGTGCCATTTGGCATTGTCAATTCTCTTGGTGCTTATCAATAAAAAAAAATGTTCCTTTCTTTTTTCTTGTAAATAAAAAAGTATTTGTGTACAAAAATAGGTATTTTATCAAGTATAAATTTATTTTATGTAGTTAGAAGTCACGCTTAGAAAGTTTAAATTTATATTACAAGTTTAAATTTGTAGTTAATGGAGTACAAGAGGTCAAGATCTGGTGTGATTCGTGCAACAAAAATGATAAATTTTGAGTAAAGAGAAACAAAGAAAATACACAGATTTTACGTGGTTCGACAATATGCCTACATCAATGGGAACGGTGGCTTAAACTTTTTTTTTTCACTATCACAGGAATAGGGTTACCTAGGATGATATTTATAATAACCACGTGTTTGTGTTTGTGGTGCCATAAACGGATAGACCTTGTTGGCATCAAATGAGAGCTCATGTGTCAGATTTGGATAAGGAGGTATTGTGTATGTTTCTTGTTTTAAGACCCCATGTGCAGTGGTTGTATAGGTGGAAGGATGAGAGAGATGCTTAATTAATTAAGACCATGTGTAAGATTTGGATAAGGAAGTGTGGAACATGTTTTGTCGATCTCTTTCGGAGAAGGACGTAAATTTCAAGAAGTGTTGTGGTGGCTCTAATTACTACGATGATAACAGTAATTGTAGGGAAACACAAGTCCATTATTGTACAAACAATTATATATATACCGCCCTAACCCCCACTATAATATATGGGTAGCTAATGCTTGACCGACTGCACTCATTTGAGAGGTTGTAACATCAGCGTTATTTCATTGTCAATGCTCTTGGTGCTATCAATAAATAAAACGCTCCTTTTTTCTTTTCTTGTAAATAAAAAAGAATTTGTGTAAAAAAATAGGTATTTTATCAAGTATAAATTTATTTTATATAGTTAGAAGTCACGCTTAGAAAGTTTAAAGGTCAAGATCTGGTGTGATTAGTGCAACAAAAATGATAAATTTTGAGTAAAGAGAAACAAAGAAAATACACAGATTTTACGTGGTTCGACAATATGTCTACATCCATGGGAACTGTAGCTTAAAAAATTTTTTTCACTATCACCAGAATAGGGTTACCTAGGATGATATTTATAATAACCACGTGAGCCAGGTTTGTGGTGCTACAAACGTGGATAGACCTTGGTTGGCATCAAATGAGAGCTCATGTGTCGATTGATAAGAAGGTATTGTGTATGTTTCTCGTTTCTAAGACCACATGCTTAGTGGTTGTATAGGTGGAAGGATGAGAGAGAGATGCTTTGTCTTAATTAAGACCACATGTAAGACGGATAAGAAGTGTGAACATGTTTCTTGTCGGGATTCTTTCTGAGAAGGGCTAAAATTTCAAGAAGTGATGCGATGGCTCTAATTACTACCATGATAACAGTAATGGTAGGGAAACACAAGTCCATTATTGTACAAACAATTATATATATACTGCCATAACCCTCACTATTATATATGGGTGTTATTGTTTAACCGATCTGGTGACTCCACTGAGAGGGTTGTACCATCGCAAGCATTTGGCATTGTCAATTTCTCGGTGTCATCAATAAAAACCGTCTTTCTTTTTTCTTGTAAATAAAAAAGTATTTGTGTACAAAAATAGGTATTTTATCAAGTATAAATTTATTTTATGTAGTTAGAAGTCACGCTTAAAAAGTTTAAATTTATATTACAAGTTTAAATTTGTAGTTAATGGAGTACAAGAGGTCAAGATCTGGTGTGATTCGTGCAACAAAAATGATAAATTTTGAGTAAAGAGAAACAAAGAAAATACACAGATTTTACGTGGTTCGACAATATGCCTACATCAATGGGAACGGTGGCTTAAACTTTTTTTTTTTTTCATTATCACCGGAATAGGGTTACCTAGGATGATATTTTTTCACTCATTGACAAGGTTACTCCTTGTTTCACATATATTATATATTTAATAATAAAGTCATCAAGATTTATGAAAATATAAGGTTGTTTGGTTTTTGTTTTTGAAAATTGTTTTTTGCTTTTGACTTAATGTTTGTATTTATTTTTTTAAAAAAGAACTAAACATATTCCCTTTGTTTTTCTAATTTTTTAGAATATAAAATAATTTTCAAAAATAGGAATCAAATAGGTTCTAAAAATTAAAAAGTGACATTTTTCTCATAGCTCCTATACGTCATTTATAATCAAAGGTGGTTGCTTGTCATGAAATGAGTACGTGGTAAGTGATTTTCAAGTGCAAAATAGGTTATCTGTTAAAGATATTACCTCAGAAAATGAAATATAGACGAAAGGAACAACAAACAGTAACTGGTAGAGAATGATGGCTTGAGTCACGAACTAGGTCGCTCTCTTTAAGACGATTCGGCTCTACTCTCAGGCATGCAAATAATACAACACCCCAGATAAAACAAGCCCAGATGATTTCTGTTTCAGTATTCTGTGCACAACATAATACTGTTCAAATCTGCAGTGTTTCTATTTTCTGTCTTCCTTCTTCACTATATAAAAAAAAAAAATAGAGTGGTTTTTTTTTTTTTGAAAAACAACCCAGAAGAACGTTCAATAAAACGCTGGGAGGTTGCAACAAATCCCGACTTCAAATCACATCCAAAGAAAGCCAGAAATGGTTTGTTATTGACAAAATCAAATAAATAAATAAAAATTAATTAAAAAAAAAAACGTTGTTAATGCAAATCAAAAAAATAAGACAACTTAACATACAATAAAGGCCCCAAGGCCCATCTTTGATATTTAAATATGTATATGGTAGGGTTCTAACTTCACTGTATCAGAGCCAAAACTTAACCATTCTCCCACCCTCCATCTATTGTTCAAACACACATACCAATACTTTTAAATATATTATTGCACTAACATTATCGATGTCAAGAAATTTCTTTTTGAACTTTGGAATATTTGGGTTTTGATATCTTAATTTTAAATTAATAAAAGGGAGGAATTCTTCTCTTTCTTGATCCCATTTATGTGGAAACTTCTTTATTGAATTTTTTTTTCTTAAATAACACATAAAAAAGATTGTCAAATGATCATCGGGTGAAATGGTGAGAAACATTTTAATTTCTTGATATATGTATATGAAGTAAATAATAACTCTCATATTGTCTTCATCTTTGAATCAACTATTCATCTTTGTATGTCAAGGATTGGATCGATGAAACCGATTCTCTCAAGGTTAGTTTTAAAAGCAAGACTACTCGATCCAACCCATCCACTAATCTTGAAACCATTACTATATATTATAGCTTATAAGGAAGATTCATATAATTTTATACTTATTTTGATTTTGATAAAAAAAAACAAAAGATAAATAAATTGGTTTAAAAGGGACAAATTCAACAGTTATTTGCTCTTGCAAAATTAATTTTGACAATGTCATGTTTCGAACACCCTTAAAAGTGAAAATATAAAACCGTGTAACTAAATTCCTATGGACATTTTGTCCCATCCTCTGTATTATAACTAAACCCCTTAAGATATTTTTGGTTTGAAAGTGTCTTTTAAAGGGTTATCCCAAAACAAAACATCCACAAATCTATTAGAGACTTAGGACAGATGATGATAGGCTAGCTTCTTCAATCAAGCACTATTTCTAATGGGAAGAATTTCAAAGAATGATACGTAAATATGGATTTGGTTGCCTTGGGTCTGCTTTTCCAGCAATCACTAGTTTGAGTCCCTTTGGAGTAATGGATTTGCCTTGGGTTTGCTTTTCCGGCAATCACTAGTTTGAGTCCCTTTGGAGTAATGGAAGAGTTTACCTGATGCAAGTTGGCTTGGCAATCCATAAATATTAAAAAAAAGTTAGAGAATCCATAATTATTAAAAAAAAGCTAGAGAATATTTGAGTATTATCTTATTTGGTCCATTTAAATATAATTAATTAATAAAAAATTAGACTAAGGTGACGTTTGTTTTTTTTATTTAATGTTGAATAAAACCTTTTTTGAGCTTAATGCTAAATAGTACTTACTTAATAATATTACATATTAAATCGTTGTTTTTTAATATTGCGTGAGCCGTAAAGTATAATTTTAATAACGGCATTTTATTTCTGAAGCCTCTGTCGCCCATCTTTAATGGGATGATTTTGTTTAACTGTCAATGCTTTAGTCGTTCGAGTTATTTTCAAACCCCATACAGCTCAGATAGGTTCAGGTATTGTTATTCCCACCCCGATTATATTTTAAATATATATTTTTTATTATTTTAGTTTATACTTTAATATAAATAATAATAATAATAAAAATATTTTTAATAGTCAATTTATAAGACTCATAATATTTTTTATTTTTATAAAATATATTAATTTTAATATAATAAAAATAAAATATAAAAATTTTTAAAAATAAAAATAAAAACAAAAAAATCAAAATGTAAATAAGACGTAATTTAGAATTTTCATCCTCAAGCCAACCCGTCCCATTTAATTTTTAAATGGCATAGCCAGACCAAAAAATAAATAGGTCAAGATCGCGATAGGGTCGCCCCGTCCCATACCCCCGCATTGCCATCCCTAATAGTGACTGTTGCTAGCCTTCCTTCTTATTAGACAATGATGAAGTTTTTCTTGTTTTGGTAAAAAATGATTTTTTTTGAATAGAAAAAGCCTAATATTTTTATTTTTTCTATTCAAAACTTTTTAAAAATTTTAGCAATAAGTTGTGAAAAAATTAAAAAAACAAACAGCTGAATATTGAAAGATATTTAGCTTTCAGTAAAAAGTAAAAAAACAAACGCCCCTAAGTCTTGAAGGAGGGTTAGGGCATTTCCTGTCCCTCAAAAATCATTTAAGTTATGTTCTCATATTGTACTGTATCGATAAGGAAATAGAGAATAAAGTAAATTATATATTCTCCTTCATCAATCATGAAAGAGTATAAAAATGGAGATGGATTGATTATTCCACTTACATCAATTGTAAAAGGAATATAAAATGTAACGACACGAAGAATAGACAAAGTTTGGTTCATGGTTCATGTTGTAATAATTTTTGGGTCCAAAACCATACAACCTTATTTTCTAGAAAATGTCAAACAAAATACATGTTTTATTAAATATATTTCTAGTGTTTTAATTGAATTTTTTTTATTTAAAACACACACATGTATATATATATATATATATATATATATATATATATATATATATTAAGAATAAAAGTGAAAGTAGATCATCAAATCATTTTTACTCAAAATTTATGAAAAATATGGAAGATGGTATCAACTATCAACTATGAACATCAGCTGTCCTTGTCCAAACCACAATTGGTATTCCCGTAATATCAAGAAGATAGAAGGGCAATTCCCATCCTTCTTTCTTCCATCTTCCTGGCCAGAACCACCACCCACCACCCACCACCCACCACAAAAACCCATTCAAAACCCACAGCTTCCACGAGTCTCCGACGACCGGACGATGGCTCAAGTGGCCCAAGTTTTTCAACTGCAAAACCAAGGATGGGTGTTAGTCGAGAGCAAAGAGTACGATCGAGTCGGAAGGTATGGTTAAACGACAAAAGCTTATAGTATTTGAGTTTAATATAAATGTCTTGTTTCTTAATACCCTCTTTTACGTGCATGCGGTCTCATACCTGCTCACATAGAGAGTTAAACAAATCATAAAATTCATTATGAACTTTCAAATACATAAATAGAAATCAAATATTCAAATTACAGAGAGGTTGCTCGAACCCAGAACCTCTTCTCAATGACGGATCTAGCCTTAGTCCAGGGGGCATATGGCCATCTCAAATTTTTTTATAAAAAAAATATCATTTGTAGCCGGTTGGATTTGAACCATCGCCCCTAAATCAATAAAATTTCATAATACTAGGCTATCATTCAAAGTCGATCAATACATACCCTTGTGAACTAAATTTTGATACAATGTTAATCGATCAACTTTTATAAAAACTCAAGCTCATAGTATTTGGATTTAATACGAATATTATATATACACGGTTGACGAGGCAAACAAAAGGTACGGATGGCATCTGAAGTTCAAGCAAGTGAGTGAGGGATTGAAGTTCAGTAAGTGGGACGTCACACTTTACAACCTCGTTATTGAATGCACAAACTGCAAACTTTATTAGTCTATTGTCTTGGAGACGCAGTTTGACAAGGGGATTATATCCTTCGTCCCGTTGCTGCGGAAAGAATAAAGATATAAGGGCAAAGCTTAGGTCTTGTTTAAAGTGGCTAATCCTATTAAAATAAATTAAATCCTCTTGAAAAGGTCTGCATCTATTATTATATTATATCCTAAATAAAACATATGTAGCGAGGACTTCTCAACTTTCTAAATGAATCAATATGTTTTGGGTCTAATTCAAGTGGTAAAAAGGTGGTCGAGAAACGATAGGTTCAAGCTTGATCCTTTTTTTCGTTTTATCTTTTCACTTTATATATTACATTGTAGTATCATGTTCTTATCAAATTTGGGGTCTATGGTCTCTCGTTACTTCTTTTATAAATAAAACGAAACTGCAGACATAACATGCTTGCCTCATCCACATGCCTAACTTTAATTCAGAGATATCCAAAGTTTAAGAAGGCAGGACATCCAAGGAGGGGAAAGGTCTTAGGTTCGAGTCCTAATGGACATAATTTACTATATTGTAACAAAGTGCTTAATTAAAAAAAATTTTACCTACAATATTTTACGGATCATTATCATCTATGAAACCAAATAATGTATTTTGCATTTTTTTTGGGGGTTTAACAACAATCTCTAGTTTAGAGATAAGTTCCTTAATCATTATGCTATAATATTGTAAGAAAATTTTTATAACCCTGACTTTATTTTTTGCGTCGACCACCACTGCCCATATCAATCATGAAAAGGGCATAAACATGGAGATGGATTGATGATTCCAGTCATACATCAATTGTAAAAGGAATATAAAAATGTAACTATCCACTAGAAAAAGATAAGTTTTGATCCATTATTCATGTCACGAGAATTTTAAACAATCCACACAAACTTATTTTCCCGTAAACTTTATCAAAAACTGATTTCTACCATTTTTATCATCTTCATTGATTTTATTTTTATATCTTATTCATTAAGTATAGAAGATATATAATTACTATGAGCATAAAAAAAAATTCTCATGCCTTAAAAGATAATATAATTTTTTTCGATACTTTTCATTACTTTTCATTTAAATTGTAAAAATAAAAAGTAAAAGCAAATAATCGAACAATAAAATTATTTTCAGTTTTAAAAAAAATATTATATGTTGGTATCAACCGTCCCTGTCCGAACCTAGCCCACTATTGGTATTCCCGTAATTTCAATAACATACAAGGGCAATTCCCATCCTCCCTTCTTATACGCTAAAAAAGCACAAGGACTTCTCAACTTTTTTTGTGAGAGGACGAGGAGTTTTCAACTTTTTAAACAAATAAAGGAAAAATGTGTAAAAAAACCCCTTATTGTTGTACCTAATATTCCACTTATACTTAAGAAACTTTTTTCTGTTTAAAGAGGCCCCTGTAATTTGCTTTTGTAGCCCAAATTAGCCCATGCCTGTAGAGACCTCGATCGTCGAAACCTCTGAGCATCAGCAATGCAACGAGAACCTACAAAAATGTGATCTGGAGGCGATGTGCCAGTCACGCTTTCCGATGATTAAGTTAGCATAAGATTGAGAAGAAGAAGTGCATAATTCATGCGCTGAATCGCCTTACCATCTCGTGAGTGGATCTTCCGATTTATAGACGCGTTTGAAAATTTCCTTAATTTGGTGTGGATAAAATATTTTTTCCCTATTAGGGATTAATCTTCCGAAAAATAAAGGATTTGAAAATTGAGAAATTCGTTGATAACATCTCTTTGCGATTTTCCCGCTTCCGCCTGATACCAAGCGATAAACATTTAAGGCAATCTACGAGGTTTTTTCTCTCCGATGTATAGGGTCACTTTGAGTGTCAGCTTTCTTTTACGATTTCATAAAGCTATTTGCTTACTGCAATTTTCTTTCTCCTGTGCTTCTGCAAACTTTTCTTTCAAAGGAATCATCAGAGATCCCTTGACAACTTTTGACTTTCCGGTGAGTTTTTGCAACTCATATCTCGTTTGTATTGCCTTCTTTGTGTTGTATTTTTGTGGCTCTGTTTGTTGAGTATTTTTGGGTTAGAAAGTTTTTGTTTTTTTTTTAGGGTGCAATCATCATTTGCCGATGGGGTTCTGGTGATGATGTTACAGGCGGTATGTGGGATGTTCCTAGGTTTGGGGACATCCCATTAGGTTCTGCGAAGGTTCCTAGTTTGGGGTTCTTAGGTCTTGTCACTTGTTGTCAAACCTCCAAAGGGGGGTTTCTTTTGTCTTTCGAGGGTTTTTTTTTCCTTTGCTGCTTAATGGGCCCCAAGCTGATTCCCTTTTTTGTTTGTTTGCCTGTAGAATGACGAGAGGTCATGAAGAGACTTTTACCAGTCAGGTTGGGCGTAAGAGGGGGACCCCCCCGGGAAACACCCACTATAAGCAGCCTAGTCGCTTCTATGTTTATAGAGGAATTGAGATCCTTTAGTCAGGCTCCTGTCGACATCAGACTGAAGATGGCAGATGACATGGTTGCCCCAACCATAGGAGGGGTGTGATAATGTCATGGCTTCACCAATGAGTACAAGACTTCACTTCCTATCCCGTCTTTTGGTGAAGTAGTTTCTGCAATTTAATAGGCACCTCCACTATACATCTGAACGCCTTTCTTCGATTCTAATGTCGTAGTAAGACCCAGAAAATTCCAATTTTATGAAGAAGGGCAGTAATCGTACTTCGTCAAAACCCGAAATTTTTCTAGATCTCGATGATGAAACGATTCAATTTGACCGCCTCGCTAAATCTAGCTACCACGTCGATTCTCATCAATTCCGAGACAATGAATTTACACGTTCGATAAGACCGATATCGGTGCCAGAAACAACATGTGATGAAAAAGTCACCTGGCAACATGTACTCATGTGACACATATTGCATGGGTAGAGAGGTGATGAAAATGGATGGTCGGGATAATGCCAAGTGTCAAAAATCCAAGAAAGGGGACATAAGTGGCATTATTTGAATGTTTAATGAGTATGAAGACAAAATAGCCAATAGTAGTCATCTTCTTCCTTCAAAAAGAGACCAAACGTGCAGGAGAGGGAAAATGGTGCAGTGAGCTTAGGTTTTGATATTTTTTAGAGAGAGAGGAGTGGTTTCTCCCAAGATCCCGCGATCGACCATCTGATTTCTTCTGCCAAGAAGAAAATTCGCTTTACGCGGTGAGGACTACGCGCTGGCACCGATTTTAGAGTTTCAAATAAACCTCGTGAGGTAGGGGTTTTATCCTACTTGCTTTACCTCTTGTTTAAGTGTTTTGTTAATGGTTGAGTACGATTGAGGCCTTGAGGGGCCGTTTGATCAGTCCCAAATCTTGGAACCGAATGAAAATTTAAGGTTTAGACAACCCACGGGACTGCTGGGCACCTTGGGTCATAAATTACACAATAAATTATGTTGTGGTGTGCATGAGGTTGGAAATGGCCATGGAATTCGATTCCATAAAGTGGAACCTATGTGTATGGAGTGGGCTGCCCACGGACAGCCCACTGTTATGTTTTTGGGACCGTTAAAATCAGTCCCTGTTGCTTGAATCGGGACTAAAATCAGTCTCGTGGTCAGGTGGTGGCCAACTGGTTTAGCCTCAAGTGAGTTAAATTTGATGTTATTGATTAAAATAGAGTAACATGTTGTTGTGATTTAATTTATGTCAATATATGCATGATGATGTATGGGCATGTGTTGTATAAATTGTATTGAATTGGCATAATGCATTTCATATGCACCGGGGTAACCTAGAAATTAGGTGTGTGTGCATGACATGAAAGAAAAATAAAAACGAACATGGTTGCGAAAGGAATTTAAATGGATGCTTTTTCGGAGAATGGTGTTAGAGATGGTCCTACACCATATGTCGGAGGAGCCCATGTATTGCTTTTGGAAGGTTCTCCAAACACATTCATTTCTGAGGGTAGTCCATATTTTATCGAACTCTAAGAATGTATTTTCGAGAACAACAAGTTTTGTTTTGAAAATGGTGTTTTCTTATACATGGCTTAGGCAAGTGTGAGGGAGTCGGTAAGGACTCGAGACATGGGTTAGTCATTTAGACATTCAAGTAGGATCACAAATTTGCTTGAGTGTGTTTACATTGACCACATCAGATATGCACTTAGGTGGGAAGTAACCCATTTCAGATGATTCCACTATCAAGGATAGCTCACCTCACAGGAATATTATTTCAGTAATAGGAGCTGCTCGAGGAGACGACTCATCTTAGGGAGGCCGATTTTGAAGAAAGCCGGGTTATGGCTTGATGTTTTTGGTATAACATGTATTAGAATTGTAATTTTAATATGTGTTTGTATTAAGAGAAATGTTATAACTCTTGAACTATTAAAATATAGTTGGGTATATTTTGATGAGTATTGGTTTAAGGTCCCAAGAGGCCATTTTTACTCAGGTATGAGTATCGAGATACGAGACGTATAGATATTCTGCAGGTTGACGGGTAGTCAACGGACACCCCGATTTTGGGGCATCACATGTAGTGTGCTAAACCTTATCTACTAGTTGGATATTTTTCTGGAAGAGATTTGTTTTATTTATACTTTGAAGCTTGGGGTTAGGAGCCGCTTATCTATGTCGGCTCATAGCCCCCTGTTGCAATTCGTAATTGGGCTCTTGGACTCTCCTAAGACTGAAGCGAAATTGGTTGTTTTGGTTGAAGGTTCATGGTATGAGACTCTATGTTCTCCTGGGCTTCCATTTGATATGAATTAGTCTCTCACGTTCCCAGGTTTGTTTCATCTTGATAGAGCTTGTACTTTCCTAGGCCGTCTATATTTTGATTTGCCCCTTCCCTTTGAACTTTTTGTAGGTAGGCACAGGCGAGGCCGACTGGTTAGTTGGGTGGAGAAGGCTAGGCTGGATCGCATCAAATGACTACTCGAGATCACTGGTATAGAGAAATCACGAGCCCTTGTCTCGTAAAAGCTTCATAGGAGTTGGGGCGCTAGTCCCTTTCCTTATATAGTTCCTCGCTCTCCCCGTCCGTGCCACGAGCGACATGGGTGAACACTTTACTATTGTCGATCACCCTGAAGCTCAATCCCGAGTAGCTCTTCACAAAAGAAACCACTCAAGAGCCTCGCTACCTTTGTTCTATTGATCAACCACCTCGCTCTACAGATCCAGCCCGCCTTCCAGCGACTAATGCGGAAGAGGGAAAGAAGGGGAAGAAGGTTGGATAGGTAAAGGCTACCGACGTGGGGTTAGAAGGCTTTGTGGATTGGGTGAATCCAATTCTCCATATGAGAATCAGCAAAACCACTTGTCTCTATTAACATATGGCTACAATCTAAGAGATGATGAATCACATGTTCAACTTTACTCATTGGATTTTCCCAGATGCCTGGCTTGAGCTATGAGCAACAGTAGAACTCATCTCAAACATACCAAAGTATATTCAAAACTGCTGGTCTGATTGAAAAACACTAAGAGCTGTGTAGTAATTACGTATGACTCTCCAGAACAAGCCTCTTATGCCATTCTGGCTTCAAAGGGCGCCACCTAGGATGCCTCTAAGGAGGTTTATGCATCTTTGGAGGATGGGATTCTAGCTGGAGGACCTCCCAAAGTTGATAAAGCATGGCGAGGCTCCCTCTCAGAGACAAAGAATGTCTCGCTCGCCTCCCTGCGACAAGGCCTAACCTTTGTAATTGCCTCGCTCCTCAGAAAGCCGTGCGGTCTTAATGTCGTGTCGACTCCATGTGTTAAACCGATGAAGTGGGATCATCCTTCGGCAGACACGTCAGTTCCTGGTCCAGATGCTATCCAGTCAATTGTTGACCGCTGAAACCTCTTCAACCAGAGGGACACTTTTGTCACCAATATGCACGAACTATAATTCTACCAACCTTTACCTACGGTATCAAGCTTTCGAAGAGTATTCCATTCCCTTCCCCGACTATATGGATGGAAAATCCTACTAGCATGTGGCTGAAGATGGAATGTATATTCGCAACCATGATTTTAATGAGACAATTGAGCTGGTATGGCTAGACTTCTAATGTTTGAACGTGAGTTTTATGCTGTGATTTTATTCTAACACCTTTTCTTTTATAGGTTGTCACTGCTATTCAGAATATGGTGCGCCAAAGATAAGGAACTCATCTTCTTTTCGCCGGAAGACGCCGAGAAGCTGCGAAGTGTTATGCCTGGGCTTGTCGGCCTACACCACGCCTTAGAAGATGCCCTAGACAAGGCCAAAGCTAGGTCTAAGCACTGGGAATGGAAGGCTAAGGTGGATATAGAGAGGATTACAAGTGTGGAGAAAAAGAGAGATGAAACTAAAGAAGAGGATCAGATTGCTCGACCGGCTGCTGTCGCGGCTGGTGATACGAAGGTGCGGGAGGAGGATAACTTGGCTAGGGTCCAAGACGCCCTGATGATTGCGGAGGAGGCTAGGCGTAAGGCTGAGGCTAAGGTTGCCTGCTTGGAGGTTGAACGAACTTCACTTATGTTGGAGGTTAGGGTGACCAAAGATGAAGTGTCTTTTCTTCAACTCAGGTGGGTAAGGACAAAGCAACCACGGAGGAGGACTATCGGAAGGCTTTGGAGCTGATCTTTGTCTATGCTTACAAATGTTGTATGTTAAAACACAATATCTATGGTGATCAACCAGAAATTCCAGACGGCATGCCCGATTCCTCCTACCCACTCCCCGTAGAGTTCTTCAGAACCTCAGCCACCTGGCCCAGCCAGCCCAATGAGGTTAATCGTGGGGTCCACACCCTTCAGGACCACCCGGTGCCCTTCAGGGTGCCTGATAGACCAGCACTCACGCACATGCTCTTCAGGCATGCCGCTCCAGATTGACCCAGACCAGCTTATGTTCATCGGGGAGCATCTTCTACTACCAACCGAGCTAGTAGCCTGGGCCTGTAGTAGAGATGCCCCCATTGACCTAAGCCCCTGGCCCCTGCCCGAGTCTCACGGAGCGAAGAAAACGCTTTGTGGAGGGCATGATATTCCTGAGTGGGGACCCACCCGAAGGGCACCCACATACTTACAGGACCCTGTTGCCACCCCGAGGGCACCCGTGTCACGAAGGGTGTGGACCCCACAATAAAAAGGCGCCGTTTATTGTGAGACCCCCCCCCATCGTGACCACCACATGGGTACCCTCAGGTGGAAGCTCACCATAGGATATCCTCATTCCCACCGAGTCTTTCTTCGCTCCCTGTATTTATCAGAGACGCCTCACACAACATGCATTTCTTCAGCCACTTACAGGATATTCATTCCTTACCGGAAGTGCACAAGCTTCTCACTGACCCAGGTTTGGGCCAGCACAAACCAACCGAGCCTAGTAGCCCGCCTGGTACCTCGTAGATGCTTCCCATCGACTAAAGCACCCTGGTGGGCCCCTACGCTCGAATCTTATACGAAAGGAACCTCAAAGGGGGGAATGAGGATATCCTATGAGCGAAAGCTCCAAATTCAAGGGTACCCCAAGGAGGTGGTCACGGCGGGCGGGGTCCTACAACAAAAGGCGCTCTTATCAGGGAGAATTCTCGTGATCACCACGGGTGTACAGTGGAAGCTCACTAGACAGCCCTCCACCGAGCCTTTCGTTTTCCTCAGAACCCGAGATCTGGGGTTCCAAAGACCGGGAGAGCCCGTACCAACCGAGCTACTAGCCTGGGCCGGGTACCCTAGATGCTCTCCCATCGACTAAAGACCCTAGGTCCCGGGTTCGACCGGGAGGCGAAAGGAACTCAGCCGAATGAGGATATCCTATGAGCGAGTTTCCACCGGCGGTACCTACGAGGTGGTCACGGCGCGGGGTCTCAACAACAACCAAGGTAGAACTTCTAGCGGCGATTGTGGAGGGGCAAGAGGAACTCGAGAGGAGTTGATTTATTTATTTTTTACTGACACCATTGGCGTACTTTGGAAATTCACAAAAATCTGATATTTGATTTATTTATGCAATTGATATATTTTATGTCACAACTTTTTGCTATGAGTCTTTACTAGGATATTTGCTCCTGGGACATCATTGTTATAATTTTTTGAGAGCTAGAAGCTGGTATGGATTGCACAAGGGCCAGTGGGTAAAGCACCATTATGGGCTTTGGATTTAGCCAATGTGCTAGAGCCACTGACTTTGGCATTGTGTTAGTTGTGCTAGAGCCACTTATGAATTTGGCATGCCAAAGCAGGTTAGGATCCGCTGATTCTCGTACGTGCCAAGAGTTTGAGTCACTTCGGGCTTTGCATGCTCAAGTAATTCCAAGAATTGAAAGAAAATACTTTAAAGAAATTTTTATTGACATAGCATTCCACATCCTAAGAACTAGCGTCCCGTCTATTTTATTTATGATCCTACACGCTCTCTAATTTCACTATCATGTATGACCCTTCCCAATCTGCAGAGGAATTCACCTGGCTCGGGTCACCGTGCTTTCAAAGACCTTTCTCAAGACTAGGTCTCCAGCTCGGAATGCACACTGTTTTACATGCATGTTATATATGTTTGTTATTCTTTGTTGGTATGATGCTATACGTACAACTGTAGCTTCACGGAGTTCGTCTATCATATCAAAGTCTTTAGCAATGGCTTCAGTATTAGCTTTTTCAGGGATTTCAGTTCGAAGTGTGGGCACCCCAATTTCTGTAGGAATTATGGCCTCTATCCCATAGGTGAGGGCGAACGATGATACTCCAATTGACTTCCTGCTGGTTGTTCTATAGGCCCAAAGAAATCCTTGT
Organism: Tetrastigma voinierianum; assembly: GCA_016808115.1. Taxonomy (NCBI): domain Eukaryota; kingdom Viridiplantae; phylum Streptophyta; class Magnoliopsida; order Vitales; family Vitaceae; genus Tetrastigma; species Tetrastigma voinierianum. The sequence goes on along the minus strand of JAEQBH010002591.1, from coordinate 108,429 downwards.
AGCTCGTTTACCCATTTTCCTTTAGCCGAATGTAGACGTTTTTTCAAAGCCGTAAAGAGAGTTTTGTTAGATGCTTCTGCCTGGCCATTGCTCTATAGGTACCATGAGGTTGAATACAAGTTTTTGATTTTCAACTCATGGGAAAAATTTCTATATACTCTGCTATCAAACTCCGTGGGCCCATTGTCGCTACACCGACCGTATTCCAAATCTACATCTATATTCTTCCACACAAATCGACAACATCTTTATCTTCTCGATGGAAGTGAAGGCTTTACTTCTATTCATTTGCTAAACAGCGGTGCGTCATCCAACAATAACTTTTCCGAGTCATGTAAAGTAAACGATCCAACTATATGGCTAGGGGCTTGTGATGGTGGTTAGATCTTAAGCAGGCACCCTTGAGATGGGGGCTTGTCGTTGGCAACAGTCGCACTTCCTGACATAGGCGGCTGCATTTTCTCTCATGGTTTTCTAATTATAACCTTGTGTATAGGCCTTGTGAGCCAAAGTTCTACCACTGATGGTTTTACATGGCCTCTATGGATTTCTACCAATATATTGTCCCTAATCGAACAGTGAGATATTTACAGTGCCCGGTCCCAGACTATTTATATAATTGCCCATTCACAAGGGAAAATCTAGCCGCCTAGAACTGAATCTTCTGGGCTTCAATCCTATTATCTGGCAATTCTCTCGAGCTCAAATAATGTACTATTGGAGTCATCCAATAAGAACATACTTCATCTATCTCATTTACCTGGTTAGTAGTAATTGACGATGCCTACCGGGTAATGGGACAGGAGGAATACCGCTTTTATCGAGGGATGCGACCACTACCGCCAAAGCATCCGCCCATTAACTAACCTCGATATGCCTGCTTCCAAGTTGCAAACTCCCTAGTCATAGCTTAACCGCACGACATACTGGATCACGCGCTTAGTCTCGCGGTTTCGTATTCTCCGCCATCCACTCCTACTTATCGCTGAGAGTCACTTCGTATGATGATTTTTTCTAAAGATACAGACGTTGCGAGGTCAATTTCGGCTAGGATTGCTTCATATTCAGTCTCATTATTAGACACAGGGAAGTCTAGCCATATGGCATGTTCTATCCTTTCCCCAGTTGGGGCCTTAAGTTGCAAACCGACTCTAGCTCCCGCCACGAGAAGCGCCATGAGTATTAAGGATCCACTTGTCACAAGCATTCGGGTTTGCATCCTGTTGGGAAATTTATGCTAAAACGTCTGCCAATATCTACCCCTTCAATGCCAAGCAAGGTTTATATTGAATATCGAATTCACTTAGCTCAACTTCCCACTAGACTATCCTCCATGATAGGTTAGTCTTATGTATAGTGCTTCACAAAGGGAGATTAAGTTAGCACGACGACAGGTGTGCCCAAGTAGGGGCGAAGCTTCTTAGCTGCCACACGGAGGGCCAGTGCCGCTTGTTTGAGACGGGTATACAGAGTTTATGATTCAGATAGAGATTTGCTTACGGAGAATATTCGTCTTTGTTTTCGGTTTTCATCTTCTTTGAACAAAGCTACACTTATAGAGACTTTTGAAATCTCTAGTAAAGATGTAGCGTGAGACACTCGCTTCTCTGGCCAGCCGTAATCGCGGTTCTAAGAAGATATTGTTTGATTGCCATGAAAGCTTGGTCGCATTCCTCATTCTAACCGGCCTTTTTGGCTCCCCTTAGAGTGATAAAAAATGATTTTAACCGATATGTGAAATGAGATACGAACCACCTAAGAGCCGCTACCACTAATCGGGCCATTGCATCATTTTCAGAGAGGTAGGAACTTGAGAATCAATTATAGCTTTGAGTTAAATAAGATTGGCCTCTATCCCTCTCTAGGTCACCCTAAAGGGATGAAATATATGCATGGGACAAATACAAGCATTTATACTTCAGACGTTCGACGATGACTAACTTTACTTGTTCCTTGCTTTTGTCTCTGGGTCAATAGCAGACTACAAGAATGATAAAAAACAACGCACTAAGCATTTTCATGCTTAGTGGTTCTATGCAATTCTCTATTCATTTTAATTAAACACAAATATGTAGCTTTTCTTAAACAATGTTTTGGCTGAATTTCAATAGTCCATGCAATATACATTATATATATGTGTTTATTTCACGTACTTTTATTTGCAAATCATTTGATCACTTCAAAGTATACAATTTCATATGCGATATTTCATTCGAAACTCAAATCATGCATTTCACACATTTACTTATAATTTTACCCTTAAACGAATTTAACCATTTATTTTGTTGCCTAGGATAACGGAATCACCGACACGGTCTCGCTGGGTTGCAGATCGGTAGAAAAAAACATTTTATAACACAGTACGGTCTTGCTGGGTTGCTGACTGATTATTTAAAAATCATTGTGTGTACACTACCGATACTGTCTTGCTAGGCTACGGATTGGTATGCCACTATATTTCATTTTGTTCACAATACTGTTAGTTTGACCCTTATTTGTATACCAATAAATCCTTAACTCGAATATAATGGATAACATTTTATTAAGGGCATTAAAACTCAATCATAGTAATATACAATATTGTATATACATTTATACCCAAATAATACATTTTGATGCTCATGCAATTTTTATGGCAATCCATTTGAAATCAATTTTCCCAAATCAAGAAAACAAATCACATATGCGCTTTCTTGAAAACTGCTTCCAATCAACGATCACAAAAACTTGAAATAAGAAGAGGTATGGAGAACAAACCCAAAAGGTTGATGTTCTATCATCCTATGATCCTGCTTCGGCCGCCCGTCACCAACCCCTAATCCATCACAAACAAAGAAAAATATCAGTCGTGCATGCTAGTGTTTTTGGTTAGGGTTGATTTATACCTAATACACCTTTACTTATAAAATTTTTTAGGAACAAATGAGCCATATTTACCCAACTTCCTTCAAGTCCATTGTTCCTCTATAAATCTATTTTATTCAAAAATTAGAATAACCAATTCGGAGCACTGAAACTCAAGATATGTTCAACATTGAACCTAGATTACCTATTTTCAAAACATAAACTTAATTTGCTCAAAATATGTTTCACTTTGACAAATTCAAATTCAATGGGTCCAAATTTGAATACACTTATTTTAAGGTTATTTGTCTCAGCAGAATCTCTAGTTTACGGAAATTCCTGAATCACTCACCCTGGTTGAGTGCAAAACTCAACTTATGGCCTAAATACCAAAGCACTAAAACCCAGAATAAAATGAACCGCACTCGTCAAACAGAGCCTCACTTTGACGAATTTAGTGTCCAATGGGGCTCCAATTTGAATACACTTATTTCAAGGATATTTTTTCTCCTAGAAGTCTAGTTTATCTGTAAAAATTAATCATCATTTGATGAGTGTTACATTATCAATCAAACATAATTTAATAACCTCTGATAAAGATCTCCTCTAAAACCCTAACATTTTCTTTACACAAAAATTCTTTAAAACCAATCCTAACCCAAAAGCACTTTGAAACTTAACCCAAAACAACTCAAAATATATCTACAAACTATTTAAATAATCTATTCCGATTTCGGGTTTCATCAAACCCAAACACAACATTAAAGGGGGCAAGGGGGTTAATTTCATACCTTTAATCTCTTTCTTTTCACCTGCTTCTTCTTCATTCTTCTTTGTTTGGCTCAAATCCTTTGAGAGCACAAAGTTAACTTGGTCTCCTTCTCACTCTCTCAACCGTGCCCTAGTTCTCAATGTGAAGATATACCCAAATGAGAAATGCTATTCAAAGACCAATTTTTGGTCTTAACTCAAAACCTCTCACTAGCCTTGCTCGCTAGCACATTATTTCATCATTTCTCATTTTTTCATTTTAATCATTCGTTTCTCTTTCATTTTCTATTCAACTTATTACCCTTCTTCCATTCTGGCACATACACTTCTCATTTAAGACTCTTAGGGTCCTCATTTTGACATTTTACCAATTTAACCTAATTTTTTTATAATTTTGGTTTTATCATTTTTTGTTCTTTAACAATATAAATTCGAAAATACAATGAATCTATTTTATACCCTAAACATGTTATAAAATTGCTAGATTATTTTTAGGGCATTACATAGACCTCCATGGTTTCGCCTAACAACGGTCAGAATATCTTAGTTACCAACATTTGATAAGTTTCCCCAGTATTCTTCAAGCCAAAAGGCATCATATTGTAGCAGTACAACACGTGCGGTGTAATGAAGGTCGCTGGCGCCACGTGCATGGAAAATCACGATATCTTAAAGAAAGCTTTACCAAAACGATAAGACCTTTCCATGCCCACTGCAGCATCATTAATTCGATCTATACGCTGGCAAAGGGAAGCCATCTTTCGGTACGCCCTCGCTGATCGCTTGCACCTACACACTCACACGCTTTCTGAACCACCACCACGCTGACAGTTACCCCAGGTACCCACTCTGATGAAACCTCGCCTCAGTCAGCCTTACTTTCGTCTCAATCGACATGGCAATTCGTGGAAACGCCACTTTCATCTTACTCGGTTTAGTCATGGAATAATATTCGGGCTTGTGGAGGCCACCGTCAAGCGACCAACGATATTCAAGTGGCTCCAGAATACATCTATTATTTAATAGTACGAGCTGCACTGTTCTCTTCTTCATTGGATAGGAGAGAACTGACGTAAGTGAACTTTTCCGGCCTGTCCAACGTTACTTTTTCCAGTGTGGATCCACAAATTAAGATCTTCTTTCCGCCCGATTCGAAGCATGAACCGTGATTATTATAAGGGTTTGATCTTCGAGGGGAAGATTTTCAAAGTTTTTCTCCCATTTATGTTTTTGTATAGATAGTTGATAACATTGTCGTGAGGCCAGTTGATTGCTTAAAAGGTCAATCCTACCTAATGCGAGTCAAATGAATGACTACTGGTGGTAGTCAAGGAACAACCATCAGTGAAGTTAGGCCCGCCGATAAAATACAGGCCCCAAGTCTTCGATAATTTGGAGAACAAAACTCGCCGAGCGACCGACCGTTTTATGTGGTGCACTGTGATCTCCCAAGGTTACTTTAGTTACTTCATTAAAACCGCCGAGAGGATTCACTCGGGTTGAGTTCAAAGATACCAAGGAAAGCTTCATCCGGCCATACGGTAGTTGTAATAAATTCACAGACCGCCAAGGTTTACCATACCTGCATACACTAAAACCCGCGACAAAGTGGTGAGCACCAGTGCATCATAGTGGGGCATAATGATCTTGTTCGGCCGACATGAGGAAGGATATGGGCCATCTATTACCGTTTTTCACGGTCGCTTCCGTGGATAGCATTTATTCCGCCTAACTATGGTAGCCTGGAGCCGGTTCTATCGGGCGCTTCGACCGACATCGACCGCCGACGTCGCTTAATATATAATTTAATCGTTGTGCCCGGATTCACTGGATTGCCATCACTATAATTTACTTCAATACTACCTCGATTCCTCTCTATGGTCAACTTCTTTGACATACCTCCTGAGGTGTCCAACCTTGATCAGCCTGTCCACCAAGAACTTTAGGCTTCGACATCTGTCGGTCTCATGCCCATGATCTCTATGATAATCGCATCGTAAGGATTTGTTTCTTTGGGAAGGATCTATCTGGATCGGTGCAGGCCATTTAAACTCTGGAAAGTCGTGAATGATGGGCAACTTCGATGAGATGTTTAGGGGTGAATTGTGAGCTCTCTTTCTCGTGACTAATAATGGGACCACTGTCTCGCCTCTAACCTTCGACTTGGATCGTCATTCTGCATGGCTTATTCTTAGCCGTACTGGGTTTGTAATCATGATAGTTTAGGTTGTTGCACAGATGTTGTCCTCCACATTGAGTACTTATCAGCTCATCTGTATTATTCTTCCATTGTCGCTGGCTGGTCTAAAGATAGTGACTGGAAGAAAGGAGTAGATGGTCCAAAGCTTATCCTAAAGTTTTGGAGAACCGCATCCATGCTATATGATTTTACTCACAATCCAGCCGCCTTAAAACTCCTTGTGAAGTCTCGAATAGACTCCCCTTCCAACTTTAAAATTGTTTGTAGAAAGCTAATGTTCCTCTTTTGTTGCACCGAACAAAGATATTGCGATATGAATGCAGCCCATAATTCATTGAATGAATTTATTGAATTATGCAGGAGCTTGTGAAACAAAGCTAACGCAGGCCCTCGCAAACTAGCCGAAAATATTTTACACAACAACCGATCATTGTTGGCATTTAGTATCATCACCATTATAACTGGAAAGATACATCATAAGGCCTGCGAGAGCCATCAAACGTGGTGAAAGCTAGTATGAAAAACCAGCGAGGTAGCTCATAGTTAAGAATGTGTTGCACTCGGGGCGAAGAGAGCATGTCATCAGGTCTTCGAATTAAGGCCACTGGCGGCATATAGAATGTGTCAGTCCCATACCAGCGCGTGATGCACAAGGACAACATATCGAGGCATCGTGTCTACAAAGCAATATTGACACATTCCTAGGGGCTTGATCATACTAGTTATGCCTCCTGCTTGCCTCTCTCCTTGCCTTACGGGATGTGCCACTAATGGGATCACTGAAGGTAGGGTGATGCGAAGGCTTCGCTTCGATTATCTTGTACTCCCAAGCATTCTTTGTTGGTGAGAGACTAAGGATAGAATCGCCTCGAGGACAACTCATCATTCTTGGTACACATCGTCAGAATATTGGGCTCCTTCCTCTATCATGAAAGATCGGATGCATAATTTCGACCGCTATCTTGTACATCTTTTCTAAGAATTCGGTTTTTTCTATATGGGCTTGCAACTGGTCATTCTCACGCTGTGTTGTTCAATACGATCTTGCAACTCCTTCATCTGCCATTTATTCTTCCCGCTTTTCTCCACTTCTTGACGCCAATAGAGGAATTCAACCTCTCCTAATTAGTTCATCGGATTACTGACATTGCGACTTCCTCGGACTAAACTAGATGGAAGGGGAACCTTCACAGAGCTTCAAAGCGATGAAAGGCTACTGTATTTAACTATTGGAAGCCAAGCCCTTACGGCCTGTAGATGAGACTTTATGTTTAATTCCCATAGATGGGCCAATTGTAGGGACTGATCTTCTAACCCTAAGCACGCTAGAACGCAATGGAGAACCTACCTAATGGTGATCCACAGCCACACGCTCCGATGATTAAGTAAGCACAAGATTGAGAAGAAGAAGCAGACAATTCATGTAGTTAGAATTGCCCTACCTTCACCTTGTGGGGGATCTTACCGATTTATAAGGCGCAGTTCGCAAATCTCCCCTTAATTTTAGGGATAAAATCTTTTTTTCCCTATCAAAGATTAATCTTTTGAGAAATAAGAGATTTGGAAACTGGGAAATCAACTGATAAATATCTCTTTTGTGTATTTTACGCCTTCATATGCTCATCCATAACGAACTTCCTATATGTGTTGGGGATGGTCGTCAAATTTGAAATCCTAGATCGCCGCTCTTGAAGCAAGTCTTTGAGAAGACATTCGCTTTCTCGTGACGGGCTTTAAGCACTTTGCTGATAATGCTCGCCTGGTTTTAATACGATAAGTGGGCTTAGACCGTTTCACAACAAGGGCCTTGTGCTAATTGAGTAGTGGATCTAAAGATCATAGTACTCACAATGCCGTAATCAATTCAAAGGCCAAACGCGTTATATTGATCATTGTTACCGACGTTGATTTGCTCACTCTGACAAGTGGGACCCACTCTCCTCTCTCATCTCTCTTCCCTCATTTCTTCTCTCCTTTCTCTTCTCTCTCCTCCTTTCTCACCTCTCCTCATGAATTCGTAATCTCCATTCTCTATACCTTATTTTCTTTTAAACATCGAAATGCTTTACCACATGAGATAGACATGACGGATTCCAGAATGTTATTTCTTTCAAGAGAAAAATAATTTTTTTGATCAAACTAGCAACACATCCATAGAAATATAGAATCAAAATTAAAACCATAGAAAATGACATAACATCCAAGTTAATAGTATAATGAATCGGCTCAAAGCCTATGCATTTGATATTACTATTGTGATTATAATATCTATGATTTCTGTTTTGTAGCATATTGACAACCATTAATTTGATTTCTCTTCACTGATCGGATATACTTTAATTGTTTGAATCGTCCTCACACAAATAACCAGCGCACCAAAACGACGACAACCACATGACGCACCAAGATGATGATAACCACATGCTGCACCAAGACGACGACGACTAAAACGCGAAAAAACAAATGAAAACCTGAATAAATCCACTTTATCGGCGAAGAAATGGCAAAGAAGTTGTAGAGGGGATGATTTTAGGCCATTATTGGCAAAAATCATTCCCTATTGCTAAAAAGAAAAGAGGCTATAGAAAAAAGTTGAGAGAAAAGGAGGACAAGTTTTTAGAAGATTTGATATTATTAAATATTGAAAATGGCGAGAATGATATTTAAATTCTTAAAAAGAATGACATTTAAAATTAAATAAATTAATTTTGTATTCTACCTAAAAATAATTTATTTATTTATTTATTTGTATAAATCAAAATTTTGAAAAACCAAAGATAATAAGAGTCATAGTCTAACTAAGCTTTAATTTATAGATTTTATTTAATTTTCTAACTTTAAATTTTTAAAATAAAACATTCTATTTTAAATAATTTTTATTTGTTTTAATACACTTTAGTTTTGGAGTGAAGAAATCAGTCTCCCATCAGAGACCGAATTTGTAATCCTCTTTATGCCCTTAACCCTATTTTAACGATCTAACGCTTTACCACTTGGGCTAGACATGATGGATAATTAATTTTTAGTTATTTAATTTTAGAACTAATTGCTATTTAAAATTAACATGTTAATAATTGCAAAAATATATCCATTAAACCCATCAACATAAAGTTTTCTACAACTTTTTATGCTTTTTTAAACTAATTTGTTTATCAAGGTAAATAAATTTCTTATAGATATGATTTATCAATTTTATGTAAATATGTGAGAGTTATCTAGCAAGGTAGGCATGGTTCTATGGAGCATTAGGGACCAACGGAATTGCCAACTATGCAACCAGCAGTCACTCACACCTTCTTGGACAATGAAGAGTTGTTTTCAGCATTGGGACGAATACCTTGGTGCTAATAGTATGCCTTCAAATCCTACCAATAGTATATTGAGATTGGCCCCAATAACTGTATGGTAAAAATCACATTGAAATCCAATTGCGATGACGCTCTATTTGGAGGGAAGAAAGTTATTGGTAAGGACAGTTTTGAGGAATAGTCAAGGGGGCTTTAGGTGTTTTATGAATACAATGCTAAGGGTGTTATCAGCAAAAGATGAAGGGAAGCTATGGGAACTTAGGATGGGTTTCTCATCTGTTACCTTCGAACTTGTTGCTAAGTTCATTGTTGATGCGTTCTACTCTAAGAAACCTGATGATTCAGAGTTTGGTATCGTTGTTTAAGATTGCCGTTTTCTCTGCCAATAGGGGTTTCTCTTTGTTTGTTTTACCAAGAGACAAGCTAATAACGCTGCTCATGTTTTGGCTAGATAGTCTTTAGCTGTTATTTGCAATATATTAAAAATCGATTCAACCACTTGTTCGACTGGTTCAACTGATTCACAACTGAATCAAAGAAAAACGGTTTTAACATTTGAATCGGATCGGTTTTGATGTCGATTCACGGTCTAACTGGTAGGACCAATTCGTTTGATTCGGTTTTTAAAACATTGCTTATTTGTCCTTTTTATTTTTTACTGCCTCCTTGCATCGAGGGAGTCTTGGTTTCAAATTTATTGTAATGGAAATTCCTTTTGTTTAAAAAAAAAAAAGAGTTATCACATTTTATATAAAAATTATTTTCTGATTTAAAGAAATAAAAAGATATGCATGATATATAATATTGCAGTTCTCAGATGCCACCACCCCCACCCTAACCATCGAAGCGCTGAAAGAAATTGAGGCCTCTGGAACGCTGACCATCATTCTCTGAAACTTGTGCCACATACTTCTACTGGACCGAAGAACAATCGCACTTGTCCACTTCAATACCAAGCACGTAATCCATGGTGCCAGACCTCACCTGATTCTCGCCGGCGACTATCCTATCGTACCTCAGAGTCTCCCGGCTGGGCGGCCGGTTCGCCTGCTTATTGTAATCCGTTACGGCAAATTCTCCGAGCTCCTGCACTTGTGGGTCGTTGAGATTCTTGATCAGAGCCCAATCACCTTCACCGAGTAAACGCTACTCGAAACCTGCCGTCGGGGCGGCAGAGACTCCGATGAGGAAGAGGGCGGCGGACAGGAAGAGGAAAAGGTGGTATTGTCCTCATCACCTCAAGAAGATAGTTATCAAATAGGAAATATAAAATGAATTTTTATCATTTTAGAGTATTAATATTTTTTTTTGAAGAAATCATTAACTAAATGAGTTTCAAAAGAAAAAAAAAAGAAGAAATCATTCACTAAATAAAACCTCTAATCAAGGAGAGTTAAGTACGCGACCAAGCCTCTCGGCGTCTCGACTAAACGATAAATATGCTGGAAGGGGTTAGGGGATCCAAGTTCAAATCTTTGAAGAACATGTTAATACAATCGTAATATACAAAATGAATAGTACTGTAATAAAGTATGTTTCATTAATTAATTAAATTTTAAATAATTCTTTGATCAATGACAAATTTATAAGAAAAAAATGTTTTTCCTTACAATATTATTTTTTAAAATTTTAATGGATAAATAGATTTTAAGTTAAATAAGATTTAGTACCTTGAATTCTTTCGTAGAGAGTAAAATATCTAGTGTGCTCATTATGCAACGTATATTGTATTTTACAATTTATATCTTTTCCAACGCTTTAAAAGGTAAGATAGTGAAGTGAGTGTCTCAGCTGAGTTCTAAATGACAATTTTACTATATCAGATCTAAAGTGTTTAACAGAAAAATATTTTAATCGATTTTTTAGTTATTTAATATTATTCAAGGGATATTTACAATTTACATGTTCATAATTGTAAATATAAATCCATTAATCCCATCAACATAAAGTCTTCTTCAACTTAATTGTTAGGCTTTTCTAAACTATTTTCCTCAATGTAAATAAATTTCAGATGGATATGATGTAATAATTTTTATAAATTAATTTTAAGTAAAACATAAAAATTAATATTATTTTCTGATTTAAAAAAAAAAGCAAAAACATATTCGGGATATATAGGCTTTGTTTGGCTCATGTTTTTCAAAACCGTTTTAAAAATATATTTTGGTGTTATCTGAAAACGGTTCTTGTTTTCTACTATGTTTTCCTTGTTCTCATTTATTTTTTTAAAATAAAAAATAATTTTCAAAAACTGTTTCTGTAGAAATAAGCTCAAAGTTTTTAAAATATAGGACATCTAGAAAAAGGTCTCAGGTTCGTGTCACGGTGGGATAGTTTATTATATTGTAATAAAATGCTTAGTTATAAAAAAAAAAGGTAAACAAACAAGCCCATAGTATTTCACAAACCAATTCAGTTATTATTATTATTGATTATTGATTATTGATATAATCTCTTGTTATAAGAGAAACTCTTTTTTTTTTTTTTTTTTTTTTTTTTTTAACCGCCTAAGGAGACTATTGGCATTTCGTCAAACATCTGTGGGCTTAAAGGAATGAAGGCTTTTGTATGGCGGCAACTAACACCGAAACAGCTGCATAATTCATCCAACCTCCGGAGACATCCGCATGATTTTCCACCGCAAGAACAAACTGCACCTGTTGCACCTATTAGCTCCTGAATCATACCGGAGACAAGGTTATGAAACACCAGAGTCTCCTTCGTCTGCTTATCGTACTCCGACACAGCGAATTCTCCGAGCCCAATCACGTATGGGTCGCTGAGGTTCCTGATCGGAGTCCATCCATCGTCCATATGCGGCTCGGCACCCATTGTTCGACCGGCGGAGACTCAGGTGAGGAGAAGAGCGGCGGACATTAGGAGGAAAAGACAGCATTGCCCCCAAGCCATCGTTGACCAATTTTTACAATTGTTTTTCGAATGGATTTCTTAGGCAAAGAGAGCTTCGTGGTGGGGTGGCTTTATAGGCATGGAGCGTTGGAATCTGTCCACGGATTTTTTTTTTTTTTTTTGAGATTATAAACAAAAACCACAACACCACAAGTGTGAACTGTAGGATGCGTTTCAATCAACCTAGATTACCATGTTAGAACACAAAGCATAATAATAATGGAGAGAAACCGAAAATTAAATACCTGATTTGGAATCCATGAATGGCCTGATGAATCGATGAAGACTCGTGTTAAACGATCTCGCATCTTCTCCGAATGGCCCTCACGACACCTACTAACGGTAATGCCTCACTGGGCCAGAGTAGCACATTTCTCTCGAACTGTGATGTGAGAACGAATTCATACGTATCCTTAGGGCTCGGAGCAATTTTGTTCTCTATTTATCGAAGCCCACCACTGCCCTCTCATTACTGCCTGGGCCGCACTCGTACCCCACACACACTGCCACAAATTCCCCATATGATTTATTAAGAATCCTTATAACTTCACTTAATTGCACTAAATTAATCACTGTCTAATTAATAAAGCCCACATACAATGAAAAACTTACATTCTCCCACTCGGGCGATATTAATTGAAACAAAACCGTGCGCGCACCTTTATATTGATCTGTAGATTATTCTTAATAGTCAATCCGATCCCATAAAGTCCTGAATAATCGAATCACGGCAGAATTGCATGTGTACTCACGAAGCCCTTCCATGGTCACAAGTGCTTTCAACTTTACCATATGAATTCAATATGGTAGGTGTTTAAATGGACAATAATTCTCATAATGAGTGATACTTCATGTGTTATCCATTTGTTAGTCCAAATTCTCTCTCCCTTATGTCACAAACCCAGTGTCACCGAGAATATCCATCATGGTTCCAACGACCCAGATATGTGTTACCTTGATAGGTAACTTTACTTCTTTATGTGTAACAAAACATGCCGTTAAGGCTAATGCCAAGAATTAATGCCCCATAGCCTCGCATCAAGGTTTACACAATGCCTAGTTTCAACAATTATATGTACTAACTCGATAAACCTACATTCACAAATACCTTATCGAATGCAAAAGAGTTGATACAAATTCAATTATTACAAAAATGTAATAAAATCGATTCAACCTTCATAAGAGCAACATAAAACTTATCATCCCACTAATTTACGCATCCCATGATATTCTAAGCCCATGTTAATGACATGTCGATCAAATACACAAGGCGGCTGGGCCTTTAGTTACGGATCTCGCAATCATATCATCTCAAGGTTGATATGTGCTCCACCGGCAACTACCGGTTTGAACTTTTTCCTTTATAGTCGGGCATTTCACCTCCATGTGCTTAGACCCTCGAGACCTCTGTTGTTGTTAATAAACAACACCGCAGAAGCATTGCCACAATACAACTCGTATGGGCCTATCCACAAAATCAAACACTAAGTAACTCCTTAATGAGGCTTTGTTGCCAAATCGGGCTTCGAAAGAAGGTTTAAAAGCATGCTACAAAACTCCGCTTGCATGGTAGAGGATGAAATTGATTTCTGTTTCTCACTTTTCCATGATACGCACCTCCCGGCTAACTAAAGATATAACCAGCTTGTCGACTCTTTTTCATCCCGACAAACAAAGAAAGTCCGAATCGAATACCTAACTAGTCAGAGGGTCTTTAACATGCTCAGGAATCAAAGATATAGTCTGGTCTCTTTAAGTACCTCATAACCTTTTTGGCAAAGAAACCAATGATCGTGTCCCGGATTTGACTGGAGCATCTCGCCTAGAAGTCCCGTTGCAAAGGCATATCCGCCTAGTGCATACTTGCGATACATAATACTCTCAAGTGCACTAGCATAAGGTACATTCTTCATTCGCTTTCTCAATATCCGAATGAGGACATTGTGACATCAACTTATCACCTTTACGTACGTGAGCAATTCCTCGTTTACATTGTTGCATGTTGAATATTTCTAAATACATCAACATATGCCCTCCGAGATAAAACCCAATAGTCTCGCAAGAACGATTCCCTGCGGAATCTCAATGCCCAAAGACAAAAGACGCCTGACTCCAAGGTCCTTCATCAAAGTTCTCACAACATCCGCTTTGTCTCATGCAAGAAACTGCTGTCACTCAAGAAGGTGATATCATCCACATAGAGCACAGAAAATGATTTTCCTCCCACCGACTCAAGTAAAGATATACATCGATCTACTTTGTTCTCAACAAACCATATGAAGCAAACAACACTATAAAAACTTTGGTACCATCGTTTGTGAAGCCGCTTGAGACCATAAATAGACTTTTTTCTGCCTACATACAAGTTTACCCGAATCATTTGCCACAAACCTTCGGGTCAGACTACATGTATCGCCTTCATTAAGGTCTCCATTGAGAAAGGCGCTTTTAACATCCATCCGTGTAATCCTCATATCGAAATGAGCAACTAATGCCATGATCACTGGAATCTTAGAAGAGACCGGAGAAAAGGCCAAGCTTCATAGTCTACTCCTTCTCTCCTCGAGTGAAACCTTTCGCTACCAAATACCGCTTTTAAACTTCTCAATCTTTCCTTTTGTGAGTCCCTTTAGTCTTATACACCCATTTCATGTTCAACGGGTCTATACCTTCTTGTGTAATTCAACAAGTTCCCAAACTCCATTATGCCTCATAGATTGAATTTCATCTCTTATCGCAGATCCAACTACGCCTCCGATCGAGGACAAGAAACAGCCTTCCTCATAAGTTATTGGATCACTACAAACCGATATCGTAGTCTTGCCTCCCATATGCACTTTCAAATAGTCCCAAGTGGTATAGCCGACGTCTCTCTCCCTAGTGGATCTCCCATCGGAGTAAGAATAGCCACATCCCGCACCGAGAGCCTTGATGAACTTCTACAGAGCCGGCCTCAACAATGTGATCCCAGTCTCAACATGTTCAATATGATGCGTGGAGTTTCCACAATTATCTCGTACGGGAGGAGATAAAGATACCACATTACCCACCGTGACTATCATCCTCAATACCAGGAGCGTACTACTTCTTCGCCAAGATCAAACTCCAAAAACTTAGCTGTCTGTGATTCCACAATTCTTGTGCCTCCATTGGGATTATAGAACCGATATCCCTTCTAATGTTCCGGGTAAGATACAAAGTAACACCGAGTGGCTCTGGAGTCCAACTTTACTAATGTTGATTATACACCCTCTGTATTTCAGACATCTCGTAAACCTAAGACCATTAAGCTGAAGCTATTCCTACCAATAATTCAAAAGAGCTAAGAACAATTTTTAAAGATTATTCCAAAAGTCTGTCAAAATCACCATGAAAACCAGTAATTTCATTCTACTTAATCATACTCCTTTACTATTTCACAGAGGGCCATTGCTTTCGGCTATACCATTCGTCAGACTCTGCATAGTAAATCAGCCACTATCCTGCATCCTCTAAGTATTTGGGCGAATGGCCCCTTATCGCCCTAAGATCGCCGATGCTTGCCATAATACTTCCACTCCTACGATCTAACAACCCAAGGACTTTTCCTAACTCAAGTTTTCGACTTAAGTCCGAAAATCTTCGAACTTGTCAAGAGACTCGACTTTTCTTTAATCAAGTACAAATAACCATATCGAATAGTCATCAATAAATGTGATGAAATAAAAATTTCTATTACTAAGGTTGCCGATAAGGTCCACTTATATCGGTGAATGACTTCCAACAAGTCGAACCACGGATCATAGCTTTCTTCTTATCTTGGTCATTTTACTCCTCTACAGCTTCACATATCTCTAAGTCATTTTTAAGAGCAAAGTGATGTTGGGTTCCTTATCAGCCTTTCTACTCTATCCTTAGAGATATGGCCAAGTCGCGATGCCATAAATGCATAAGACTCCTTCCTTAGGGTAATGGTCTCTAGGAAACAACCTTTTCACCAGATAAGCCACGATATGTCACTGAGATAAACTTAATCAGATAACTGCTGGATATATGACAAAGACCCAACCTTATTCGAATTAAGAAATATTGAAATAATATTGCTTTTAATTTCAAAAGAGTAATCATATAACTAAACACGATACGGAAAACTAAATCTGCCTAAAAGAAGGTACATAAAATGTGTCTTTAAACATCAATTTAAAACCAGAATCTAAAATTAAGATTACATCTCCCACTTAACATGACACATCGCCTTCTCTGTTTCCTTACAAAGGAGCTTTGATTCATCCTTGTTTGGCTTCCTCCGGGCTTTGCGAATCCCTCAGAGGTAAATCAACATGATTAGTTGCTCCACTTATCGAGCCACCAAGAACTGATGGTGCTTTAGATAGGTCAGATTCACAAACAAGTGTTAAAGAATCATTACTTGTAAGCCCACGCTTGGACATCCAAGCTTTAAATTTTGCACAATTTTTCTTCATGACTTTCTTCACAAAAGAAGAAATGATCACCATCCTCATCCTTTTTCAAGAATGTCTTCTTTGACCTATATTGTCGATTGACCGGTAGTTTTCGAGCACCTTTATGAGTATGACTTTTGGAACTTTATTTTTCCTCTTATGGAATCCAAGAAGATATAAGGCCATACGCTTCTCCTTCTTAAGTTTCTCTCTTTCTCGCCACCACCCTTTGCTATTAAGTCATTAATCGACTAAGTCTCATCTGGGTAATTGCAGTTTGTCTTTATAATCCCAAAAATCAGGTGGAAGGGTGTTTAGTGGCTTGATGCATAATGCAAGCATCAGAATGGTAACATTAAGAGCTTCAAGCTTCGTCTTTGTGCCTACCATCCTCGGTGATTATTCTAACCCCAAATGTACCATCATACTATGTTGAAGAGCTTTTGAAGAAGTGTTCTAACCTCGCATTAGATGAAACTCAATTTCTAGCCTCTATGGTCGCCATCATTTCCTTAGCGCATAAATTAACTCCGGGTAAACCACTCTTTAAGTGTTCTCAGATGATTTCTTCATTGTCAATAAGCAAATCCTATTGCTCCTCTCCTAGGTAGCATAGTCCGTTTTCTCAGCTTCAGTACTAGTGGTTGTGATATCTGCCGGCTTATCCTTTGTAAGCGCAATGTGAACATCCGCTAGCTCCATTCCAAATAGAAAGTCCTCTTTCCATTTCTTAAAATTCAATCCAGTAAGGACCTCAATTGAAATGGAATCACGCTCACCGTAAAAAATTGACTAAAAAACAAACAAAAAACAATACAATCAGCATCATGTGAATACTCATACGTAGAACTACATACATCATCACATAATCACCTTGGGCTAAAATATGACATGCAAAGCTTGTACACTCTCCACATGACACGGCTATGAGAGAACATATTCTAATCTTTTCGTGAAATCACCACCTGGGTGTATGAACCACTAAGACCGCCATTTCTCAAGCACATGCCATACATGTATCCCTCCATGAACTAACACAGATCACCTCCTTTGGGAGTATGATCACGTAATAAAACAGAGACATCCTCACCATAAAGATGAGACTGATATTTCTCAAACCCAATCAAGTGTGCCACTTTGGCGGTCACAACCCAATTGAATCCTTGAAAATCACTCATACCAGGGATATAAACTTTATGTATCACATTCAATATATATATATGTAATGCTAATTATACTGTTCAATTCATTCATAGACAATGAATTTAGACTCTACTTAGTCCTTATGCAGTGATATACATGTTAGCTACCATATGTATTTCCGAAACCATAGAGAAATACAAAAAATACGTAAAAATACCCTAATTTCTAGGCGCGCACATAGGTCTTACACGATTTTCTATCTTTAAAAGCTTCAAACATGCAAAATAAATATTTACATTGTAGAGAATTTCGATACGAATGTAGACATCAAGATTGCCCAACACCTCACACGCTACCACAAGCCACAACAGGCGTTCGGGCGAGTGGCGCTGCGGGCGCGCCGCGGTCACGTGTCAGCCGGATCAAGCTGACCGGCCACCGCTGACCGGCCTGGCCAAACGAGTCGGGCTTTGACCGGGTCGGATATGAAACGGGTCGGGTCTTAACCTTGTCGAATCACAATCCGGGTTCGCTATGACCAGTTCGACCGTAAACGGGTCTGGGTATCACCGCCATGATGACATCATCATCCACGCCAAGAACCACGCCATCATGACGCCGCATCCGGGTTTGACCGTCAAAACGGATCTGGCGTAACCGGCTTACCGGGTCGGTCAACCTGATCACGCCGCCGACGCCGAAGATGACGCCAAGAAGCCGCCGTTCGGGACCGCTGCGGTCCTCGCCGCCGCTCCTAATGAGTCGCGCTGCGGAGGCGCGGAGGGCGCTGGCCCGCCATCGCCGGGGCGACGTGCCACCTACCGATCTGATCGTCTTGTCGTGTAGATTCCAAATATGTAAAAATATTCATGTCTGGATTTGATGAAAATCTCCGAAATTGGACAGAAGCCAGATTTGAAGAAAACCCTAAAAATAAAATTCTCCAATTCCTTATGTTTTGAATTTAACCATGGTCGCTCGATACTAACCTAGAGGATGCGTCAATCAACGTGATTACCATGTTAGAACACAAAGCATAATAATAATGGAGAGAAACCGAAAATTAAATACCCGATTCGAATCCACGAATGGCTTGATGCGGAATCGATGAAGACTGCAAAGAAACGACATCTCAAGATCTTCTCCCGAATGGCCCCGATGACACCGGGGCTTAATGGAGAATGCCTCTCACCGGTTAGGAGAAAAATATTTCTCCTCGAACTGTAGATGTGAGAATGAATTATACGATCCTTGCGCGAAGATGACTCGGGTACCTCTCTATTTATCGAGCCCGACCACGGCCCTCTACACCCGGCCGGCCGTACTCCCACACACTCTGCTACCTATACGATTTATTAAGTTAATCCTTATAATCTCACTTCTTAATTGCACTAAATTAATCAATTAAGTTCAATTAATAAAGCCCACATAATGAAAAACTTACATGAACTCGATCAAGATAGTTATCGAATAAGAAAGTATAAAAATGAATTTTTATCATTTTAGAGTATTAGTAAATTTTTTTAAAAATCATTAACTAAATAAAACCTCTAATCAAGGAGAGTTAAGTACTTTTAATTAATTAATTTAATTTTAAGTAATACTTAATTGATGACAAATTTATAAGAAAAAAAAATTATTATTCCTTACAATATTTATTTTTTGTAAATTTTAAGGAATAAATATATTTTAAGTTAAATAAAATTTAGTACCTTGAATTTTTTAATTGAGAGTGAAATGTCTAATGTGCTCATTATGCAAAGCACATTGTATTTTTACACAACATATTTTTTTTTCTTTTGTTTTTACTCTTTTCTACTCACCACCAAAGCCAAGGTCCCCTAAATGGTGGATACAATAATATGGAAGGAAAAGATATCATTTACAAAAATGATCAACTTTGCGACCCTGTAGGTCCTAAATTCACTCTTTTGTGGATAGTGATATGGAAGGAAAATATATCATTTACAAAAATAATCAATTTTGCGATCGTGTTACACGTTTGTGGTGGGAGTGGTATATGAGTGATATCAGAACATTATTGTAAAAAATATTTGGTTAAAAAACCTTAAATATTCCTAAATTTGTATGCTCCTGTGTTACACGTTTGATGTGTCTAGTTGGTATCTCTTTTTATCTGTTTAGTTGTTTATTTTTAGTTTGTTTAGTCATTTTTGCATGTGTTTTGCTTCTTTTATTGACGTGTTTTGGTTTAGTTTAATTGAGTCATATGTATGTAGGGTTGGTGTTTAGTTAATGGTTTTGGGAATGTAATTGGGATATCTTTGTATTTATTTGATAAAGTGTATTTTTTATTACGGTGACTTTGCTTTAATAGCCATCTTGTTTGAAGAAATTATTTTTTATGAGAATTCGTGCACGCAATAGACCCCATTTTTTTCTTTTCTATTATAAATACTCTCTTCCCTAACTTTATTTCAAGATAGTGAAAAGACTTTCACGTTATTTTCGTGGATGTAGGTGCACTATTAATGTATTCTTTTTTTACTTTCCTCCGGTTTTATTACTATTTGTTGAAGGAGAAGGAACCCAACAACAGCAAATGAGAGCTCAAGAGCACAGTGTGGCGTCCCAACTGCGGTTTTATGGATAGAAGGATGAGAGAGAAGATTACCATTAATTATTATTATTATTTTAAGTAGAGAAAGTGTCTGCTGTAATAATGACAACACTAATGCTTATGATAATTGCTATAACTTCACTAATTACCCATTACAACTTTGTGATTAGTTGAGAGGTTGTACCACCCGTTCTTTAGGATTATTATTGATAAAAATATGTTATAGGGTATTAATCAAGGTCGAAAATATCGGTTTCGACGGATATAATGGTATTTGGATTTTACGGATATATTCGATATATCAGAGATATATTGGTGAATATTTTTACATGAGTATCGATATATAGAAAATTAACAAAAATACTTTGAAATTAATGAAAATATTTTGTAAAAATGTAAAAATGACATTAATAATCATATACACACATCAAATTACATCAGAACAGCCTTTAAAACCAAAATTTAAATCAATGCGCTCCATCAACATTTGATGAAGGGATCCTCTTTGTGAATACAATACTATATCGTGATACACAAGTGGTTTTGATAATATTTATTATATGATCGAACACGTACGCATAAATGTCTTGACTGGCACTCCACAATTTTTATAATTTAATTTAGTCGTTGGATTTATTTTCACAAGCAAATCTAACCTGCTAGATATTTCTTAAATCGTCAGGATCAACTACAAATCGTTGGACTGCTAGATTTAAAATTTGATTGTTGGATCGCAAATCTGACCGTTGAGAGCATTCAAAATTCGGGTGAAATCTGTCGGATCAAAGCAAATTCAAATATGGCCATTGGATCAGTCAAAATAGCCGTTGAAAATTTTTTAAAACATAGGTGCAATCTCGACTATTGGATGTCTTTGGATATATCTCCAATATATCTATGATATATCTCGATATATCTCCGATATATCGATGATAATTTATTGAAAATTTAACTGCTTCCTTCACGTGCGTGTGTGCCACAGACCCAAAATTTCGGTCTTTAACCGATATATGATGATATATCGCCGATATTACCGATATTTTCTTGAAATTTCGATCAATTGATTATTGATGACCGATATCACTTCGAACCTCACCGATATCCGATATATCGACTATATATCCGAAATTTTAAACCCTGGTACTAATTTGATTATGTTTTTAAAAAAAGTTAATAAAGAATGGAAAACTAATGATAGATGTCTTGGTTTAAAAAATATTTCATAGAAGTGTAAGATATGACCTTAGTAAACCTTAGCTACAAAACCGTATCTAACACATAAGATAATACCTAAGATACGTTCAAGTCATACCTTGCACTCCATGAAATTTTTTGAAATCAGAACACAATGTTTCTCATTAAGATAGTGAAAAGATTCCTATCTTACTTTATTTCAAGATAATGAAAAGGATTCACTATCATTTTCGTGGATGTAAGCGTACTACCAAACCACTAAAACATGTGTGTATTTTTCTTTACTTTTCTCCGATTTTATTACTATTTGTTGAAGGAATAACAACAACAACAAATGAGAGCTCAAATCGCATAAGAGCGACGAACGGGAGCACGGTGCGGTGAGGTGGAGAAAATGTTTGCTGTAATAATGAAAACACTAATGGTTATGAAACACGACTCCATTAATATTATACAGAGATGTCACCTTAATTGCTATTGCTTCTCTAATTACCCCATACAAATGGTAATTCAGTCCAGACTTGACAGGTTGCACCACCCTTGCTTCAGTGCTATATTGCTATTACTGTTGGTACTGAATTGCTGGTGGTTATCCAATAATATGTATTTATTTATTTAAATGTAATTAAAATGAAACGAAGAAGAAGCAGCATCTATTTACAGCCATTTTTATTCTTCCACTAATTACAGCCATTGTTCGACCGGCGGAGACTCCGGTGAGGAGGAGAGCGGCGGACATTAGGAGGAAAAGACAGTATTGCCCCCAAGCCATCGTTGACCGATTTGTATAACTGTTTTTCGAATGGATTTCTTAGGCAAAGAGAGCTTCGTGGTGGGGTGGCTTTATAGGCATGGAGCGTTGGAATGGATTTTTTTTTTTTTTTTTTTTTTTTTTTGAGATTATAAACAAAAACCACAACATCACAAGTGTGAACTCGATCAAGATAGTTATCGAATAAGAAAGTATAAAAATGAATTTTTATCATTTTAGAGTATTAATAATTTTTTTTTAAATCATTAACTAAATAAAACCTCTAATCAAGAAGAGTTAAGTACTTTTTACCACTAATTTAATTTAAGTAATACTTGATTGATGACAAATTTATAAGAAAAAATTATTCTTTACACATTTATTTTTGTAAATTTTATGAATAAATAGATTTTAAGTTAAATAAAATTTAGTACCTTGAATTTTTTAATTGAGAGTGAAATGTCTAGTATGCTCATTATGCAAAGCACATTGTATTTTTACACAACATCTTTTTCTTCTTTGTTTCCATCTTCTACCCACCAAAGTCAAGGCCCCCTAAATTCACTCTTGGTGGATAGTAATAATATGAAAGGAAAAGATATCATTTACAAAAATAATAAACTTTGCGACCCTATAGGCCCCCTAAATTCACTCTTTGGTGGATAGAAAATGAAAGGAAAAGATATCATTTACAAAAATAATCAACTTTGCGACCGTGTTACACATTTGATGTGGGAGTGGTATATGAGTGATATCAGAGCATTATTGTAAGAAATATTTGGTTAAAAAACCTTAAATATTCCTAAATTTGTATGCTCCTGTGTTACACTTTGATGTGTCTAGTTGGTATCTCTTTTTATCTGTTTAGTTTATTTTTAGTTTGTTTAGTCCTTTTTACATGTGTTTTGCTTCTTTTATTGACGTGTTTCGGTTTAGTTTAATTGAGTCATATGTAAGTAGGGTTGGTGTTTTGTTAATGGTTTTGGGAATGTAATTGGGATGTCTTTGTATTTATTTGATCTAGTGTATTGTTTATTACGGTGACTTTGCTTTAATAGCCATCTTGTTTGAAGAAATTATTTTTTATGAGAATTCGTACACACACTATACCTCATTTTTTTTTTAAATTTTATTTTATAAATACTCTCTTCCCAAACTTTATTTGAAGATAGTGAAAAGACTTTCACGTTATTTTTGTGGATGTAGGTGCACTATTAATGAATTCGTTTTTTACTTTCCTCCGATTTTATTACTATTTGTTGAAGGAGAAGGAACCCAACAACAGCAAATGAGAGCTCAGGAGCACAGTGTGGCGTCCCAACTGCGGTTTTATGGATAGAAGGATGAGAGAGGAGATCACCATTAATTATTATTATTATTATAGGTAAAGAAAGTGTCTGCTGTAATCATGAAAACGCTAATGCTTATGATAATTGCTATAGCTTCACTAATTACCCATTACAACTTTGTGATTACTTGAGAGGTTGTACCACCCGTTCTTTAGGATTAATATTGATAAAAATATGTTACGGGGTACCAACTCGTTGCCAAATATCGGCTCGACTCCGACATACTCCAAGATTGATTTTACGGATATATCCGATATATCGGTATATATCGACGGGATATCGCTACATAAGACGATATATCATAAATTAATAAAAGTACTTTGAAATGAATGAAAATACTTTGTAAAAATGATATTAGTAATCAAATATACATATTGAAATTACATTGCAACGAGCTTTTAAAACCAAAATGAAGATCCATGTGGCTCAATTGCAACATTTGATGAAGGGATCCCACTAGCGTAATACTCATATCAAAACACGCTGTTCGATAATATCGACATAGGATCAAACATGCCATGCATAAATGTCTTAACTTATACCCACAATTTTTGTAATTTAATTCTACATGTTGGATTTAATTTTGGTGCAAATCTAACCATTAGATCTTCTTTAAACCGTTGTGATCAATCCATAACCGTTTGATCTAGTCAGGATTTAAAATTTGACTGTTGGATCGCAAATCTGACAGTTGAGAGCATTCAAAATTCGGGTAAAATATGTCGGATCAAAGCAAATTCAAATATGGCCCTTGGATTAGTCAAAATACCCGTTGGAAAATTTTCAAAACACGGGTGCAATCTCGACCATTGGATGTCTTTGGATATATCTATTATATATCCCGATATATCGGTGATATTTTATCGAAAATTTAGCTACTTCCTCCTTTACGCGCGCATGTGTCATAGACCCGATATTTCGGTCTTTAACCGATATATCGACAATATATCGTCGATATTACTAATATTTTCTTGAAATTTCATTCAACTAATTATCGATGACCGATATCACTTCAAACCTCACCGATATCCGATATATCGGCGATATATCCGAAATTTTAAACCCTGGTACTAATTTGATTATGTTTTTAATAAAAGTTAATAAATAATGGAAAACTAATGATAGATGTCTTGGTTTAAAAAATATTTCATAAAAGTATAAGGTATGACCTTAGTAAATCTTAGCTACAAAATCTTATCTAACACATAAGATAATACCTCAGATACGTTGAAGTCGTACCTTGTACTCTATGAAATATTTTTGAAATCAGAACACCAGGTTTCTCATTAAGATAGTGAAAAGATTCCTATCTAACTTTATTTCAAGATACTGAAAAGGATTCACTATCATTTTCGTGGATGCTGTAATAATGAAAACATACTAATGGTTATGAAACAATGACCTACATTATTATACAGAGATGTCACCTAATTGCTATTGCTTCTCTAATCACCCCATACAAATGTGGTAATTCAGTCCAGACTTAAAAGAGGTTCACACTCTGCTCTAAATGCGGTACTATTGATTATAAAATGAATTGCTGGTGGTTATCCAATAATTTGTATTTATTTATTTAAATGTAATTAAAATGAAACGAAGAAGAAGCAGCAGCTATTTACAACCATTTTTATTCTTCCACTAATTACGGCAGTTATTATTATTATTATTGATTATTGATAATTACACCCATTTTTATGATAGAATTTTTTTTACGAAGACGGTATTGCTCCCTGGCCATCATTGTCGAATGTTCACTAGTTTTTTTCGGGTAGATTTTTTTTTGGGTTTATAGTATGGAGAGTTTGGAACTGCCTGTGGACTTTCTAGAAATTACCAAATGGGCGCAGAGAGAGTAAATCAACTCAAATAAAGTGTTATTACATAAAAAAAATATAAAAATTAATTATTATCATTTTGTAGCATTATTGAGATTTATTGCGTTTATGATGTCAAAAAAAGATTTATTGCGATAATAAATAGAAAAAATAATTATAAAAATGATAAGATAATGATTGATAACTAGGTGATAAAAGTATTAAAAAAAAAAAAAAACACTGGTTGATGTTGTTACCTGAATTGTTGTTACCTGGATTGTCTGACCGCATCGGGCGTGATGTAAACCCGCAAAAACACAAGGGTGGGTTTCGGGCGGTGATGTGTTGATCGCCTCTCCTGGCGATTGTCAATAAAGCTGGGACGAGAAAAGGAGAAAAGGAGAAAAGGAATTAGTGCAGTTGGAGTTGCATACCTTTCCCTTATAGGGAGTCCTTCTATTTTATACTCGAATTTCTCCTTGATTATAAGGAAGATAATCTCGTGATTTTGGTGATAAAATCTCTCTTTCCTTATCAAGGACTAATTCTTTCTTATTAAGGATTATGTTTTTGAGACGTAAGGGCTTTGGAAACTAGGAGATCCTTGGATAAATATCCCACGAGCAATTTCCTCCCTAATATAGTTATCCATAATACCCTTTCCATATGTAGTAGGACGGCCGACTGGGGGACTCGGGATCCCAGACAGGTTCTATGATTCTACCGTCCGGTCGATCCCTACGTGGTTTTAAGAAAGCGAGCCATCTTGGTCGCTTCATGAGGCGGCCTAAGTAGTGGGCCTGTGCGAGGGCTGGGCCTATTGAGTAATGGGTTTGGGCCTAAAGGCCATGGTACTCACAATGCCCCAATTTTTCTTCGATTGGATGATCATGCTCTTCTAGTCGGGGAAAAATACTGTGTTTCGGGACCCTAAGTATGGAGAATTGTAGATTATTAATGCGCATATGTTCCAATGCGCCTGTTACATGCGATGTCCCGATGGTGCATTCAGTATGCCTTTTGAAGTTTCACTTTCATATATATATATGGGGACGAACCCCTAAAGCCTATGAAGTTGTCAATAGATTTCTCTTCCGTTACACTGAGCTTTCTTTCCCACTCGCATCTATGGGTCAGTGAAGGTGGAGAAGTTATGGAGGAAGGCTTTCAAAAGTCTCTACAACTATTTGTCACTAGTGGATATTATGTGTATGAAGACGATATTTGTGTTGACCAATCAGGTGTCCTAGATGGGAGGCCTAAGTATGCCAACATCCCTATTTCAGATATGTAAAACCCGAGAAAATTATAATTTTCTGAAAGGGTAAAACGGTAATTTCGGTCAAAATCCAAGATTTTTCTAGATCTTGGATGATGAAACGAACTTCACCGTTGGAATCATCTTGCGAAATCTAAAGCACCACGCCGACTTCGTCAATTCATAACGCAATTTCACGCTTTTCGAGGCACCAAGTGTCGTGTGCCGTAAAATCACCACATGAGATACATGCGATACTTAATAAAGTCATCTTACTACATGTACTCATGTGACACATGTTGCATGATTAGAGAGAGGATGGAGATTAATGGCTTAGATTAAGCCATGTGTCAAAAGTCAAATAGTTAAATGAAGGACACAAATGGAATTATTGAAAAGTTAAATGAATAAGACAAAGAAGAAATAGTCTTCTTCTCCATTGAAACACAAAAACGTGCAGTAGGGTGGGATTTCAGATTCTAGAGAGAGAAAGTGTGACTTATTTCTAGATTTCCTGGCGTTCGAACCGTCAGTTCTCGTCAGAGCAAGAAGCAAAGCTGTTCCACGCGGCGAGGGCTACGCGTGGGCATCGATTTTGTGGAGTTCCGACAACTACAAGAGATAGGGATCTTTTCCTACTTGGTTTATTCTTTGGCTAAGAGCCATTTTTATGGATGGGGATTTGAAGAGGCCTCGAACGGTCGCGCATCTGCCCCAAAATCTTGAACCGAAAGTAGAGAAAATCCTCATTTTAGGCCATGAACAAAGGCTCGAATTCGAGGGTTTCAATTGCTCACGTGATGTGTTGTGTGATTTTGTGTGGCTCGAGTAATTCAAAATGAATTGCTTGATTTGTTAATTAGCCCATGTGAGCTAATTCTCGTGTTATTGATTGTGAACAATAACATGAATTTATGACTAATTATGTTAATATATACATGAAAAATATATTAACATGAATATTTTGGAATTGGCATATCGCATTCCATATGCACGGCACCCTAGAGTAGGTGTGTGAGTGCATGACATGAAAGAAACAAAGAAAATGAAAAAGGTCAGAAAGGAATTTCAAGGAAGATTTTTCTCAAGAATCGGGCTTCGAGAGTTGTCCAACAGTTCATCTCGGAGGCGGACCCATGACTGTTTCGAAGAAATATCCAGCAATTCACCTCAAAGGGTAGTCCAATGTATTTACCGAAACTCGGTAGTGTGTTTTTGAGAACAAAAAGCTTTTGTTTTGAAAACTGTAATTTTACTCGCATTTGGCTTAGGCATGTGTGAGGGAGTCGGTGAGGACTCGAGACATGGGATTGAGCATGCAGACATTCAAGTAGGACTATGTATTTGCTTGAGTGTGATTGTTTGCCAAGACATGTGCACTTTAGGTGAGTAACCCATGCAGGAAATTATCACTACTCGGGCATCAGCTTCACCCCTGCCGAGGGATCATTATTTCAAGCACAGGAGTGTACAGAGGACGACGCCACTAGAGGTCACAAGGGGCTTGAGAAGAAACCGACATGTGGCTTTTGGTAGGATACTTTGTATAACATGTATTAAAACTTAAATTTTTTAATATATGTTTTGAATTAAGAGTGATTTCTTAACTCTTGAACCATGTAATATAGTTGGTTGGATATTTTTAGTGAGTATTGATGCATGGGCCAACGTGGCCATTTTTACTCATTTTAATTGTATATGGACCCGGTGTGGTCTTTGTAAAATATTGGGACAGGTTGCCATGTGATTAGGACAGATTGTATTTTGGGTAGAGCTCCCCGTACAAAGGAGACTCTGCCCGATTTTCATGAGTGGTGTCGGGTTACCCGACATCCACGAGTATTCGCTGTCGACTGTCGTCAATCCAGACACACCCCGAGATCGCATCACAAGATCTCTTTGCTGTGCCTTGCAGACGACTGTAGAGGTCTCCTCGGATGGGAGCCCTGATTATGCCACTGCCCTTCTTACGAAGTTCTTTGCTAGGGCTAGGTGCCCCCCTGTCCCGGTGCCCCCAAGAGTTGCAGCAGTCAAAGGTGTATGGCTGAGAGGAGGAGAGTCTCCAAGCAAAATGTTTCAAGCTCTTCTTTTTCTTCCACTTTTTCCTTTCTTCTTTCTACAATAAGTCTGGTATGGTTGCCTGGACGTATTTGTAATAGGTCTATCATGGTTGTTTGGGCATTTTTGTTTTGTGTAACCACTGATGCCTAGTAGCTCATTTTAATAAGATTTGGTTAACGACGTACTTATGCACCGAACTTTCTTATATTTCATTCTTTTTGTGTATACCGACTGGGGTTGGCTGTTGTATTTTGCACGACTAATGGGCCTGGGCTGTCTTGAAAGGAAAATCATGGGGCCCAACCTCTAGGTGGACCTGGACCCATAACGCTTTGGGCTTCGGAGGTTGATAGATCCAAAGGGCATTGTGCTTTGATGTCCTGGAAGACAAAACATGTTGCGAATATCAGGCATGGGAAAAGAGGAGCACGTCTCCTGATATTGCGGGCTGACCTGGCTTGCATTTAATGCTGCCTCGTTCGCGCCTTGCCCTATATGTGGATAAAGTGTGCGTTATTTTCTTTGTCGTTATTCAGAAACTTTTTTCCTAAGAATCCTTTGAGTGTCTACAGCCCTCTTGAAGATTTCCTTGGGTGGAAGGAGCCACAAGAGTTCACTCATTTTCAATTTCCCGTGGGTTTTTTTACTTTCGATCTCATTTGTAAGGATTATTTTGAATGCGCGCTTTTTTTTGGTTTGAAGGTTCCGGACGACGGAACCGGTACGCACATTTTCGGGACATACTCATTCTCAGTAAGGCCCCAATAGTTTTCGGAAGCTCCTCACCCAGTGTCGGGTCCCGCTTATTGTTTTGCTAAGAGATCATCGAGTCGATCCCCGCCTGTCAGCCGCACGACGAGAGTCAAGAGGAGACTTCCACTAGTCGTGTCAGCGAGGGAAGGATCCAATAAGGAGTCACCCATCACATGGTGTTCTCTGCGGTCTTATGTCCATGGAGAAACTTAGGTCCTTCTGTCGAGTCCCTGATGACATTAGCTTAGAATTGTCAGACAGGCCGGCTCGCTCTACTGTAGGACAGCCGGATAACACCATCTACTTCACTTGGGAGCAGTTCGCAACTGGACTTCGCTTCCTAGTTTTGTCACTGGTGAAGCAGTTATTACACGTCACTCAGGCTCCTCTCGCGCTTATTCATCCGAATGTTTTTTGGATTTTAACGGATCGGTAGAAGGCATTAACTTTCTTCTACTAGCCGGATATTTCGCTACAAGATATATTTCGTCTATACATCAAGCCGGGACCTGGGGTCACTGCCTATGTCAGCCCATAGTCCCCTGCCATAATTTGTAATCTGCTCCCGATTCCCCCAACATGAGGGCGAAGAGGGTTGTCCTAGTTAGGGGCCTGTGGTACAAGACGCCCAGATCTTTGAGGCTTTCTTTTGATGTGAATCAATTTCTCATGTTCCTAGGTTGGTCTTAGTTTGGTTGCAAATCATGTTCTGCTAGATGATTCGTGTTTTTGACACACATCTGTTTTACTGATGATATCTAGGTAAGCGCAAGCGAGGCCGACTAGTTAACTGGATAGAGAAGGCTGGCCTAGAGAACATTAGACGACTACTGGAGATAACAGAGGCAGAGCACAATCATGAGCTTCTTTTGATGACGAGGAACTTGCGAGAGCTGGACGCTTGTGCCTTTCCTTACATCATCCCCGTCATTCCCCGTAGAACTCATTAAGGGAGAGCACTTCGTTCTCGTCGACCTTTGTAAGTCCAACCCGGGTAGCTTTTTTAGGGTAGTTGTTGCTCATGAAGACTAAGCTGCAAGTGCCACCACAGTGGGCCTTAGCTGAGGTATGTTCAGTCACCCACCCAAAGTCTCGCGGGCCCGCCCGGCTTGAAAATAAGGAACGAGATAGGAAGAGGGCCTGGCACTGGCGTCGAGTTGGAAGTCTTCGTGGATTGGACGGGCATACTTGCTAGTGAACGTGCCGAGGAAGAGGAGATGTATATGCTTGCCGCTAGGTTTGTTGCACGGATGTAAAAATGGGTTGCGGACTCGGAGGATGAGTCCACCACCATATCTGATGGGAAGCTTCTAAGGCGGTCTTTGCCAAATGAAGAGGCTTAGAAGGATTGGGCAATAATTCCAATGGACACCCCCAACTAAGCCACCAACAATCAGCTAGTTTTGGAAGGTGCCCCAAGTGAGGTAGGTGCGCCTCTAGAGGAGGGGATCCAGTTGGGGGTCCTTCTAATGTTGACGAAATTGGGGAGGGGTCCTCCTCAGGGGTAGCTGCTGCTCTGATACCCCCGCCCAGGATTGCAGATACAGTATCTAGCAGGAGAAGGCCGCCTGACCAGGTGCTGTTGAGCACGTACGTTCCTCCTCATGAGAGGATCCACCCCCAATGGGCATGGTTGCCCCTGATTTAGAGGGTGCTTAGAAAATCATCCTCCGTTGGAGCCCTTTTAACTAAGCGGAGCCTCCAGTTACGCATATGCGCAACCTGTATCCTAATTACTTCCGAGTACTGGTGGTGGCTCGCATAGAGCAGTATTCCATCCTGTTCCCCGTCTATATGAATAAGGAGGCCTTCCAGTCAGTGGTTGAGGACGGGATGTTCTTCCGCAACCATGATTTTCACTAAACAACCGAACTGGTACGTGATGCTTTACTTGGTTACTATTTTTGTTTAGCAATTTCATTATACCTTATCTTTTACAGGCTATGACGGCCATCCGGAATATGGCCCGCTAGAATAGGGAATTTCAGCACCCCCTCGGCTAGATGATGAGAGATCAAGGGGCTTTACGCCCACCCGGGCCGCTTCCAAGCACCAGGCTCGGGCCTTCTTCGGGCCAAGGTAGGACCAAAGCAACATCGAAGCAGGAGGCCAAAGTTAGTGCGGAGAAGATTGAACAGGAGGAAAAAGAAAGGGACGAGGCTAAGCAGGAGGCTAAGGTGGCTTGACTGGTAGCCGTGGAAGTAGGTGAGGCCAAGGCAAGGCACTACTAAAAATAACCAGATTACCGACCAAATTACCGACCTAAAAAATTGGTCGGTAATTACTGACCAAATCACGACCATTTAGAGACCAAAGGGCTCACAAAAAGAAAATAAATTTCCGACCAAAGACCGACCATATTTACCGACCAAATAATTTTGGTTAGAAATTGGTCTGTAAATTAGGCGGGAATTAGCGCTAAAAAATTACCGACCAATTAACGACCAAAAATAAATTACCATGAAAAATGGTCGGTAAATAGGCGACCCAAAAATTTTTTAACCTGGTAATTACCGACCATTTACCGACCAAAAATTTGGTCGGTAATTACCAGGTTGCAATCACCCCTCGACACGATCTGGAAGCAAATCACCGTTTCCTCATCTTTCTTTCCTTCCTTTCTCCACCATTGGTCAAGACTAATTTAACACTTCCGCATGGCTAAGTAACACTCTCGTTTAACCCTTCAAGCTCCACACCCACAGTTTTCCTTTTTTTTTCTTTTTCTATTTTCCTTCACATTTTTCTTCTACTCTGAAATTTTCCGGCGACGTGAACACCCTGCCAACCCTCCAAATCCCTGGCCAAAGAACATAAAAAGTTTTTTTTTTTCATTTCGATCACCGGTGATATTCGGGATTTAAAATCATCTCCTTTTCATCCAAAGACAATCTCCAAATTTGTCACATTTTCATAAATTTCTTACTCCTCGGAATTATCTTGGTAGATTTATTTCTTTCCTAACCTGTTGCCTCGGAAAACACCTCGGCTCTGCCTTTTCACTGTGATATGGTTTTGAGACTGAGAAGGCTTCTTTATTTTGCTAACAGGAGTAGTAATTTAACATAAAGCCAAGAGGAGCTTATATTTTTCTCGGCAATTCTCAGATCTAACGACCACACGCCATCCCCAAGGTGAGTTCCTCTCGAATGTACCGGTTTTTGTTTTCATCCTCTCAGAAATTAAGTTGTACATGTCACCTTGTAGTCTAGATTCTAGCCGGTTGATTCCCTGCAGTTTTTCTCAAGTCTTTCCCTGGTCGAAAATGAAATCAAACTCCTCGGGAAGGAATAGTTAGGTCTAAATTAAATGTAGTTATATATATGTATGTCTCGTGTGTGCGTGGTGAGATTGCAAATCTAGAAATGTGGTATGTAAAGAAACATTTACATTCCTAGTTATGTGCTCCAAATTTTCACAGGTGTGAAATGTGGTGACAGAAAAGATTCACAGGGTATCTTTTAAATCAAATTAAACTACATAAAAATGCGGTCTCGATGTATATATGAATTCGAGCACATACCTAGGATGCATGCTGTAAAAAATAGTACTTCCAATAAAGCATATTTGTGCTCCAATTTTCACTTATGTTTATGTTCATATTATATCTCAATGAAGACTTAGCAAAATCTAGGCTACTAGTAATATGAACTGGAAACAAAATATAAAATATTGATAAGCTTGTAAAATTTCAGGTTTGAACAAGTCAGTTGTTACTTGTATGATATGGTTAGTTCAAAACCATTGGGGCTGTAAGAAAGAAGCAAAGTCT
Source organism: Tetrastigma voinierianum (assembly GCA_016808115.1). Classification (NCBI taxonomy): domain Eukaryota; kingdom Viridiplantae; phylum Streptophyta; class Magnoliopsida; order Vitales; family Vitaceae; genus Tetrastigma; species Tetrastigma voinierianum. The sequence goes on along the minus strand of JAEQBH010002591.1, from coordinate 75,278 downwards.
AAAGCCTTCAAGCAAATGGGGCTTGGGAAATCAGAGTCGTATTACCGTTATTGCCTGTAAGTGAATAAGGGAATGTAAAAGTCGGGGTTAACAACTTGAAATGATGAAAGTGCCTTATGATGCCTCGCATCGAGGTCCTAGCAAAGAGAATGGTTAAGATTATGCCTCATTATTCAAAAGCTTATAATAATATGCCGGAAAAGGCTCAAAATGATGAAATCGTTAAATAAGTTGCCATCACGTAAGTTTGCCATTTTCTTCAGTAGATTAAAATCCTGTATAACTCCTTCGTTAGGACTTATGTTATAGGTGTTCTTAGACTATAAGAAAGCCCTCTTTGAGTCTAGAATCCACCCATATATATCTTGATAAAAAATTGAGGTCATATCCTACTCGAAAATGAAGAAAATCCATTCCCCGCTGCCGCAATTACTGCAAAGGTGCTGATTTTCTTCATGATTTGAAACATGCATAACTCCTTCATTAGAACTTGATTTGAGAGTGTTCTTAGACTCTATGGAAAGCCCTCTGAGTCTAGAATCCACCTATATAGCTTGATAAAAATTGATGTCATATCCTATCCAGAAAATGAAGAAAATCAGTGGCCCTACTGCCGCAATTACCGCAGTGTGCCGACATTTTCTTCATGATTTGAAACACGCGATAACTCCTTCATTAGAACTTGATTTGCATGTTCTGTGAATTCGCATTAAGTTCTTCGCTCGTGAATCCACCCATATATGCCTGATCAGAGTTGAACTCATATTAGATTCGAAAATGACGAAAACAAGTATTGTTTTCTACGCCGTCATACGCTTACAAGTTGCTCATTTTCTTCAGTGGATTGCAACTTGCATAACTCCTTCTCAAGCAGATCAAGTATAGGTGTTCTTGAACTCTATGGAAAGCCCATTGAGTTTAGACCTGACCATATGCTATTTAATAGCATAGGGTACCCATATATATTTCTGAAATTTAGATTAGAGTACCAAGTGTACTAATCACTGAATGAAATTTATAGAATATATGAGTTGATTACATGATATAGTATGAATTTATGAATGATATGGATATAAGAGCATGTGATAGATTAAATTGAAGAAATCGCTTAACATATATAAAACTAAAATTTTTTAATTATACGACGAAATTGCCGCATTCTCTTAGCAACGCATTTGAAAATGCATCATTACCTGCCAATTAAAGTTGCTGCTTTGATTCATATAGTTAAATGTAGAATACATCCGTCCGAAGGTATTACAACGGCTTGAATACACCGGATTGTCCCAAAGGGACGCTTTTACTTAAAGGATCGTTAATTAAAATGATCATGATGACTTAAAGGTACATATTATGTGTCATTTTGGTGCCTTCGCTTCTCGCTGTTTCCTCCTGCAGCACAGATATATAAATAAGAACAGCCTTAAATCAAGCAGATTATGCATTATTATTTATATATCTTATTTAGTGTACTTGGAGAACCACGCCGGGAGGCTGCCGAAATGCATACATAATGAACATGCAATCGTGATTTTTTTTTAACGTAACTTTTGTAAATGGATTAGGACCAAACCTATTGAAGAGAAAAGAACTGTTGGACGGGTGGAGGTGGAGGGATGCAGTAGGTCAGATATCACACGCCGTAAAAATAACTTTATCTGAACCACAATAAATGGTTAATGAACATAAAAATAATTGGTGACAATCGCTGCTTACTAAATTGATTTTTTTGTGACTTAGTTATAAAGACGCATCGTGAATGGATGTACGAGGGTCGAATAGTGAATGGAATGTTTCCTAAATGGAAATCTAGGGATAAAGTTGATGAATTTGTCGAGTTCGCTTCCGAGACATCCCGAGTGTGTGAATGGAAAAGTACGCCTATAAGGTGTCCTTGCACTTTAGTTAAATGTCGAATAAGCAGTTTTTAATGTCGTAGACTCGTGAAGGTGCATTTGTATAGAAATGGTTTCATACGGACAGACACAAGCCGTGGATATACCATGGTGAGAAGCAAGTCCACCGCAGGTGTTCAAGTTCGCACGGGTGTCGCAAGTGAAACCGATAAGATGGTCTCGTGATAATATGAATCACACTACATACCATAGAATGGTTTGTGATGTCAAGGGTCCTGAATTCAACCTCGGGATGAGGAACCCAATGCCGAGGCAAGGAATTTCTATGACATGATCTCGGAAATGGAGACAACCTGTGATATGAGGGAAATTTAAGCATACTCAACTATCTCGCAGCCGTGGAGGATATTAGAAATAAAGTGCAGATACGTGTTCGCAGCATGGCTCGATGGATATGTCTAATTTCATTCAGTTAACCGCTGCCACAAAAGATAACTGATGCCATCGATTTCTACAAGACGTAAGAAGTTAGTTGAGGGTCGATTTCATCTGCATGTGTCATTCATCACAGAACAACCTGTGATGATATAATCGGGTGATGATGTTGACCTTAACAGCTTGTAAAATGTGGGCTTTGCTCGGTACAAGCAAAAAGGTTGGGGGTTCTGGAAATAGATTGTATATACGAAAAAGTCAAGGTGTCGATAAGAAGATGCACTATTTTCCAATAACACCTAGGTTGCGTAGACTGATGCTGCATCAACCGCAACAAACAATGAAATGATAGCCAGCATCTCGCAGCGATCATACGAGATCGTAAGATGTGTCACCCATGCCCCTGCTTGGAAACATTTTGACGGGTGTTTCCTCGATTTTTCATCCAAGTTCGAAATGTTAGGGTCATTTATCTACGATGGTTTTCACCGCTTCATCAACTGACAGCAATATTCTTTGTGGCCTGTGGTGGTGACGCCGTATAACTTGCCTCTAGACTTATGTACGAAGGAGGAATTTATGTTTTGATCAGTGGTGCCAAGGTTTAGGGCCTACGAACTAAAGGAAGATAGATGTTTGTTACCATTGATAATGGGAGTTGAAAAGTCTCGCTGGGTGTTGGGGCAAACTTTCTATGATATTTCCAAACGGGCAAAATTTTCGGGGATGCTACCTCATGTGACCATAAATGACTTTCTAGCGTATTCTATGATGTCTGGGTGGAGTACTGCTGGTATGTTGGCATGTCCGCATTGTATGGAAGACTCTGATGCTTTTAGATTAATTAAGAGCAGAAATGAAATGTGGGTTCGACAACCATCTAAGCTTTCGCCATGAATCATCCTGTGATCGACGTAACACCAAAGACTTCATTAAGAATAGAAAGGTTACTAAACAATTTCGGGTTAGATCCTGGGATGAAATCGTTATAGATTTGAATAACAGAGGGTCGAGGAAGGTGATAGATGTCGATACGAGGTTGTGAACGCAGCCTATATCTACACTGCGGGTGGAATAAGAGAAGTATTTTCTGGGATTTTCTCACTGCGTGAACACTAAGCCGTGCACACACCGATGTTATGTATATCGAGAAGAATGTGTTTGACAATATTTTCAATACGTTGTTTAACATTCCGTGGAAAACTAAGGACACGTACAAGTCAAGAGAGATGAGTTGAATAAATATTGTCGTCGTCCTCAATTTGCACAAATTCTTGTCACCAGTAAATACCCTGATGTGCCATTTGTTCTGAATAAATCACAGAAGAAGGAGGTGTTGGAGTGGGTAAAAAAATTGAGATTTCCAGATGGTTATGCTTCTCATATGGGGAGATGTGTGGATGAGAACAAACTTAAGATGTTTGGCATGAAGAGTCATGATCAAGCTATGTATTCATGCAAAGGTTGTTACCAATCGCTTCTTCTCGAGAATTCGCCAATAGAATATGGAGCCGATAACTCGAGATTTCTTTATTCTTCAAGCAATCGACTTCTTTCTGGATCGAAGGAGGAGTTGAGGAATCTGGATGAACAAATTCCTCGTTATCTTATGCACTGAGAAGATCTTCCCTCCAAGTTTTTCGACTAACGGGAACATCTTCTGCTGCACTTGGCTTACTTAAGCCAGATTGCCGTCCAACCCATTATCGTTGGATGTATCCTCCGTAAAGGTAATATTAATTCACTCAACTACCTTTTCCTATATATATATATATATATATATATACAATATGCTACGACTCGTAATATTTTAATAATCTTCAGATACTGAGGAAAATAAAGCATAAAATCATGAATAAGGCCTCGTAGAGGGTTCTATATCAATCGGGTATATTACGGATGAGGCCGGCCAAATTCGCATCATTCTATTTCAAAGAAGGAGATCCAACTCTTCCACTTAAGGAAAAAAAGTTTTGAACGAGGCTTTACCCTCGATGACATCGCTGGATGATGATATGTTTGAAATTTTCAAGCTCGGTAAAGCAATCGGTGCTAAGGGAAACGAGCATTCAGCAGACAATGAATATAACAAGTAAATTTATCATCTATATGTCCTAATGAATTGTCCGTAGGTTCAACCATTCATAGAGTAAGTAGTTGCTAAAAGTCAAAATGAGATCTATTTAGCATGTTAATTTACTATTTCCTTCCAATGTATCCATTTTCTCTCTAATTTCATTTCTATTTTTAGTGTATTCGTTAAAAACGTGAAACAGCCTAAACTTGGAATGACGGTTTGCCAATGCCGTGGACGGAGCAAGAATTTCCATCATGGTTTGAAAATGATATATTAAACATTTAAAATCACAAAAACACCATTGTAATGTTCGATACAAATTTATAATTGTAATCTCAACAATATTAATCGATTTCTCCGACATGTGCTCATAATCGTGCAACAAATTTTCCAATCATTATCTTCCAACTATAGCATGAGGTCCCCTAAGAGAGGTTAGAACTTACAACGGTTACTGTGTGAATGGTTTTAAATTTCACACTGAATCGTATGGGAGTTACCGTGCAATAGATAATACGGGGGTATGCATTAAAGGATCCGTATACAATGAAACCGAATATGACTATTACGATTCCTCGGGTCGAAGTGATCGAGTTAGAATTAAGCCCTCCCGTTAAAAGAACTGAGGTTATTCAAATGAATGGTTCGACCCAACACCACATGTCGGCATAGTTGTCCATCCGCACATAAACTTACATGTGCACGATAAAACCATTCACAAAGGGCGAACCTTTTGCCTTAGCGCACAAGCATCACTGTGTTTATTATTTGCGGGAATATCTAGGGCTCGACAGTCCTAGAAAGGATTGGAAAGTCAGGCAAGATCAAAAGCTGTGGCTCAAATTGACATCCCGCATCACTGGGCAATCGATGATGTCATAGAACCAAAGATTTCAAAATGATGACAATGATGTTATAATCGAAGTCGTATGGGGACGAAGACGCCCTTAGTTGCATCTTCCGAGATGGATACAAGTGGGTACGGTGTAGATGTCGATGAACATTTAATTGATCAGCGAGGAAGAAACGAAAGTGATGAAGAGGGAGCTCAAAATGATGTTACTACATCCTCGAAGAAGAAGACGAACCAGATTTAGATGATTCTAATGAGAATGAGTAGAGTTAGTGAGTTTTAGTTATTTCCAATCAAGTAATCATGTTTGTTTATTTTCATTGCCTTATGTATTTTACTTGATGCTTACTAATCAATAAAGTGTTGTTTATTATTTTTAACAGATATGGCAAGTGGACGAGGTGGGAGGCAGCACGCTGTCAGGCTCGTACTTCGCTTCTGGTAGAGGTGGCAGCCAGGCGCCTCGGTGTATGCCCGATCCTAGTGTAGGGTCGTGGTGCATGAGACCACTGCACAGAGGAGGTTGTGAATGTACCGCGTACAAAGACGTTGCATCGATCCACATCATGGTCCTGAGATTGTGATGAATGATCAAGAGACGTGGGAGGGAGAGGAGGGAGAGGATGGGGAGATGTTGGAGAGTCTTCTCCCCGTGAGCACCCTGGCGCACGAGACTCTCCCTATTGCTCGCTTTGATCTCGACACTGATAATCCGTAAGATATCAAACTTAACTAATGATTTATCCATTCCTTAATTTATTTCTTACTGCTAAGAAATTCTCACATAGGATCTGCTGAGTCATTCGGTTCACTCTCTAGGGTTCTCGAGACAATTTTCGTGAAGTCCTTAAACCTCATGGACATAATTGGAAGTCACCGACAGAGCAGAGACTAGTTGATGATTCGAGAGAATTTAAGGTATATATTACTACTTAACATTTTTTACATCTTTTATTTATTCTTTTGTTTCACCGATGAAATATTTTAAATTATAATTGCAAAGCGATAGGTGGACATACCCAAGGAGGCGGTCAAAAGGGTGTTCTGGCAAACATGCCGCGCCTAAGATAAAGACACCGCGGTACGAGGTCAAAATATAAATCACAAGAAGAAAGAGCAAGATTCGAAAGTGTCCCCGATGACATTTTCCAGAGTGGCGAGAAGCATGGGAAGATCTTGATTATAGGTGAGTGTGAGAAACGTAGCGTAATCGCCGCCGTAGCGGGTCGGAGAGGGTAGTGGCATGTCTACACACACTGGTGTGGATCTCGCTCTATGCGTGAGCACGAACGAGCATTGGTATTATTTCTAATTTATACTTCTTATGTTTATTACTTTGTGAATTGTGTTCAATTATGCCTATTTTTCATTTCTCAGAAGGATTTTTTTTTCAATTGAATTAACGTATGTATTGTTTGTAATTAAAGACACGCAAGGAGGTAAGAAGCCCAGCGTTCGCTATTCGCATACACGCTACCTAGCGGTCATGACGATCGACTTTGGCTGACGAGATCTCGCATGCCAAAATGTAAGTTTCATTAAAATAAAATTACTCTTTTTTTTTTTTTGAAGATAAATTAAAATACTTATTTTTACCTCATTTTTATCCGTATGTGGACCCGGTGTGGTCGGTGTGAAATGTCAGGGGACATGTCAGCCATGTTATCGGGACATGTGTTGTATTCAGTAGAGCCTCCCCGTACAAAGGAGACTCTGCCCGATTTTCGTTAAATCCCTAGTCTTAGAGAAAGGGAATCAATGAAGTGGTGTCGGGTTACCCGACATCCACGAATACGCCCTCGCGAGCTGACTCGGTTGTCAACTATCTCCGAAACCTGGTGTCACAAGAACCTCTCCAACACCATTTGCTAGAAGCCAACCTATGGAAGTAAGACACAATAGAGGAGGAAAATTACCTAGACCACAAGCACATTATGAAAATAGACCCAGGCCAAACCAATCATATGACGAATCTATAGATTACAAACCTAAAGGAAGACCCTACCCAATAGAAAACCCTATAAGTTCCAAGGTCGCCCAGCCAAATACTAAATATAACATCCTCACGATCCACAATTATGGAATAGTGTAATAGATGTAAGGAAATATCCAATACTAGTATACGGTCCGGGAAAAAAAAATACCCTACCTAAATGCACTCGAAACTATGTACAAATATTTAGAAACCTTTTTAGGAGAAAGTATAAGGGCATTATGGGAATCATACAAGACAAACCCATTAAGAAGAGTCAATACAGATTTTGTAAAAATATATTTACACCACAAACATATGGAATTGAAGAAAAACAAAAAAAAAAAAGAAATATAAACCATATAAGAAATATAATAAAAGATATTTCTTAAAAAGATCTACTAGAAGAAAACCTTATTTAGATCCCACGTACACGTAAAAAATATAACCAAATATTTGGTTTATACTTTCTCTTTATTTTTTGAAGATCAATTAAAATACTTATTTTACATGTTTATTAGACAAGATATGAGGAAATGTTAGCCAGCCGCGACTGCCGTGATTCCTGTACTTACAGATCACGTGTTTAATATATGTTTGAATTATTACCAGATTTATTAACACATGAACCATGTAATATATATAGTTGATTGGATATATTTTTGTGAGTAGTGATGTATGGGCCCAATGGCCATTTTTACTCATTTTTATCCGTATGTGGACCCGGTGTGGTTGGTGTGAAATGTCGGGACAAAGGCCATGTTATTGGACATGTCAGATTTCGTAGAGCCCGCACAAAGGACTTCTCATCGATTTTGCGAATCTCGAAGGCCCGGAGAAAAGGGACTCTAATGAAGTGGTGTCGGGTTACCCAACATCCATGAATATGGCGAGTTGATCGGTTGTCAACGACTCGAAACATGTAAAAAATATAATCCAAAGATCTGGGTTTATACTTCTTTCTTTTATTTTTTCAAGATAAATTAAAATACTTATTTTACATGTTTATTAAAGCGATATGAGGAAATGTTAGTCGCCGCGACTAAGCGCATTCCCGCCTACTGTGTTCATGATGGTGCAATGTGTAGTTCTCATTCATCGCTCCACCGGGTTGGCACGAATCGATTTCGTATGAGGCGCCGATGGCAAGGAGAAGATGCCCGTCTATGGCGCTTCTGCTCGTCGACATCATTCTACTCGCATAGATGACCGGGGATATGAAGCTCCATCTTCAGGACCATTTCCAAATTTGTTCCGACGATGGAGGACTTTCAGATCACATGCGAAATGCGATACAAGACGGGCCGTCGATACCGAGCGACGATCGACTACGAGATGATAGGATGAGTTGCTTATGTTTGATCGAAGGCTTACAAAGAAGTGTCGAAAGTGGACTCGCAGCTCAACCTCCTCGATGATCTACCTGATTGTTTGGCGTAATGCTCCAAATTACAAGATCTACTCCAAAGACTCACAGCTAAAGACCGCAAAGAACCGCACCAGGATTGGCCAGCCAGCCAGACAACTCACTCCCAAGACTGACACATCTCACCATACCTACCGTATACATCTCAAAGATCACGATGATGACACTAGGGTTGGATGATTGAGTGTATTACCACTTTTTTTCCTATGTCTTATACTGGATTCGGGAATTCATGTTTTTATTTTCTCTTGACTTATTTACTATATATGCAAAGATATATTAGTTTGCTTGTTTTAAAATATTTTTTACCTCTTATATAATACATGCACTATCAGACTTTTTCTTTTGTTTCGTAATCTTAATATATATATATATATATAGTATATATATATATATATATATATATATATATATATATATATATATATATATATTTAAAAGCAAGATATCAAACTCAAAATGGAAAAAAAAATATTTAAAAATTAATTTATCGACCAAATTGCGCACCAAACCGACTCAAAATTTTTTAATATCATTAATTAGGACTGTGGTTCCAAATGAGGGAGGTAATTACCGACCATTTGAGATTCATTTACCGACCAATGATATTAAAAAATTTTGGTCGGTTTTTGGTCACAATTTGGTCGGTAATTACCGACCATTTGGAGACCATTTACCGACCAAATTCTTTCGGTCGGTAAATGGTCGGAAAATAGTCGGAAATGGTTTGTCGGTAAATGGTCGGTAAATGGTCGGTAAGTTACCGACCAATTGATTTTTTGTCGGTGAAATAATTAATGACTACGAAAATCGCGACTAAATAATTTATTCCAGAATGGTCGTGGCAATGGGTTTAATATCGAATTAAAAATATATTTATCGACCAAAATTGGTCGGTAATTCGGTGATTTTTAGTAGTGAGGGCAGAGGATGACCTAACTAAGGCCCGAGATGTCTTGGCGGCTGAGGAGGAAGACGGGCGCGGGTTGGAACATGGGGTTTCCTGTCTGACGGTTAAGCGAACGTCGCTCTTACTGGAGCTCGAGGCATCCAGAGATGAGGTGTCTGCTCTTCATTCCCAAGTGGGCAAGGATAAGGAAGCCATGGTGGAAGACTACTAGAAAGCCCTGGAGCAGATTTTCGCTTATGGCTACAGATGCTGTGCGTTCAAACATGGCATTTAAAGTGATTGGCCAAGGATTCTGGATGGCATGCTTGACTTTACCAACCCACTTCCTCTAGAGTTTTTTGTGAATCTGGGGTGCCCCCTTAGCCCCAACACCCACCGAGGCCAAGGCTGCGAAGGTGCATCTAGTCGAAACGGCGAAGGATCCGATAGAGGGCATCGTCTTAGAGGAGCAGGGCTGACTCTTTCCCTTATATTAGTTTTGGGTTATTTTAGGAGATTTTTGTAAGGGGCACTGTTTTGCCACCGGAATTCATATTATTCCCCTTGTCTTTGGCCCACTTTTGGCCAAAGAAAGAGATTTTAATGAAATACGTAGGTGCCGCCAGGACATGAAGTCATGTTTTTGATAAAAATCCCTACATGACGATAGCCATGCTTGAGCTCCCTTTCTTATATTTTGAAAATTCCAGCAGGACAACAACCATGACTGGACTTTCTTTAGGTGCCGACAGGGCAACAACCATATCTGGACTTTTTACATGTCAGTAGGACATCAACCATGTCTGGACTTTTTTATGTGCCAACAGAACGTCAACCATGTCTGGACTTTTTTATGTGCCAGCAGGACATCAACCATGTATGGATTTTTTTATATACTAGCAGGACATCAACCATGTATAGACTTTTTTATGTGCCAGTAGGACATCAACCATGTATGGACTTTTTTAGAGAAGCAATTATAGGTTTTTAGAGAAAATGTCTAAAAGATAATCTTTATTGATAATAACATCCTCAGAAAACATTATTGATAATACTTTTTAAGGTGCATAGCGTTCCACATCCTGGTCATTGCAGTCCCGTCTGACCTGCTTAACGCATAAGACCCGACTGTCCCTACTTGAACTACCGTGTATGGCCCTTCCCAATTGGGCTAAAACTTCCCGTTTGCTGGGTTGATTGTGTTTTCAAAGACCCTTCTTAAGACAAATTCTACGGGTAGGAATGTACGTGGCTTTTACTCATATCTAAGCAGTAAGCTTTGCCATTTTTGTCAGGTATGACGCTTATGCGCACAACCGCCGCTTCCTAGAGTTCGTTTCGCCGTGTTCAGTGCCTTTCACTGTGGCTTCGACATTTGCTTTTTCGAGGATTCCTGCTCGTACAGTGAGCATCCTGATTTCTGTGGGGGATGATGGCCTCTATCCCATACCCCACTTTCATTTCACAATCCAGACGCTTTTTTCAAAGAGTCGATTACGAGAGTCTTATTAGATGCTTTACTGTCAAGGTTTCATGTGGGTACCGCGGGGGTTCGCATGCTGTGCTTTTTATCTTTCAACTCATCGCAAAATTCCTCAGATACTTGGTTGTTTAATTGTGGCCCATTGTCATATAATCGCATTAGGGTATCTCGAATTTGCACACTTATGTTCTTCTTTATAAATTTAACTAAACAACTTATTTATCTTTGATGGATGTGAAGGTTTCATTATATCCATTTAACATCGAAATAAATGACGCAACCGCAATAGGTTCTTCGAGTCAAGTGTAGGTAGTGGCCCTACGATGTACATATCCCACTAAGCGAAGGGCTAGGGGCTCGTTATGGTTGTTAGGTCTTGCGCTGGCACCTTCGACACGGGGCCCGTTGCTGGCGTACCGGCCACACTTCGACATAAAGGACAGATCCGGAAGCGCACGGTCGCCAATACCAAATTTCGAAGTGTGGGCACGGTGGGCCAACGTCCTACCGCCTGGATGATTTCCACATACCTTGTCATGGAGCTTTGCCAAGACATATCGCCCCTGCTGGTGAGTGAGGCACTTAAGGTATGGCCCGTCCACAGACCTCTTATATAGATGTCTGTTCATGAGTGATAACCGAGTTTCCTAGACCTGAATCTTATGGTCCTTAGCCTTATTATCAGGCAGTTCCCTCGAGCTTAAATAGAGGACTATTGGAGTCATCCAAGAGGGACACGCTTCGTCTATTTCATTTAACCAGCTGGTAGTAATCATGACTCTGACTGGTAGTAGACGGGAAAAAGCACTGTTTCTTTTATTGGTAAGGACGCGACCACAACTGCTAATGCGTTTGCCTTTTCGTTTGAATTTCTCGAGACGTGTTCTAGTTGCCAAGTCGCGAAGTTTCCAAGTCGTCGGGTGACCAGACTTACATACTTGGTCATGAGCTTGTCTCTTATTTCATATTCTCCATTTACCTGCCTTACCACCAATTGAGAGTCACTTATGATTTTTTTTTTTTTTTTCTGAGGATACGGAGATTGCGAGGTCAATCCTGGGTATGATGGCTACGTATTTGGCCTCGTTATTGGAAGCGGGGAAATCCAAATGTATTGCCTGCTTTATAATTTCTCCAGTTGAGGCTTTAAGTTGCAATCCCAGATCGGCTCCCGTCTGTCGCAAAGCGCCATCCACGTTCAGAGTCCACCATCCGGATCCTTCTGGTTTATTTTCTTGTTGAGGAATTTATGCTAAAAATTCAGCCAATACTTGCCTCTTCAAGGCCAAGTGAGGTTTATATTTAATACCAAACTCACTCAGTTCAATTGTCCACCGAGCCATTCGTCATGACAGGTCGGGCTTATGTATAGTGCTTCTCAGAGGGAGGTTGGTGAGTACAAGGATAGGATGCACCTGGAAGTAGGGATGAAGCTTTTTAGCAGGTACCCTGGGGGCTAGTGCCGCCTTCTCGAGACGGGTATATCGGGTTTCTGCCTTGGACAGGGACTTGCTTATAAAGAATATAAGCCTCTGCTTCCGGTGTTCGTCTTCTTTGAATAAGGCTGCACTTACTGAAACATCAGAAACAACTATGTAAAGATAAAGCGTCTCACTTGTCTCGGGGCTAGCTAGAATTGGTGGTTCGGTGAGATATTGCTTGATTTCCATGAGGGCCTGGTCGCATTCCATATTCCAGCCGATTTGCTTGGCCCCTTTTAGAGTTGTAAAGAACGGCTTCAATCGGTTTGTAAAACAAGAGATGAATTGCCCCATAACCGGCAGCCGACCAGTTAGTTGCTGCACTTCTTTTCTAGAGGTAGGAGTATGAGATTCCATAATGGCCCTAAAGCCCATGAACTTACCTGAACGAACACTCTAAGGGATTGAGTTTCATAATGTTGGTGCGTAGTAGCTCAAAAGCTTCTTGTAGGTGCTTCGTATGATCCGGACATTCTTTAGATTTGATAAGCATGTCATCGATATAGACTTCCATTGTCTTGCTCATTAGTGGCCGGAATATCTTCGTCACCAGTCTTTGATAGGTTGCTCCGACATTCTTCAAACCAAAAGGCATCACATTGTAGCAGTATAGCCCATGTGGTGTGATGAAGGCCATTTTTTCCGCATCAAAGTGATGCATGTGAAACCTGTGGTAGCCGGAGGCTGCGCCCATAAATGACAAAGATCCCATGTCCGAACGAGGCATCGACGATTCCATCTATTCGCGATGTAGCTCTATCTTTGCGCTCATCGAGGTCCGTGTAGTCCAAACATACTCTCCATTTACCGCCCTTTTTCGAGACAACCACCACATTAGCAAGCCATTCAGGATTCTTTACCTCTATGATAAAACCCACTCTCAGAAGATTGTCTATTTCTGTCTGAATAATCTGATGACGATCCAGGTGAAAACCCCTTATCTTCTGTCTAACAGGTTTCAGTTGAGGCATTAATGTTTAGTTTATGGGAGGCAAGTGTCGGATTGATTCTGGCCATGTCTAAGTGACTCCAGGCGAATACGTCCGTGTTTCCCAACAATACGTGTTGTAGTTGCTTTTTCTCTTCGCTGGATAATGGAGTACTGGCATATGTGAACTTCTCCGGCCTATCCAACGCTATTGTCTCTAAAGGATCCACAACTGACGGATCCTTTTCTTCCACCCTGACCTGGGCAGCGAACTATGATTGCTATGATCGAATGTGGTCCTCAAGGGGTAGACTATTTGAGCCCTTTGCCTTTCTTTGTTCTCGTATGGATAATCGGGTAAAGACAATGTGTGGCTAATGTGGTCGCTTAAAAGGTTAACTTGTTAGGTGATGTGCCCTGTAAGCAATAGTAATTGTTATTACTTTCATATTTCAATAATACAGGCATTTCTTACTATCATCTTACATTTCACTGGGTGATTTACTACATGAATATTTGATTCCACTTATGGTCATCAAGTGTGTAACTAGATAGTAGAACTCTGGACTTCAAATGAAATACTATTCTAAATTGTCCCTGGTCGTTCATTATTGGTGGAGCAATAGTGAATTAAGACTAGTATGGAGTTTGACTGATGATCACTATTGATCATGCATATATGATATTAAGTTAGCTCATGAAGTACGTGTTAGTGAACATTATACTGGATCGACCCATCATGAGAATACTACATGGATTATAAGTCACAAGTAGCATTTCTCATCATAATAATGTCTTCTTTTTGTCCTTCTAATCTAACACCACCATAGGTCCCATGAAGAGCTTTATGTTTCACACGCTTCAACATCATTTGTAATAGGTGGTAATACGTGACTGTATTGACATAGAATAACCAAGTGAGGGACGTGAGTGGATGAAAGGATTTGTCCTCATTTGGGAGATATCTGTGGGGTCTCTCGACACGTAGGGAGACTCGAAAATGATAGCATGCTTAAATGAATTAATAAGGGTTATTAATGTCATTTGTATTATTAGTCTACATGGAGGTCGAGAAAATTGCATGATTGAACTTTACAAGGGAGACATAGTCCATGATTTGTGTTCAATTAGGATATCGTGAGATAAAGGGACTACGACATTTATTATGGATTAGGTTATGTCGAGCTATTGACATCCACATAATTTGGGTCATAATGCCCTACAGAGGGGCCGCGGCGATCCATGGTCTCAACGCTTCGAGCCCACTACCAACATTATGTGACCTATTGTGGTCACGCACACAGAATGGTCCTAAACCAACCCTTGACCTAAAAAATTGGTATTTAAATCCTGGGCGATCCTACGCGATCGATTCATTCGCTTTTACAATCGAGAGAGGCTGCCAGGGCTTTCGTGGAGACTCAACCTCAAGAACACTCGCTTTCCTGCTTTCAAGAAGGCCTGCTCTCGTGTGGATCGCAGAGGTGGAGCGATCTACTGTGCCTTTCAATTTGACAAGGAGGGTTTGACGCACACACGACGCTGCGGAACAAGGATCTTCCAATGATAATAAGGTATTCTTCTATCTAATCATTCGGACGGATCACGGATCCCCGGTCAAGTTAGGAAAGGCAAAATTTTTAATTTTTATCGCAGATGTATGCTTAATTGCCGTGAGGAACCTAATAAAGGTATCGTGTTTCATCAGGACTCGACGCGATAGTTTCTTTATTTTCTATAAATATGATGTGTATGAATTAATCTAATATGTTAAAAATCGTATCTTTATGCATAGATGATGCATAGGATAGGTGTAGTTCATTAAAAATCGTATCTTTATGCATAGATGATACATAAGATTTGTGTGGTTCATTAAGGATCGTGTCTTTATGCATGGTTGATGCATACAGACATATATGGTTCTGTAAAAGGTGGTATTAATTCCAAAATCATGAAGGGCAATGGTACTAGGAGAAAGAATGTTAATCCGATTAACAGGATCTAGGGTTTTGTATGTTTTTTTTCCCTTGGGGGCACCGGCCTCTCGAATTCTCGCCGCAACTCGGTCACGGACTCCACCGCAAGGGTGCCGCCCTCGACTCGCCTGTGGGCGCGCCATCGACCTCAAGGCAACCATCTTTTTAAAAAATATAGGGGTTTATTTTGAATTCAAATTCTAACCATTAAGTTTTCATTTAATTCATAACATTTCGAATTAATTCTTACATTTATGTTTGCATTAATTCGTAACGTTTCAAATTAATTCTTACGAATTTATTCTTACACTAAGCTCACTCATCTATAATGTTTGAATTAATTCTTACTAATCAATTTTTACAATTGCTTGAATTAATTCATAACGCTTCAAATTAATTTACATTATTCAAACCAATTTCGCTTTAAGTAAAAACAAACTGGTCCCGATGTTATAAAATTAGCTTCACACATAAATTATTGAGATATATTATAATTATTGTATGTTTTGTCAAAAATATGTATGGTGCATAGCATGGCCCTTAGACCAATGTGAATGTGGATGTTTTAATTGAAATATTTATTTATTTTAGGATATGTAATTTAAATACGTGCAGCGTGTCGTTTTTAATTTTTAAGCATTTTTTGGATATGTAATTTAAATACGACATGTGTGTCGTGTTTATTTCTTGTAATTTATTTATAAGTTGTATAGTATAAATCCAAGTTGTAAAGAAGAATAGCTGCTCAAGGATGGAGATCACTCAAAATCACAAAAGGCTACAGAGGATGCATTATTCTCAACCTTTTATTCGATGGTGGAGACCATTCGAAGACATTCTGTGCAAATCCATGGAGTCGAGCTTTACCTAGATCGACCTTTGATCTTTATATTGGCTTATGAAGATCAATCTAGTTTTGGGCCATGTTATGACTCGTTAATTTATGCCATTATTATATGCATGTGATGATATGAATGGTTTGATGGATGAATAGTTCAAATGGTAGGATTAAAATATAAATTAAATCTCTCTAGAAATTAAGTCATAAAATGCCTACCATAATTTCACACATGTCAAGACTTCGATTGACTACATGGGTCATGACAAAGCAGGGAATGTAATCCATCTTAGCAAGGCATGATGGATAATGGTGATATCCGTATGTATGAGTTTGGTGTATTCTAATTTCGTTATCAAAACAGCTGACCTAGGGAATTAATGGATTTTACTTATGATATGTGATGTCAAGTCCCATGGGAATCCAAGAATTGCATTAGATACAATTGGTACTGGTTACCTACCTTAAATATCCGCATTCTCTGGGTGATAAGCCAAAGTTTACTTAGAGTTCGTGAAATATGGGTCCGTCACACTCGATTTCCACCTGCAGATTTATGTTATTTTACCATCTTTTTTTTTCATCATGAGTCCCTAACATATGACTCTTTCAAAATCCAACACTTTGCATAAAAGGGGCTACCACTAGCTCTACACACCATATATATCAACCTGTATTTCCTCAAAACCTGAGTCCAAAACTCCACTTGGAGTAATCGCCTAGAAACATAATTAAAACTCAACTCTAGGTCTCAAAACATATATACATATCTCAGATCGAGGTAAGTCCTCAATGCACCCAAGACTATACACTACACTTTGCTCAAAATAATATTTACACAAAATCCCAAAACTTTCTACAAAGTGTCCCAACCAATGTACTACGTCAAATATACAAAGGACTCAACGATCATGAACCGTCTAAAATATACGTGTGAAACCCACACAACACTAGATGTTCCTCAAAATGCCCAACCACCAAGATGCTGTCGACGCACACCCCCAACCTCCCAAACCATGTCAAACTCTCAAGTCATGCAACCGGGTCTCGCACTCGCATCTTAAGGTGGGAGGGAATAATGGGGTGAGTTCGACAACCCGCAGTGAATCATAACAAGCCATGCTTATAAAAACATTTCAAAAATACAAATAATTCAACATATCAAACATGACATTTTCAATTAATAGGTTGATGTGGGAAACAAATGGATGCAATACTACCACCATCTCGACCCCTCATCAATGACTCTTTCGGGCTTTCACCTGTGGACCAGCCGATCATCCCAAGAACAACGACAAATTGACGGGACTTACTACCCGTGATACGCCCAATATCCCGTATAACGACAAAATTGCCGGGACTCTTACCACCCAGGATATGCCCACATCCCGTATATCTCGTGACCTTCGGGACTACAACCCGTGACTCGCCATAAATTCCGTGTCCACTACATCAACCGACTCTCACGCCCCATACCCATGTCATGCTTTAAAACAATTTCACAAAGCATTCACCACATGATATTAAAACATCATGTACCACCTAATTCAAAGAATGCCATAGATATAAAATATACACATTTATATATATCATTAGAAAATCACACAGCTCGCTTACGGAATGGTACATAATTTCACAAAACCATGATATAAGGTGAGAAGGTTAAGATCCCCTACCTTCGATTCAAAATCCACAAGTCTCCCAAGGAAGTCAAAACCGAGGCTACTCCAAAGGATCTCGTAATTAACAAGTCAAGTAAGATTTCTAAATTTCAAACAATCCGTGTTACATAAAATTACCCAATTGGTTTATTACTACTTCACCACTCGAATCACACATATTCTTATACCTACCAACATAAACCTTGATCCTTCAAGAGTTAATTTCCTTTACACTTAATAACACTGTAACATTTAACACCCTTATTAGTAATAATAAAACAAGACACAACACTTCATCTTGTTTCAAATTCTCATCTCAAGACCCCTTTTTTTTCTTTTTTTCCACTCACCATTTTGACCAGTCATACATGTTTTTTGTTCACTATGGTCTTCTGACCAAAAGTTCTATCTCTTAGCTTTCTTCCATAAATTTCTTAAATCAAAGTCATTCGACCTCTTAATCAAGAGTTATGGCTTTACACTCGACCTCCCGAGACTATTTCCTGTGTGACGTAATATGTGTCCTCACTTCACCCTTACTTGACGAAATTATGGGAACAAATAAGCCATAATTTCATGGGTTACGCCATGTGCTACTTTGAGAAGGATTTTGAATCACTCCATTTGGATCAATATAACTCAACTTATGACTCAAAAACAGAACTGCTTCCTGCATCAGGACAGAATCAGACCGACTTTCAACCCAAATTCAAGGGCCTTATGGTTGCCTGTCTTGGTTACTTTGACATTCAAGGGCTAGGTCTTTAGGCTTCTTCCAACCAGAATCATCCAGTTCTATTCTTAGCCAACTTAGCTGCCAAAACACTGTCATGGGGTCAAGGGGAAAGTCGACAAAGACCTCCCTTGACACACACACACACATGCCATCTTCACAAACCGGTCTTTTTACAATTTAGGGTTCCACCAAACACACCTTTCATTCAAATCTAGGTTAGATGTAATCCCAACAAAACCCAAGAATATAACCAAAGTCCATAAGAAATACAACTAAGGCCTCAAAGATCATGTTTACATACCTTAGTGAACTTTTTCCACCAAAAACCAAGCTTTCCTTCAAGCCTTTTTCTCCTCCTTCTCTCTAGCCTCTCCCTAGAACTCTCTCTCACTTTCTAAATTTCCAGAATTTTCCACTTCCTAGCAAGAAGTTGGTCTAGCATCCAAAACCAAGAGGAATTGGCTCGGCTTACACATGGCAAGCTTTTCTCATGCACTCCACATGTCATGATCTCCTACCATGCATATAGCTGAGGTGTCATGCCTCATGATGCCACATACCACAAGGATATTACACTTTAGTCCTCTCCACTAACAAGTTTTTCAAAGTGGTCCTTCAAGACATACTTAATTTCAAACCCTAAATGAAACCACTAAACTTACCTAATTGCATAATCACCCATGCCATAAAATGCAATCTAACATACTCTTACTAATCCTCTAATTAAACCAACCATTAAGATGGCTAATCTTAATCACAATTTAAAAATATCATAGGCATAAGGTATTTGCTCCCTTAAAAATCCTTACTAATATAACAAAACATATACTGTGTGTTACATTCTTCCTTACGTAATTTCGTCCCCGAATTAAACTCAGATTTCAACTCCGTGAAGAGTTCCAGATACTTTTCACATCTCGCTAGTTCTATGCGTAGCTTCTTCCACTCCATGGTGTTCCCATAACACTTTCACTAGGAAATAATTTTGTTTCGCAAACACGCGTTCTCAAGACATTTAGAATTCTCGTCGCTCTTCATATTTCATTCTTCGAAATTCGCTTCACAATCTAGTACGTGCGAAACATCCGCTCATACTTCAAGAATAATGAAATGCGGAATACATCATGTATCCTAAACAATCACAAGTGAAGAGCTTAATCGGGTAAGCTACCTTCTCCAACTCTTTGGAGAATCTCAAACGGACCAATGTACCTAGGGGCCAGTTTCCCTTTTTACCAAAACGAAATATTCCTCATGTAGGCGACACTCAAAACACACGGGTCCCCAACCCAAACTCATGGTTCTCCCGGTTAGCATAACTTTTCTCGCTCTGCTTCAGGTCGCCAAGAGCCTATCACTGATCACCCTATCTTCTCTGGCCGCCGCACCAACTCCCGACCAATCAAAGTAGCCTCCCCGACCACCAAAGACATGCGATCTACATGGCCTTCCATAAAGAGCTTCATACTCATACATCCCACCGTCCGGAAACTATTATACACAAACTCAATCAGAGGCAAATGGTCCATCCAATCGAAGTCTAAACACACATGCTCTAAGCATATCTTCCGCATCCGAATCACTCTCCTCGTGATCGCCCATCACCGCGTGAAATGTTGTACTAACTTCAACTCCGTCCCAAAGCTCGCAAAGTCCGCGACCTGACGAAACCTCGAGTCCCTATCCGACACAAATTCGAGAGAGGTACACCATGCAACCTCACAATCTCCTCACATACAACTCGTCAAAGTAAGAATATCATGATCCTTATTGCTAAGAAATGTGTCATTTATCAACCGGTCAACAACCACCCAAACACCATCTTTACCCTCGTGAGTTCAAGTAAACCAATCACTAAGTCCACCGTCAGATGATCCCATTTCCATTCTCAAGGACCGGTAATCTGGCCGCAATAGCCCCGCCGGTCTCTCGGGCGCCAACTTTCACTGGCTGCATCGCCAAACACTCGAGACCGAAACTCGCCACGCCTCTTTTCATCCCATGCCACCAAAATTGGTGCCTCAAGCCCGGTACATCTTTGTCTCACTGTGACGCATCATGGAATCGAGTGATGAGCTCCTCATCACCCCTCTCTCAACTCGTGCATCATCCTGTAAGACAAACAACTGCTGAGGAAATAGATTCTCCATTTGCATGAATGCTCCACCCTTCAGTGCATCACTGCCTACCACTACAGCAGCCCTTAAGTTTATCACTCCTCCAGCCTCGATGACTTAGAAGAACTGGGCTGGGCCGAAGCCACCAACGTATAAAAACATGCCGAAATTATCCCCATCAAAGCATCTGGGTGGAACCACCGATGTAATCATACATCTTCTACTCATAAGCCATCAAACCCGAAAGGATGCCTCGATTTTCTACTCAAGGCATCACGACCACATTTGCTTTACCTGTATTGCAAAGAAAGTCAAAGCTCCTGGGCACCCCATCCACCTTCTCTCACCGGGCATTCAAATCTCTTTATGCAAATATATACTTCTCCAAACTCTTGCGGGTCGAGAACACTTCCAAACTTTCACCATACAAGTAAAGTGCCGCCATAATCTCAGTGGCGGCAAACACTACCGCAGCGTTTCCCCAAATCATGGGGTAATTCTCTTCATGTTTCTTCAATTGCCTAGAGGCAACCACTTACCTTTTGCATAAGTACACACCCTGCCAACCCTCGAGGCATCATGTAAAAACCGTAATTTTCCCCACTCACCGGAGTAATCAACACCTGGCGCCGTAGTCAATCTCTTTCGCCTCCCGAAAGACTCCTCACACCATTCCGCCAAAGCTCACTCCCTCGCGTGTTAGTCTAGTCATCGACATGCAACCTCGAGAAGTTCTCAATAAATCGACCTGCATTAACCAGCTAATCCAAGGAAGTTACAGATCTCAAAGACACTCTCGTCGCTTCCCACCATCACGCCGACCTTTGCCGATCCACCGAATACCTTCCTTGGGACACCATGCGTCTTTAGAACTCGGATTTCGCAACAAGAAATCACATTTCCTCTAGTTTGGCATACAATCGATTCTCTCGCACTGTAGTGCCAATCGCAAATGATGCTCATGTTCGGCTTCGACTTTGAATATATCGTGATGTCAGTCTCACAAACACTACCACAAACCGATCTCGCATACCCGACGATATATCCTATTCATCATATCCATAAAGGTAGCCGGAGCATTATCAATCCAAAAGGCATGATAACAAACTCAAGTGTCCATACTGCGGCGGCAATTTTGGGATATCTGAGTCCCATACTCTCAACTCCGATGATACCTGCATCTTAGATCAATCTTCGAAGCAACAGTCCCATTCAATCGATCAAACAAACTCTCAATCCGAGGAAGTGGGTACTGCTCTTCACCGCTACTCTATTTAACTTCCTAAGAATCCACATACAACCGTAGCTGCTCCGCCTTTCTTTTCATGAACACAACACCGAGCACCCCAAGGTGAGGTACTCCTGGCCTGATGAACCCTTTACCCCGCACTTCGCAGCCGTGAGGTTCAATTCCTTAAGCTCAACTCAGCCATCCTAAATGGAAGCACAACAGATCGCACGGATACAAATCGATGGAGAATTCCATCTCTAGCTGAGGATCCCGGCACCATCTGGGAAATACATCAACAAAGTCACACACTTATGGAATACAATCAATTCCCTACCTTCCTTTACTTCCCCCAAAGATAAGAAAAGGAAGTGTCGTCTCCATTTTTTCTCAACCACTTTTTCTCCATCTCTATCAACGATCGAAGTCCGACCAAATTTCTGGGATCCAAGATAGAAGTCACACGTGACCCACAACCAATCTGGAAGGTCACCTTCGAAAAATGGGTTTAGGACTACATGATGGGGCCAATCCAATCCATTCCCACAATCACGTCAAATGACCGCCATATGTGTGAGTACTAAGTCAATCACGACTTCAGATCTCAACATTCAACACACAACCACTGCATCCCCACTTAGCTTCCATCATGCCACCCATAGGTGTCTCAACAAACAAAGGACAAGAGAGTGGTGCAATCTCTAAGTCCAAAATGGAAGCAAAAGAAGTAGATATAAATGAACGTGATGCACCCGAATCAAAACACATGTGCCCAAGTGCGTAACACAAAACCATACCTTTCCACTTCAAAGACATTAGGCTCGATCCCGAGTCGTCACACCAAGACTCGCCCGAGACCCGCCCAAGTAGATGTAGTTTTCCTTTCCTAGAATCTCCTCCCCTCGATGTCCTCCTTGAACACGCCGACGGCTTTACCGGGTCGAAACCGAATTCAGGAGGCCGGGTGTTCGCCGCTATAACTTAGTGGCACCACCTCGCGTCCTCGCCGCATCATTAATTCATAACATGTCCGGTGGCCCCATGTCCCCAACCGCATTCAATCGCTTGCCCCCGCTGTAATGGGCAACCGCCGTGACCGCTCATCCTCGGGGCGCTTTAGCCCTCTTATCCCGACTAAGTCACCAAACCTGAAATTCTTATTTCTTTCCTTCTGTACCTCAAGCTGCTCCCTCTCAATAATCAGGTCTCGTGCCACCACCTCACTTATAGGTGCGAAGCATGAAAGGAGCCACCTGAGCCCGAATGTTCAAATTTTTAAACCTCCCGAAACTGCTCGGCCTCATTTGCTCGTCACACCATGTTGTGCATACCCCGACAAATGTGAGTAAACCTGGAGGCATACTACATAGCCATATTCCCCCCGCCGCAGTGCACAACTCCGATCTCTTTGCCTCTCTCACGGCCTCAGAAAGTACTTCGCCAAGAGTAACTCCTCGGGAATCGAGTCCACCCTATGCGTGGCACATCACGGGTGTTCTTAACCATATCCCACCACCGTCACTCGCCCCTCAACATAAAGGACGCCAGAGAAACTCTCCGCCCCTGTGGACTTCCAAGACATCCGTAATCTCTTCACTTCCTTTAGCCAATGCTCACCAAGGAAATTGACACCACCCGAAACACCGGGAATAAGTGCCTGAAATCTCGATCAACCGCACGTCCATCTTCTCCGACGACTGAGGTAACGCCACGCTCTCCAAATTTCCATCCTCGAACCGTGAAGAGGATCTCACAGCCGCCCGACCTTCACGCCCAATTCTTCTTCTTCCTCTATTCATCGTCTATATATAAGAAAATAGACAATCCTCATATCACGATGTCATGCTACAAGAACCATTAATAACTCTGTGGTTCTCAACATCAATTTATTATAGCTATGCAATCTTTTACCGCTATCGACCTAACCTGCCTTACCCGATTCATAACAATCGCATGGTATAAGAATCATTACACACTAGCCAATACTATGGCAGTAAAATCCATACAAGCATTATAATATCTAAACTCATTATATCATGCTTGTAATCACACCAACATGTTATCACATAACAAAAACATGTTATCATAAAATACCCTTCACTACTGTCGCGCGCAGGAAGCCTTATGCCATGCCATGTATGAAAATCATATCATCACCCACAGCACAATCCTAGCACTAAAAACCAAAGCTCATCATCATAGCTTAAAGTGTGCCTAGGAATCTTTTTTTTTTTTTGATACTGTGGGTGATTTGGCCCGTCAGCATCCTATTAATCCCCTAGGGGCCCCCGGAGAACCAACCTGCTAAGTCTTCCCAAGAACCGGGAAATTCCTAGTGTCCCCTATACCGAACTGACCTCGCTTTGTGAGGTAGGGCCAAAGGCCAACCGAGCTCCTTGTGCCTAGGAATCCTATGTGTACATATTGAATTTTCCTTTAATCTCCCAAGGATTTATCCCTTTCGCCTGACAGCCAACTGTCACACCCGATTTACCTGTGATTTATGTTATTTCCACCATCTTTTTTTCATCATGAGTCCCCAACATGACTCTTTCAAAATCCAACACTTACTAAAAGGCTACCACTACTCTACACACCATATATCAACCTCGTATTTCCTCAAAACCCAGTCCAAAACTCCACTTGGAGTAATCGCCTAGAAACGTAGAATTAAAACTCAACTCCTGTGTCTCAAAACACATATATACATCCGTATTGAGTGTAAGTCCTCAATGCACCCAAGACTATACACTTACACTTTATCAAAATAATATTTACACAAAATCCCAAAACTTTCTACAAAGTGTCCCAAACTAATAGCCACAAGCCAAATATACAATGACCCATGATCGATATGAACTGTCCAAAATATACAGCAGGAACTCACACAACACTAGATGTTCCTCAAAATGTATGCCCAACCACTCAAAGATGCTAAGGTCGACGCACACCTCCCAACCTCCAAACCCCGCAAGTCAAATCCTCAAGTCATGCAAATTGGTCTCGTGACCGCATCTAAGGTGGAGGGAATAATGGGGGTGAGTTCAACAACTCAGTAGTGAATCCCATAACAAGCCATGCTTATAAAAACATTTCAAAATACAAATAATTCAACACATCTCAAAACATGAGCATTTTCAATTAATAGGTTGATGTGGAAACAAATGGATGCAATACTACCACCATCTCGACCCCTCATCAATGACTCTTTTGGGCTTTCACCCAGGGACTAGCCGATCATCCCGAACAACGACAAATTGATGGGACTTACTACCCAGGGATATGCCCACATCCCGTATAACGACAAATGGTCGACTTACCACCCGTGGATATGCCCACATCCCGCATATCCGTGACCTTTTGGGACTACAACTCAGGACTAACATAGGTCCCGTGTCCACTACATCAATCCGGACTTCACACAGTCCCATACCCATGTCATTCTTTAAAACAATTTCACAAAGCATTCACCCACAAGGATATTTAAAAACATCATGTACCAGTTAATTCAAAGAATTCCATAGATATAAAACATACACATTTATATATATCATTTAGAAAATCACACAGTCAAGCATGGAACGGGTACATAATTTCCTCACAACCATGGTATAAGCAGAAGAAGGTTACAAGATCCTCTACCTTCCTTGGATTCAGAAATCCACAAGTCTCCCAAGGAAGTAAAAAACGAGGCTACTCCAAAGGATCTGCAGTTAACAAGTCATAAGATTTCTTAGCCTCAAACAATCCAGTTACATAAAATTACCCACCGGGTTTATTTACTACTTCACCACCGAATCACACATATTCTTATACCTACCAACATAAACCTTGATCCTTCAAGAGCACTCTCTTTACACTTACTAATATCAAACATTTAACACCCCTTATTAGGTAACACAAACAAAGACACAACACTTAAAATTTTGTCAAATTCTCTATCTCAAGACCCTTTTTTTCTTTTTTCTTAACTACCATTTTGACCAGCCATACATGTTTTTTGTTCACTATGGTCTTCTGACCAAAAGTTCCCTATCTCTTAGCTTTCCATATCCTCTTAAATCAGGTCATTCGACCTCGAAATCAAGAGTTATGGTTTACACTCTTGACCCTCCCGAGACTATTTCCTGTGTGACGTAATATGTCCTCACTTCACCCTTACTTTGACGAAATTATGGGAACAAATAAGTTACACTTGGCCATACTTTCTTCATGAAGTTATGGCCCTATGTGGCTACTTTGAGAAGGATTTTGAATCACTCCATTCCTGGATCAATATAACTCAAACTTATGACTCAAAAAAACAGAACTCGCTCCGCATCAGGACATAATCTCACTGGGACTTTCAACCTCAAATTCAAGGGCCTTATGGTTGGGTTTAGTTCTTGGTTACTTCGACATTCAAGGGCTAGGGTCTTAGGCTTTCTCCAACTGAATCATCCAGCTTCGAGTTCTTTATGCAACTTATACAAACACTGTCATGGGGTCAAGGGGAAATGATAACACCTCCTCGACACACACACACATGCCATCTTCACAAAACTCGGTCTTTTACAATTTAAAGCCCCACCAAACACACCTTTCATCAACCCAAATGGTTAGGGATGTAATCCCAACAAAACCCAAGAATATAACCAAAGTCCATAAGAAATACAACTACGCCTCAAAGATCATGTTTACATACCTTAGTGAACTTTTTCCACCAAAAACCAAGCTTTCCTTCAAGCCTTTTCTCCTCCTTCGCTCTAGCTTCTCTCTAGAACTCTCTCTCACTTTCTAAATTTCCAGAATTTTCCACTTCCTTGCAAGAAGTTGGTCTAGCGTCCAAAACCAAGAGGAATTGGTTTGCTTGGCACATGGCAAGCTCTTTCTCATGCACTTGCCATGTCAAGATCTCCTACCATGCATATGAGGTGTCATGCCTCATGATGCCACATAGCCTGGCCAAGGATATTACACTCTAGTCCCTCTCCACTAACAAGTTTTTCAAAGTGGTCCTTCAAGACATACTTAATTTCCAAACCCTAACAAAACCACTAAGAACTTACCTAATCGCATAATCGACCACATGCCATAAAAAATGCAATCTAACACACTTACTAATCCTCACTTAAACCAACCATTAAGATGGCTAATCTTAATCACAATTTAAAATATCATAGGGCATAAGTTGCATTTGCTCCCCAAAAATCCTTTCTTGAATATAACAAAACATATACCAGGTGTTACAGGGTCTTAGACCACTAAAGTTTCACATATTGAGATTATCCAATTAAAATAAGAGGGTTAAATATTTGGTAATATTTAGTGGGAGTATTTTATGCCTCGCATATTTAATTATTGAAATTCTAAAATACTTTGCATATGACTTGTAGATAATGGCAACAATTAACACACCAACTTTGTCATTGCGATCAGTCCTTAAGAAGGACAAACTCAATGAGACCAACTTTCTTGATTGGCACAGAAACTTGAGAATCGTTCTCACGCAAGAAAGGATGTTATATGTCCTAGATGAACCTATCCTTAAAGAACCAGCAACAAATGCTCCTAGGTCTCAAAGGGATACTTATATGAAGGATCAAAATGATTCAATCGATGTTAAATGCCCTACGCCGCACCATGGAATCCGAGCCAAAGGTATGGTTGATATGGGGCATTTACTCATGATAGCCCTGCCTCAAGGAAATGTTCCAAGAGCAGTTCGCATTAAGAGGTTCGCCACCATAAAGGCATTTTCATTTCGCAAATGGTTGTAGAAGCTTCCGCCGCCCTCATGTCTTAAAACGAAGGGGCTACTAGATCATCTCTGGAGGTCGCCCACCGATTAGCCACGAATTGACCACTGATATCATTCTCCAAACTCTACCTGATGCTTATGATGGTTTTATTATGAACTACAATATGCATTACATGGAGAAAATGATTTGAGTCAGACGATGCTTAAGATCGCTGAATTTAACATTAAGACTACTAGTACGTTCCGATCGTTCAAAAGGGTAAGGGCAAGGACACGAAGAGGAAACGGTAACAGCGGCAAGGCCAAGGATAATAAGAAGCCCAAGCCCAATCTCGATAACAAAGTGGTGCCTAAAACTAAGCAAATTTGCCAAGGAACCAGCGAAGGGCAATGCTTTTCGCAATGAGCCGCGTCATCGAAAAGAAATCGCAGCTTTACTGAAGATTTGAAGAAGAAGAAGGGTAGAGACTACATCTTCGTGTGTATTTATGTAATAGAAGTCAATTTATCTACTGCTTACGGGTATCGATATCTGTCAGGATCTCAATTGTAATAATGCAAGGTGGTCTCAAAACAATAGATCATTGACTAAAGGCGAGGTGGACCTACGAGTAAGCAATGGAGCAAGAGTTGCTGCTTTAGCTTTAGGAACTTATTATTTATCGTTGTCTTTGAGACTAGTTTTGGAATTAGATAATTGTTAATATGTTCCTGCAATGAGTAGGAATATCATTTCCATTTCTCGTTCGACATGGTCGATTCTCTTTATTATTAAGAATAATACTTGCTCCATTTATTACGGTGATATCTTTATGGGGATGCTCATTTATCAAATGGTCTCTATATCCTAAACCATGACAATCCAAATGCCAAGTCCATCTATAACATTAATACCAAAAGTTTTAGATCTAATGATTTAAACACAAACTATCTTTGGCACTATCGTTTAGGCCATATAAACGAGAAACGTATTTCCAAGCTCCATCAAGATGGGCTTTTACATTCATTCGATTTTGAATCTTATGAAGTAAGTGAATCTTGTTTGCTAGGCAAAATGATCAAAGCACCCTTACTGTGTCATATGAAAGGGTTTGATGACTTATCGTGCCTCGCATACGCCGATGTATGTGGGCCAATAAGTTCTACTGCTAGAGGAGGCTACTAATACTTCATTACCTTTATAGATGATTATAGTAAATATGCTTATCTCTATCTAATGAAACATATGGATGAGTCATTTGAAAAGTTCAAAACATTCAATGTAACACCCCGAATTAGACCATAGTAGTTATTTCAGTTTTGTAGTATAAGAAAAGTAAAATTTATATTTTCCGGAATTTAAATGCTAAGCAAGAAAAATGATAAAAACCCTAGATTTATCCAAGAGTTAAGGATAAATTAGTAATTTGCCAATTTATGGACCCAAGTAGCATAAGATGAAAGATTATATGCTAAATTGGAAATAAGATAAGTTAACATTTGCAAATTATGAAGAAAATATAAGGACATAAATGAAAAAATGACAAATTAAACCCAAAAATAGGATAAGGCCAATCATGGCCTTAAAAACATCCCATTTTGGCTTGAGAGTTAGGGCAATTCAATGGGAGAAGGAGAAGGAGAAAAAGAAGAAGAGAAGAAGAAGAAGGAAGAAGAAAGAAGAGAAGAGAAGAATCCAGGTTTGGAACTTTTGTTTGGAACACTTGTTTGGATATTTGTAAGGAAACTATAGTAAGGATGTTAGTTTGAAATTGTTTGGAAACTTTGGTATTGGAAATACTTGTTTAAGTCAAGCTAGGAAAACCCTAACTTTTCAATGCATGTGTTTTTGGTTGGTTTAAGTTAGTTTTATGGTTTTGTTTCGAAATGGTGTGTTTTGGTTGAAAGAGTTTTGACGAAAATGGCCAAAACTGATCATTTATGTTTTTGCTCAACACCCTACGCCTAGGCTTGGGAGTCCACGCTTAGGCGTAGGAGTCCACGCCTAGGCGTAGAGCTCCGTCTAGGTGAACCCGAGGTTAAGTTTTTTGAACTAACCACTCCAGCGCAGCATGCTCCGCCTAGAGTAGCAAGCCGCTAGCGTAGCAAAGCTTCGCCTGCCGCACCGCAAGTTCTGCTTTTGGTTCATCTATTCCGCATTACTAACAATTATCCATCGGGATTAATGAGGACCAATAAGTGAATGAAAGGGTTCGTACAAGTATAAAAGTTATATGAAAAATATTCTCTACCTCACACGGCCGATCGAATTGTGCCAGCAAACATTATTTCTTTCCTCTTTTTGGCTAATGGGATTAAGAATGATAAACGAAGTCTCGGAAATACACATAATCAGAGCGCCCGCTTAAGACCGAATAGTGAATGAATATGCATCTCTGATAATGGTGGCACAACATTCAGAGATTCAACACTTCGCTAAGCACACACTTCAAGTATGCGGGCGACACGTGTCCATCAATGCTTCTAAGACTTCGCTAGTGCTTCTAAGACGCTACACGACACTTCTATTAAGTGGGCAAGCATGTCTCTGATAAGTGCTTCAAAGACTTTGCTAGCGCTACGACACTTCGCTATGTGGGTAGCACGCCTCGCAAGATAGTACCGCACCTTCGGATACTTATCGCACTACGCCCTTCTTATTCAAGACAGAGGCCTAGCGTAGCAAATACTTATATGTTTTATACCCGAATAATAAGATACATGAAATTAAATGACAAGAATCAGAATGATGAATAAGAAGTAAGCATAAGAAATAAGTCTGTTTTGTTATGTATTGTACCCTCGAGTACTCCCTGTATATGATATTTGTTCTGAACTCCTATGGGAGATATGAAAGTTTCGTTACAAGAATTATGTACATGAAAACTCTGCTATAGAATTCTATATACGTAAACTCTAACATATGCTTTATGATATATGTATTTTGTAAATGTGGACCACTTCAAGTGGTCATATCTCGCTTCACTAAGCGTAAGCTAAAGACGTGTTTTCATCCCATGCAGTACGCAGGACATCCGTGGCATTCCGCATCAGCCAGGGCCAACACATCTGTAGGAGTCCACCTGATGTAGGTTTCACATTTGGTTTTCTAATGTAAATGTAAAAGTTTTTGTAATAGTAAAAGTTATTTATGTACAAGTAAATGGGACTCAAGAATATGTATAAGACAACTAACCACCACTACGGTGGTGGTATTAAAATTTTCATTTCCTTATGGATTTGTTTATTGAAATGGGCCCACCAATGTCTAAAAAGCAGGTGAATGAGTCCTAGTCCCATGCCACGCCCCCATTCGCCTAAAGTAAGTAGAGCGTGACATTTAGTTAACGATGACAAACCAACTCCTAGTGATGTCTCTTCATCAGACGAGAGGTGGTGAATACCTAAGCCAAGATTTTGATGATTATCTTAAATATTGTGGAATAGTTTCACAATTGACTCCACCATGAACACCCCAATGGAATGGTGTCGCACGGAGAAATAGAACCTTATTAGATACTCTGCCTGATCAATGATGAGTAACCGACATCTTCCACATTCTTTCAGTATGCCTTAAACTCGCCGCATTTCTACTTAATCGCATTCCATCCAAGTCAAGCTTCAAAAGACACCATATGAGATATGACCATGAAGCCTTAGTTTGTCTTTTCTTAAAATTCGGGGGTCAGGAAGCTTATATGAAGCGGTCGACTCGACAAATTAGCACCCAAATCAGATAAATGCCTTTTTTTGGGGTATCCTAAAGAAACAAAAGGATACTACTTTTACAATAGTTCAGAGAACAAAGTGTTTGTTGCTCAAAATGCTATATTTTTGGAAAGAGAGCAAATATCCAAAGGAACTAGTGGGAGTAAAATTCAGCTTGACGCGCGAATTTCGAGTAGCACAAAGAAGCATTGAACCGGTTATGGAAACTCAACAAGTTTCACAAGATGTCGTTGAACCTACACAAGTACCACAAGACCTAAGAAGGTCTAGTAGGATACATCAGAAGCCGAAGAGATATGGATTTCTTGTAACTGACAATCATGATGTCATTCCCATGGATCACGATGAGCCTGCATCTTCCCAAGAGGCCATATCTAGTCCAGACTCCGATAGATGGCTAGAAGTCATGAAATCTGAGATGCAATCCAAGTATGATAATCAAGTTGTATTCTGACGGATCCAATCTAATGGTCTAAAGACTATAGGGTGCAAGTGGTCTTCAAAAAGAAGAATGACATGGATGGCAATGTGCATACCTTTAAGGCACGATTGGTCGCAAAAGGTTTCAAGCAAACACATGGTGTTGATTATGATGAAACTTTTTCACTAGTAGCTTAAGTCTATTAGAATCTTATTAGCCATAGCTGCATACTACAATTACGAGATATGGAAAATGGATGTCAAAACAACATTTCTTAACGAAAAATTTCTTGAGGATGTGTACATGACACAACCAGAGGGTTTTGTCAACTTCGAGAATGTTGAAAGGCGCAAGCTTCGTAGATCCATTATGATTAAAGAAGGCATCTCAAAGCTGGAATTCCTTTTGATGAAGCAATTAAAGTATTTGGTTTTATAAAAAATGAAGATTAACCTTGTGTTTACAAGAAGGTTAGTGGGAGCGCGATAGTTTTTCTAATGCTTTATGTTGATGACATCCTACTCATTGGAAATGACATCCCAGCTTTGCAAAATGTCAAGTCTCACAGTAAGCTTGTTTCTCAATGAAAG
The DNA here is from genome assembly GCA_016808115.1 of Tetrastigma voinierianum. Classification (NCBI taxonomy): domain Eukaryota; kingdom Viridiplantae; phylum Streptophyta; class Magnoliopsida; order Vitales; family Vitaceae; genus Tetrastigma; species Tetrastigma voinierianum. The sequence continues at coordinate 42,863 of JAEQBH010002591.1, read as the reverse complement.
ACTTAGGAGGCAAAATTCTATATTCTAGGCATTAAGATCTATAGAGACAGATTTAAAAGAATGATTAGCCTAAGTTTCCAGCACATATATAGACAAAGTAATCGAATAGGTTCGGGGCGATGCAAACCTAAGAGGATTTTCGCCACGTGTCATGGCATTAGCTCACACTCGTTGTCCAACGATGCAAGATGAGCGAGACCTCATGAGTAAGATTCCATATGCTTCTTCTATTAGTTCTATCATGTATGCCATGATGTGTACTTGACCGGATGTGTCATATGCCTTAAGTAGGACTAGCAGATACCAGTTAGATCCTGGTGAAAGTCATTGGACAACAGTTAAGAATATCCTTAAGTACTTCAGAAGATCTAAGGATACATTCTTAATTTATGGAGGATAGAAAGATTTGTTAGTTTCAGAATGGTTAAGACTGGACAAGGCTTCCAATAACAAGGATGATTTCGTATCAGCCGCTTGTGTTTTGTTTGAACGAGGTGCTATTAGGGTGGGACAAGTCAAAGCAATAATCGCAGCTCGATTCTACTATAGAGGTTGAGTATATAGTTGCATTAGAAGCAACTAAGGAGGCTGTTTGGATCGAGAAGTTCATCACTGGACTTGGAGTGATTCCTAGTATCTCGAACTAGGTGGACCTATTTTGTGATAATAATGGGGCTATAGCACAAGCTAAGGAACCTAGATCACACCAGAGATCCAAACACATACTTAGGCGTTTTCATCTCATCCGAGAGATTGTTGATAGAGCAGATGTCAAGATAAGCAAAGTATCTACTAATGACAACATTGTAGATCCACTAACTAAGCCACTCCCACAAGCGAAGCATGAGAGTCATAATAGGTCAATGGGTATTAGATACATGTCAGATTGGCCTTAGTGCAAGTGGGAGATTGTTAGTGATGTGCCCTAGGGCAATAGTGTAATTGTTATTACTTTCATATTTCAATAATAAAGATGCATTTTTATTATCATCTTACATTTCTAATTTGGTGATTTAATCCATGAATATTTGATTCCACTTATGGTCATCAAGTGTGTGACTTAATAGTAGAACCCTGGACTTCAAATGGAATACTATTCTAAATTGTCCCCGGGTCGCTCATTATCGTGGAGCAATATGAATTAAGACTAGTATGGAGGCTCGACAAATGATCATGCTCCATCGATCATGCATATATGATATTAAGTCACCATAAGTACACAAGCCAGAACATTGTACCGGATCACCCATCATGAGAATACTACATGGATTATGTTGGCCAAGTACTTCTCATCATAATAATGTCTTTTGTCCTCGATCTAACACCACCATATAGGTCCCTTTATATGAAGAACTTGCAGCCACTACGCTTCAACATCATTTGTAATAGTTGTAATACGATTGTATTGACATGTATCAAATCACAGTAGGATGAGGATGAAAGGGATTTATCCTCATTTTAGAGATATTCAGGCCTGTGACATGTGAGACTGAAATTGCGATAGCTATGCTTAAATGAATTAATAAGGGTTATTAATGCGCTTATATTATCGCTTACATGGAGGTCGAGAAAATTGCATGATTGAAACTTTACAAGGGAGACATGGCCCATGACTTGTGTTCAATAGATATCGTGGAGACAAAGGGACTACGACATTTATTATGGATTAAAGCGCAAGCAGCTATCAGACATCCACATAATTTCCGTGGTCATAATGCCTTTACTAGAGGCCGCTACGATCCGTGGGCTCAAATGGGCTGTTCACCGCCAACATTGTGTGCAATCTCCATGTGGTCACACACATAGAATGGGCTGGAAACCAACCTTGGGCCTAAAATTGGTATTTAAACCCAAGGGATCCCTATGCGGATTGATTCATTCTTTTTTTATAATTGGGAGAGGCGGCTAGGGGTTTTCGTGAGACTCAACCCAATGCTAGCACACTCGTTTCTCTATGTTTCCGAAGAAGGCTCGTTTGTGTGGAACAAGGATCTTCCAATGAGAATAAGGTATTCTTCTATCCTCGACCATCTCGACGGACACATGGATCCTCGGGTCGCTAGAAAAAGGCAAAATTTTTAATTTTTCTGTTGTGTATGTATGCTTAATCGCCAGTTGGAACCCAAAACAACCTTCCTTGCATTGGTCAAATAACTGACCATCTGGTGATATGTTGAAGGGATGACCTTCATCGAGTGCATCTAGGCCCAACTTACTATGCAATTGTAAGGCCTAGTCTTTCAATGATCGAGAACAAAACCTTCGTGTGACTACCCCGCCATACGTGAAGCGTGATGTCTCCTAGTGGTGGTTGCAAGGCCGTTGAAAACCAAAGAGGATTCGTCCGAACGACTTCAACATTTGTGAGGAAAGCTTCATTCGGTCAAGGCGCAAATGTAGCAAGTCCGTCGCTCTACCACAGATCTACTAAAGACTCGTGCACATCAAAACCGCTAATATAAAGGGTGAGTACAAGCGCATCATAATAGGGCACAATGACCCTATTCAAGTTTACTGGGGGAAAGGATATGGGGCCGTCTATAGGCTTTGTCTCTTCCCTACTACCCCTTGTGTGGACAATCGCACCCGCTTTGACCATGGTTGCTCTCGGCTTTCCGCCGACGCTTCGATTGGTAATCGATCACAAATCCGCCCCCAAGATATAGTTTATGGTCGACCGACTCGATGGTGGCTACGCCAATTACTACCATTTCATCAGAGTTCAAATTCTCCCCGCGCCAACCTCTCTGATATATCTTCTGAGGTACCCTGCTTTAATTAGTCTTTCTACCAGGAATTTTAGGCTTTGGCACTTGTTGGTCTCATGCCCATGATCTCTGTGATAATCGCATCGTACGGACTGGTATCTTTGATAGGGGTCCGTTTGGATTGGCGTGGGCCATTTGAGAACGCAAGAGGTCGCGAATGAGGGGTAGCACTCTCTCATAGTGATGTTTGTGGGAGGAATTACGTGTGGGCTCCTCTTTTCTATGACTGATCTCGGTCACTTCCATTTTTACTCCCGATTAACCTTCCCTGTGCTCAAAGGCTTTTCCTCTCAAAGCTTACTACTACGGCTTGCTTCGTGATCATGATACCGAGTCACACACTGGAGCAAGTTGTCTTCCAATCGTCGAATATTATTTGCCCGCCTATACAATTCTTCCATTGTGGCTGGCGGGTCTAGAGATAGTGAGTGGAAGAAAGGGGTACATGTGAGCTAAGCTTCTTGAAGTTTCAAGGATCAAGGCCCATCTCAGAACCTCCACCGCCGGATACTGGCTCGAATCCCTGTGAAGTCTTAGTATGGTTTCCTTCTCTCCCTCGCTTATACAATAGTTTGCAACATATTCCGCCCATACCGGAGCAAAGATATTGGGAGATGAATACCGTCCAAAGCTCATCAACGACCAATAATTACGCTTAAGCTTATGAACCAGCTGTAGTGTGACTTTAGTCAGAAGAATTTGCTTAACGCATGGTCATTGCCTGCTCGTGAGTCATTGCCTGGTTATAATGGAGTATGTGATCACAAGGGTCACTAGAACCATCGAACATAACAAAGGTTGGCATGACGAACCCTCGTGATGGCTCGTAATCGAGGACGTGTTGCCCTAGGGGAGAAGAGAGCATGTCGTTAGGACTTCAAATCGTTGTTACATGCTTTATACAGAGCGCAGGCCCTATCCCATAGGCAAGATACATTGGGGGCACAGGCGGCATTACGCCCGCGTGTAATGTAGACACGTTCCCGAGCACTTCATTTGACCGGGTTATGTCCCCAGCCTTTTTCTCGCTCGTGGAATGTGCCACCATCATGCTATCGAATGCCTAGCGATGTGAGCGCCTCAAGACACCCCGCTTTGCTATTTTTTTTTCGAGAGGTCCGCGAGCCGCCCGAGGATAACTCGTCATCCGCCTGGTATCTATGTTGTTAGGGATGACGGCCCTTTCCTTTATTAAGGGTGGTCAGTGCTGGCTCGACCGCTATCTTGCATGTCTTTTTTTCCAAGACTCCGCCTTTCTTCAATCTGGGCCAGTAAACGGTCGTTTTCCCGCTGTAGACATTCGGCGTGATCCTGCAATTCTCTCATATGTTTTGCTTGCTCTTCCTGTTTCTTCTCCATGTCTTGACACTAATGAAGAAATTGATCCTCGGTCGACCTGATCACCAGGTTGCTAGTCATTGCACCTGTGTTAGACATATCAGATGTGGTATGAGAACCGTCACATCGGTGGTGAAGAGTCACTGGATAGCCGGCCAAAGCCAAGTCCCAGCACGCCGACGAGACTTTATTCGATGCCCATGTACTCCGGGGCGACAATTGCTTCGCACCGACCAGCACTACCCGGATCATCCGACCTTTGTGTGGCATCGCCGATGCAATGTAAACTCCGCAAACACGAGGGGGGTCCGATGGTGGTGTGCCGGCCGCCTCTCTGATGATTAAGTCAGTAAAAGGGATGGAGAAAAGGAGAAAGAGAATTAGCGCAGTTGGAGTTGCATACCTTTCCCTTGTGGGGAGTCTTTATGTTTTATACTTGAATTTTCCTTGATTATAGGGAAGATAATCTCGTGATTGTGGTGATAAAATCTCTTCCTTTATCAGAACTAATTTCCTTTACAAGCGATTGCATGCTGGCATCGTAAGGGCTTAGAACTAGAGATCCTGTGGATAAATATCCCGCGAGCGATTTCCTCCCTAATATAGTTATCCATAATTCTCTTTTCATATGTGGTAGGTTGACCGGCTAGGAGACTTGGGATCCTAGACGTGTTCTATAATTCTACCGTCCGATCGATCCCTGCGTGGTTTTAAGATAGCGAGCCATCTTGGGCCGCTTCATGAGGCGGGCTAGGTGGTGGGCCTGTGCTAGTGCTGAGCTTGTTTAGTAGTGGGTTTGGGCCTAAAGACCATGCTACTCACAGTTGAGAAAAATTATCTTTGTGGTTGGGCAATGTCGTTGAATCTCGAATATAGTACTTGTAGATTCGAAAGGCTAACCATAAGACTTATATCGTTTTGTTTATCAAGAAATCAGGTACGCTTGTGGTTTCACTTTAGATTATAAAATTTGATGATTTGGTATGGTTTTAGATGTATTAGTAATAATATTTTTGGTCACAATGGTTGACTAAAATTGTTATCAAAGACAAGGACGATTTCCAATGAGAGGTTAAAATATACGTTTAATGATGTTGTTGTTGGTTTCTAGCTGTTAGCAATCAACACGGCTTATTTATAAAACTATATGATGGAACTTTCCGTTCCATGCTGAAAAAGGGGAGGATGAGCTTTGAAGAGTGACCAGGAGCGGTAGGGCTGGTTGGAAAGCGCGGGAGAGTTTGAAATTATTCGTGGATGAGCTGAAATACCAATAGAGCACAAGATTAAAAGTAAGAATCAAAGTCAACTCAAAGAAGATAGTTATTTCATAAGAAAATTGTTATGATCAATCACACAATAATAAAATACAAAAACAAAGAAAAATTATCAGTTTTACATGATAACCTTTATGAGAAAAAATCATGAGAAAACTTCACTATGAATATGAGAAAAATATAGGGTATAACAGAATAGAGAATAAATACTAATATATTAATATGAGGAAAATACCCAAACAAAAAAATACAGATCCCTATTTTTTTCTCAACTATTTTTTTCACAAAAGTCGAACTATGGCTACCGCATAAGCCAAACCACCGGTCATAAAATAACAAAAATATAAAAATTAATTTGTATCATTTTGTAGCATTAATTAATATAAATTAATTTTGTATCATTTTATTTATAAATTATATGATTTTTAATGTAATAAAAAAGCTATCTACACCCCTTCCTACGAAGAAAAAAAGATGGAAAATATTTCACAAACCAGGGCAGTTATTATTATTATTATTATTCATTATTGATTATTGATATTCTCTTAAAAGAGAAACTGCCTATGGGCTTACAGCCCTTACCATAACATTTTTAAATCACTCACTACCTTCCCCACATCAAACATTCAAGGGATCAATGGAAGAGAGCTGTCTCTTCTCATAAACAACAGCTTTATACAAGGCGCCATGTAGAAGCTCAATGACAAGCTTGTAATTGATGCCATTCACAACCTGAGTCTCTCCATAGATCACTTTAAGAAAATTGAACTTCTTCCCTGCTTGGCTATTGTGTACTGTCACAGCGAATTCACCGAGCTCTTGCACGTGCGGGTCGTTGATGTCCTTGATCGGAGTATACCCGCCGGGCAAATTTTCTTCCGCGGCGGTAGAGACACCGATGAGGAGAAGTAGAGTGGCGAACATGAGGAGGAAAAGACGGTATTGCCCCGACGCCATTGTCGTCTATTTTTTTAGTTTTTTCAGACAGATTATTGTTTTTGGAAGAGTGGCAAGGAGAGGTAGGTGGTGGGTTGGATTTATAGTCGTAGAGAGTTTGAAACTATCCATGGATTTTCTAGAAATTACCAATAGGCCACAAGATTAAGAGTAAGTATAGAAGTCAGCTCAAAGATGATAGTTATTACATAAGAAAATATAAAAATTAATTTGTATCATTTTGTAGCATTAATAAGTCTTCTTACCTTAATAAATAAATAAAACAGTAGAAATTATAATATAATGATTAATAACTGGATGAGAGATGCCTTAAACTTGGTTCAAGTGATAAAATGATGGAAATGAGTTACAACGAAATATCGAAAAGTGAATAGAAAAAGAAGAAGTGATAGACATAATTGTTGGTTGTGCAATATCCCATAACTTTGCTTCACTTGAAGAAAAATTTAGAGATAATAAGATGTTAAATGACCAACTCTCCTAAAAGTTCTCGCCAGCATTCGGTTTAATACGACATCACGCTCAACACCCTCCTCACGTGTTACCGCGCCCCCCATAACCGTGCACGGAAGAGCCAGTCCATTATGGACTTTCAAATAACATAGGATTAAATTGCAAGAAGAGGATTCAACCTAGACTCCTCGCCAAACCAAGTTCTCCGATACGTTAACGACCAACCTCCTAAGTTCTCAAGTCATAGGATTTTGCTTAATACGAATATCACGCTCAACACCCTCACGTGCATACGGCCCCATACCCAAGCAGACGCGAGAGCCCGCAGCCCATTACACTTTCAAATAAACATCAGGATTAAATTGCGCGAGAGGATTCAACCTGTGGACCTCCCGCCAAACCAAGCTCGATACTACGTTAACGACTAACTCTCCTACTTAAAAAAAGCCTCAAGTCAGGTGATTCGTATTAATACTAATATCACGCTCAACATAAGAAGTTACAATTATTACTAATTAAAAATAAAATATGAAAGGAAATTAAACAATGATGTTTTTCTATTATTTTCCGTTATTGCAATGTTTAAGAAATTTATAATTGATAAATAATTTTAAATTAATATATTGAAATCATTAATTCATAGTGGTATTTTTCCTTCCAACCAAGACCAAGTTCCCCTAAATGCTTTCTTCGATGGACAGAGACGAGCTTGAAAAAGACATCATTTATACAAATAATGGCTTTGCAAAGCAATCACATTCTACATTAAATAACATTTTATGAATTGAAAATCTCAAAAAGTAGCAATCACATTCTACATTAAATAACATTTTATGAATTAAAAATCTCAAAAAGTTTAATAAGTTAAAATTAAGTTAATATTTACGAAAGTTATGTTTTTATTAGCTAAAAAAGCTTAGAAAAAGAAAAAGAAAGTTAAAAGAAAATGAAAAATATAGTTAATTTTTTTTCTTCTCATTAGTCTCTTTTATTAGTTGAATTATTATTTACAAAATGATAATATCACCATGTTTTTTTGTCTTTCAAATCATCAATGCCTTTCTAAAAAAAATAAAGTAAAATATTAACAAATAAATCCTTCTCTAGGCACTATAAAAAAAATGAAAGTAATTATGCTTTTTTACATGTAAATGAAAGCAAATGATGACACTTTTCTAAACCATTATTTCTTAAACATGTTATTTTATGTGTTATTCAGCAATGACGCTTAGACAAAAAAACGCCATTATTTGTAGTATATGGATAAGGAGTTCTTTTTTTTTTTTTGGAAAGCTTTAATACAATGTAGTAAAGAAAGAATTTTCTAGAGTATGTTTTAATAAGGAGTTCTTGAGTATGCTTCTCAGATAAAAGAAAGAAATTTCAAGTAGTGGTGGGTCTAATTAATTACCCCCTTGAAAACGGTGATGGTAGTGAATCACGACTCCATTAATATTATATACAGATGTGCTAACTCCACTACAATATGGTTCTAACTGTTTAACAACAATGCTATATATTACTATTGGTGCTGAATTTGTTTGTAGTTATCAATAAGAAATTTTCATTTTTATTCTAAAAAATTTATATACATAGATAGGTATTTTATCCAAGTATAAGGTTGCGTTTAGTTCTAAGAAAATACAGAGGCTATAATTAGTTTCCTGAAAATTTGAGGAAAAATGTAAATGAGAGAAAATAGAGAGGAAGAGTAAAATGAAGTAAAAATGCAGTCTGAATATTTTTATTTACTATTTTGAACTTATCATATTTATTTTAACTCATTAATATAAACACCCTAATATTTTAAAATATCATATTTAAACAAACAGACCCTAATGTTTCGCAAACAATGACAGTTATTGTTATTGATTAGAGATAATATTCTCTTAGAAGAGATACTCTGCCTATGCAGCCAATGCAGCTACAATGATATTCTTATTTTACTCGAATCCCAGTCCCAAGTCAATCTAGTAGCAGGGACTTAAAGGAAGAGAGACTTCTGCTCTCCCAAACATCTACCTCATACTTCGTAAACCTCAAAATGTGGACATGTAAATATAGAAACAAATAAATGACCATGAGTTAGAAAAGGTCTATATTGTACACAGATTCAAATGATTGTGCTTCAAATTTTAAAGATATAATCATACTCAATTTTGAAGATTATTACACTTTCCAATCCATATTTGTAATTATTTGGTTAGTAGCCTTTTTTCATTAAAAAAAAACTGTTTGTCACAGTTGAAGGAGAAGGAGACGGAAAACAAAAAATCAATATATTAGGGTAACGTATATATAGTCCATATAAGGGAAAATAAAAAGACCAAAAAACCATACTATACATATATATTTCCTAACTCTCCCTCAAGATGGAGCAAACACATTTTGCATACACGGCTTGGAACAAAGATAAGAAAAAACAGCTTTAGGCATTCTCTAGGTGAACAAGTCTCCTAAGTGCCCGACATACCGAATATATAGATTGCAAATTTCACCTTTCATCACTTTCTTAGTAAAATGACTGCTCACTTTAGTGTGTTTCATTCTCTCATGATATGCAGGGATTCTTGGTACGCATAACTACTTGACTGTCATAAAGCATGATAAGTGGCTCATTGAACTTCACATGCAATTCTCACAACAAGTTCTTAATCCACTTCAACTCACATGCAGTATGTGCCATACCTCTATACTCTGCTTCTGTAGTCTATCTAACAACTACAACTTGTTTCTTACTCCTCCATGTAACAAGATTTCCTACAAGAAACACGTAATATTCGCTAGTTGAACTCTTATCTTTCTTTGAACTAACCCAATCTACATCAGAATAACCAACAATATCTATTATGCTTCCTTTCTGCAAGAAAATCTTCGTTCAAGTATCTCAACACTTTCAGAAAGTGGTCCTCAGAATTAATCGCTGAGATCTTATATTGACCGGCACATTAACCTGTAAAAGTTATGTCAAACCTTAGCACTATAATAGATTAGTTTTCCAATCACGCTCTTGTACCTCTTAGTATCTTCAAACTTAGGACTCTAAGTATCATCTAAAACAACATTTTGATCCATGGGTCACCCAATAGATTTAGCACATATCATACTCGGGGTGGTTAACAAATCCTGAATGTATTTCTATTGCGTTAATACTGCTCCTTGCTTGCTTCTAGCAACTTCAATCCCCAAAAAATAGCGCAACTACCCCAAATATTTTGTTTGAAACTATAGCTTCATATACTTCTTAACCTCTTCAATTCTTGCTAGATCACCCCCAAAAACAATTATATCATCCACATAAACCACATGAACAACAATACCTCTAGTAATTGATTTCACAAGGACTAAATGATCTGAATAACACTGGATAAACCCAACCTCATTAGGACTCCACTTAGCTTATCAACCAAGCTCGAGGGGGTTGCTTCAACCCATATAATTCCTTTTTCAATCTATAGACTAGATGTGTCTCCCCTTGAACAATGTGTTGGAGCATATTCGGGATATATGACAAAACTCCCAAAGAAGCATGGGATGCGCTTGCAAGTAATTTGTTCTCAAGGAAGAATGACACGAGGCTTCGCCTCGAATGTTGAGTTTTTATCAAGAGCACAACTCGACATGACTGCCTCAATACTTCCACAAAGTGAAGATGTCAGGAGATTTTCGAGTTGGATCCACGTGCTCTAATCTGGGAAACCAGATGCAGAGTAATCATCCGCTTTGAAGCACTAAAAATTCGTATACTATCAAAGACAAGGATGGAAAACTAATCATCACTTGTTGAGTTTGAGAATGCGCGTGTCGGGCAAGAACATCGCTAAGCAAATAGGGGGAGTTTCACTAAAAAGTGAAGAGGAAGCACTATATGCCAATAAAACCAGGTAGAATTCAAAGTAATAAGTTGTAGCTGGGTGTAAGAGAAATGATGATAAAACAAAAAGTGATCAAGGTGAAGGGAGTTCTCATACAAAGGGATCTTCGAAGATTCATGGCAAAGGGATGGGAAGGGGTTACGGGAAATCCAGATTCAAATCTTTGTAAGAATAATGTATTACAAGGTAATATGCAAAGTGAATAGATATAAAAAAGATGTAATTTAAAAAAGGCTATTTACATCCTGTTACTTCTAGTTTACCATCAGACAATTACTACATTGTATTTTTGTGGTAGAAAAGTTTTAAAGAAAAGTCTCTAATGACAAACTGGATTCAGGTTTTGCAAGATAGAGTGTGTATAATCTTCTTTGAGTTGAATTCCATATTTATCATTTTACTCGCCTTTCAAAATTTCTAGAAATTCCATCGTCCACGCAAGCCTAAACTCGCATGCCTATAAATCACCCTTTATCAATTGGCTCACCTTGCTCGCTTCCAACAATGTACTACAAAACACGAATCAAAATTGTCATTAGTACTTTTCTTTTAAAACTTTTCTATGCAAAACATAAAATATAAATATTCATGATACTAGCGTAAAAACCAGAAGTAGTAAATGTGAGTACCGTGGTCTTTAAACCTAGACCCACTACTCGATAGGTCTAGGACTCGCTTTCGCCCAGATATCATGAAACGCCTGTGCCCACTTACCATTAAAACTAAAGGAACTAACTAGACATGAAAGGATTAAATCTTATATGAGAAAGCCAGAGTGTCCTATTATAGACTCACTTCATGGCGGCCCGTTTAGGGTTTCAAGTCCCCCAGTCGGCCACCCTACCGCGTATGGGACGTTCCTTATGGATAAGCATACGAATGCGGAAAATACGCAAAAAGATGTTGCTCCAGGGTTATTGGTTTTAGTCCTTATTTTGAATCTGATATGATGGGAAGGCAGTTTATCCTAAGGATTTTATTCCTAAAATCAAAGGGAGATTGGCCCGAACCACGCCTATCATCGAGGAGATCATGGTAGGACATTGGCCCGTAAAAAACTTTATGCTTTTTCTTCTCCGTTTTCTTTGAATTAATCGCCGGAGGGTGGCTGTGTCTACCGCCGCCCGGATCCACTTTACCCGGAGTTCTTACATTGCGCGATGCTTGAAGGTTTCAATGATCAAGGTAACAACAATTGGCGTTGTCTGTGGGAAACAAACAAAAAGTCTCGTCGCGGGCTATCTGAGTTTAGCTCCGATAGTTGTCCGGTAGCCAACATCCGTAGACCTCGTCGATTCCTTCTTCTTCCACATTTTGAGCTGTTTTTGGGCGTCGCCAATGTCAAGCATTCTAATGAACCAATCGCTGAAGATCAGTCTCGTTGGCGTCGAGATAAAAAGGAAAGCGGGGAGGCCGTAAAGGCGGATGAAGGTTACAAGGCCATGCCGAACATTTGCAGCGGGAGAATGACCAATTGCGGACCCAAATAGAGAAAAACCACGATCTTGGAAAAGAAGTACAAGATAGCGGTCGAACTGCACATCTAATCACCTGCATTAAATGAAAGGATCCCATTGTCCCTAACGATGTCGATACCCTAATAGATGATGAGTTGTCAGCGGGTAGTTCCCCGTCTTTGAGTCCTCGCGGGAAAAGGATGCTCGAGGAAGGACAAAGACTAAATTGTGAGGCCTTATCTGCTGCTTCCGGTGAAGTGCGATTAGTGGCTCTGAGACGAGGAGAGAGGTAGATGGGAGGTGGAACCCATTAGTTTGGGCCCACAGGAACACGTCGATTATTACCAATTACATTGCAGCAGTATTGCCAGCAACGATGCCACCGATGCGTTTGTACATCTTTATTTGGTGCTGGACCCAGCGTTCTACATGCGCCTATAACCGCTTGGATTGCGAGACTTCGATGACATGCTCTCTTCTTACAGAGGCGACCGTTCTTGACCTGATCTGGTAGTTTGTCATACCGGCTTTCACGATTTGATGGCCCGCACTAACCCTTACGATCACTTATGCTCCACTCTGTGGGCGATGATTTTTAACGCTTGATAACTTCTGACTATTGTGCAAAGGATTTTCGGCTAGTTTAGAGGCTGCGTTTAATACAGTTCCTGACTCCCCACATGCTTTCAGTAAACTTGTTTCAATGAATTATAGGCGACATTAGATATCCGTATCTTTGTTGATTGTGACCGAAGGCATGGAAAAACTCTGCCCATGGTCTCTCAGCGGGAGAAGGATCTGCCGAGAGTTCACAAGGATGTTGGGGCAAGCCGTCTAGCAGATAAAGTCGTATAACATGGATGTAGTCCTCCAAAACTTTAGGAGAAGGTTTAGGCCATCTACTCCATTCTTCTAGTCATTATCTTTAGATCTTCCGAGACAATGGAAAGATTTATTACTGGGACAATGGAAGAGATTATCGATTTGAGCGGATGAATAGCAATATTTAGAGACAATATCCAGGTGTAACAACCTATGGGTGTCATGAAATTCTGAACTACTAGTCGAAGCTGGTGATTGGGAAAAGCCATTGGGATCCGAGGAAGGTTAGAGCAAAGGCGGCGGTCCTGCATTGATCATAGAAAAAAAAAAAAGACTCCGCGGTCGCGCTAGACATCTCTTGAGATATTTTCTCGTTCCACGACTTACGAGTTTAAATGGCGTCTGTGATCCGAAGGATCTCTCGAAAAGCAAATCTTGCGGTGCGGTCTCCTTAAGCATTGGCATGAGGCGTAGGCTGTAACCTAAAGTTCTGTGAAAAAGTTGATACCAGCGGGACACCTAAGGAGGTATATTCGAAGGCACGACATGAGTGGAATTAAGGCAAGCTATGGGCGAGAATCGGCGGTCTTATGATCACATGCGAATCCGAGACCCACCATAAACTATCTTTGGGCTGCCGTCGCGACTAGTATTAGTCGACGCTATGAGAGCTCTTAGGCTACCGGTTAAGGCCAAGGTAAATGCCATCCATACGGTAGACATGACCGCCAATAGATGACCCGTATCCTTTCCTCTTGTCAACGAATAAGTTATTGTGCTGGCTCATGATGCGCATTGCCCACATATATTAATGGTTTGATATTGCCTGGGTCGCGATGAATGCGCGGTGTGGCGGACTTATTTACGCTGCAGCGCCGAATGACTTCGCCGATCGCCTTCTGGGAATGTCGCGCTCCGGGTAAAAACGGCTGATCACTGTGAGTTTTGTTCTCAATTGTCGAAGATTTGGGGCCTTACAATGCTATAATAGGGCGGGCTTGGCGCACTCATTAAACTATCGCTAGCCTACCACGAGGCGATTGACTATTGACTAACGTTATGCAGATTAACGCTTTGCATGATCATTAGCCACATGACAATGTTATCAACTATCTGTACAGGAACAGAGAGGGGAGAAAAGCTCTAAAAAGACATCCCCTCGAAGATCAAACCTCTGTTTGTAAAGCGTCAGTTTAACCGCTTCCCCAGATAGGGGAGGAAAAGCGGTCTCTGTTGTGGACCCTTATGAAGAAACATTAGAAGGCCGAAAAAGTTCACTTACATCGGTTCTCTCACAGCCAGATGAAGAGAGGGACGGAGTTCAGTAGGTACTCTTGAACAACGCCAGATCCTCTATTAACTGGGCACTCATATATAGTTAGGGATTTAACCTGGTGACTCTCTGTGGAGACTCAGTTATTATCCACTATGGCCAGGCCAGTGCAGAGGCAGAAGGCAGGCGTTTCACTAATCCATGTGGTCGTTTAGATAGAAGTAGACAGCTTATTGAGACGGGTTTCATTAGAAGTGTTTTGAATAGCTAGCCAACGTAGTGGTGGTTCCAAGAAAGGAGGGTGCAGATGTGCTGGATTGCATTTAATATGCCGCAGAAGAAACATACCTAAAGATAAACATACCACGTATGAACCAGATGTTGTTGTTTGTTTGTGCACGGAATCACATCATTTAGACATTCTCAGATATCATGATTCCTATATTTTGAAGTCACAGTAAAGAAAAGCGACCTTCAATACACCTCCACGGGCTATATTGTTACAATGTGAGTGCCTTTGGCTTGAAAAAATGCAGGAAGCAACTTATCGGAGGTTGGTGACTAGATTTTCAGATATTTTAGTAAACCATGGAGATATATCGATATTGTGCATTGAAATCTAAGGAGCGCTTCGACCACCTTCAAGCATACCATAAAAGCCCTTTGAGTTATTGTGAAGATGACGCTAAACTCAACCCTTTTAAAATCATGTGTTAAGGAGTCAATTATGGCAAGTTTTAGGCTTTATGGTGACTGCAGAAGCGTAGAGGCCAATCTGATAAACTCAAGCTATAAATGGACTCGAGCTCCCTCTACTTCGGAGAAAAGGAGTCTGACAAGCTGACTAGCCATCTGGTAGCTCTCGGGCTGTTTCATATCCATTTCTGGAGACCAGGTCCATTCTTTTTCTTCCACTGCTTTAAGAGGAGCCGAACATTCTAGAGATGAGAATCGACCAAGCAACTGCGGTGATTAAACAATAACTTACTATGATGCCCCAATCCTGGGGTGTCTCGTTGACAATCTATCAACCCGCGGAATACTCGTGGATGTCTAGATGTGACACCTCAAAATGGGCATGATCTGCATGAGATACGAAATACAACTGTCTGACATTTACAACGACCACACGGGTCCACGTCACAGTAAAAATGGCTTGGCAGCATTAAAGTATTTTCTCAAAATATATTAACTATATAACAATAGTTCAGAGTTATTACATTACTCTTAACCAAAACATATATCAAAATTTAGAGTTTTAATACATGTTATACAAAGTGATACGAAAACTATAAACCGGTTTTCTTCTGGCGCGAGCGCTAGTGAGCGCCGTCCTCGCACCGCTCTGTGCTGAAAGACGTCCCTGACAGGTGACAATGCCTAGTAGGTGATAATCTCCTACAGCGTTGCCCTGGTTACATCTCGCCAGCAATGATCCGCTCAATAATGCAGCGATCTATGAATGCGCTGATCCCGTATCATAAGGTCCTCCTGACTCCGGGCGCCTGTTAATGGAAAAATACGGTTCAAAACAAAAGGTTTTGTTCGAAAACACTACGGTTGGTATGCGGACTACACCAAACGTTAAATTTACGGATCATTTTCAAAACGGTGGTGACGCCGGATGTTTATTGGATACTCTCAGGCAATTCACGAAAATCTTCATAAATTCACTTTGTGGTTTTCATTTTCTTAAATTTTCCAACTTATGTGGCACTCCACACCTACCATCTAGGGTGCCCCGGTGCATATGGAATATATTTTGAAAATTCCAAACAATTCATGCTAATATACTTTACATGTATATATTAACAAAAATTAATTCACATAATTCATGTTATTCAATTCACAATCAATAACATAAAATTAAACTCATGAATGCAATTAACAAATCCAAACAATTCATTTTAGATCACCCAACAACATAAAAATCACACAACATATCCATTGAACGGTAGAACCCTAGGCTCGGTCTTTGTTCCACGGCCTGCAAATAGTAATTTTCTCCGCTCCGGTTCCAGATTTTGAGACCAATATCACGGTCATTCAGGCCTCTTCAAATCCCCGTCATTAAATGGCTCTTGGCTAAAGAATAAACCAAGTAGAGAAGACCCCTACCTCTTAGGTTATAGAATCACAAATGATTAATACGAGTAGCCCTTGCCGCGTAGAACAACTTTGCTTCTGTTTGAAGAAGCCAGACGGTCCGACGATCGAAATCTAGAGAGAAGTCACTCTTTCTCTCTCAAATCTGAAATCCACCTCTTGTTTCTTGTGGAGAAAGAAGGTGCCTTTTTGTCATATTTATAAACTTTCCAATAATTCCATCCTTGTCCCTTAAGTTTAACTAACTGACATTAGACATCTGGTAAATTTCATCTCCATCATCTCACTAATCATGCAACTTATGTGTCACATGGGTACATGTAGTAGGTGACTTTGTCACATCACATGTCTCTCTACAAACGTCACAAATGGCCTGGATATGACATTAGGTCAAATTATCTGAATTTGTTGAGATAACGTGACTAGATTTAAGCCCCGAGCGATTGACGGTGAAGTTCGTTTCATCATCCGAGATCTAGAAAAATTTTGGATTTTGGCCGAAATTACAATTTTACCATTTTTCAGAAAAAAATTAGAATTTTCTCGGGTTTTACATTCTCCCCTCCTTAAAAAAATTAAATTCTGTATAATCTGTTTAAATCACATTATATGAACCTTTTCTATGTTTATATAAATTAGTCATTCAAGCATTAAACAACTAAACCCACGTGCCTTCATCCCTAAATGAAGGGATAGGTGGCCAGCGTCGTGTCCTCGCTCCCATTTACACTCTCCCTCCGCGATTAATCTTTGCCATGTTTTACTCATAACTCATGATCTTATTATGAGGCCACAGTCTGACATCCATAATGCACTTTCCTCCTCGAAGGTCCCATTAGTGTGTCAACCTCAATCTCTCCCCGATCCTTAAATGAGAATTTGGATCTGGGTGTACCTTGAACATGGAGCAGTGAAATACCTCGTGGACACTGACATCTTTTGGTGACCAGCAGGTGTCACGGCAGTGCCTACCCTCTAGAGTATCTTGAGGGCCCGTGAACCTCAAGCGATAGCTTCACCGGCTTGCGAACACGACCCTCCTCTCTTAGGCATCAACAGCCGAGAAGGCGTGATCCTGACCTCGGAACTCTAAGGGTTCGGCGATCATACATCGACATAAGCTCTTCTAAACCACAGCAGAGAAGAAAGGCGCCATTAATCAAGCTCGCGCTTCTGAGGTGTCAAAGCCGTTAGAGCTCTCCCTCGCGCCAGGTCCGACATATCGGTGATTTGCACCCAGCCTCTCATCTGATACCTCATGTAGTCATCTGTATACTTGCTTGAAGGCGTTTGTTGTTGTGGCGAATTCACGAGGAGCAGTCTCTTCCCGGCTATATGATCTAGGGCCTTCTCAAAACATATCCTCCCCAACACACAGTATGGTCCTATCACCACTAACCATCATTCTGCACGTAGGTGGAAGTTCCTACTCATGTGACAGTGTGCCTGCTTCTTGCAAACTCTCAAGAAAATTTTACTACACTAAACCTCGGGTCTCTATCAGGCCACCCCATGGATCTTTGGTAATCCATGTGGCTAGGACTATCTCTCGAATGTACAATCGCAGAATCTCTCCAATGTGAAGGTCATCCATACGGCTAGAAAATAGTATGCTTCATGGTGGATTGATACATGCCTCTAGCATCATGTGTCTGCGATTGTTCGTGCTGGTGATTAAATCCATGTGACGGTGCCACACTTCCACTCGGCCACCTCAGTAGCTGGCGTAGCCCCTGCGGCTACGGTGCTCAGCCTTAACCCTGCGACTATGTGAGATGTATCGTCAGACAAAGTCCCTACGATGTCTGCTACATTTCCCTCCGGTAATCTGTGATGAAGAATCTGTACATCTTGTGCCACAGGATTGATGATGATGATGAGAACTGAGATCTCTCCTCTCAAAATGATTAACTAGAGACCACTACCGAATCCTGCATGCGAAGACTACCATGTGGCTGATCCGACCACTTGTCACTGTCATCGACGCCCTTTCGTTACCTTGATAGACACTATCTCCCGTCCTGTCCACAGGACTCGATCCCACTCTGCTTATGAGCGGGTGGCCAAACCCCAGCCTGCTGAGCCTGCTGGCGTTCCATATTGGCGTATTGATCTCGAGCATCAGCCATTCTCGGGAAAATTTATATTGGCGGTATACGTGACTTAGATTAGTGCATCAGCACTGTTTGCGCCGGGATGGGTAAAGCAGTGATCATAATCTCTGGAACTCCATCCATCTGCGTTGCCTCATATTGGGGTCTAGCTGTGAAGAAAATATATTTAGGACTTTATGGTGCGGGCACACCTCAGCTGTTTCGCCGTATAAATAGGTGACTTAAATGTTAGGCAGAGGCTTTGACATGACCTCATGTCATGTGTGGGAGTCAATTGTGCTCATGATTATTCAAGTTGGCGGAACCATAAGCTATTACCCTCCGGGGTTACATCAGTGCGGCCAGTTACAGGTACAGGGCATCATAGCCTGCTTGTGTACCTGCCACTGTGGGACTATAAGATAGACAATAGTGAGCCCCTCCTTCTCAACTCCTAGAATGCCTCCTGTGATCATCCCAATCAAACTTGACCTCATTCCGAGTCAATCTTGGTCATAGGTGCCGCTAATCGGGAGAAATCCTCAATGAATCTCCTGTAGTACCCAGTCAATCCCAAGAAACTACGTATCGAAGGCGGACTCTCTCACTAACCACATCAAAGCCTCGACCTTCTCTAGGTCCGCTGACACCTTGGAAGATGTTTGACACCGTGTCCGTCACTGGTGGCCAGCAGCTGCGGAAATTGGTATAGTTGATGATCTCGGCAAGCGTAAAAGCGATCAAGTGATCCTCATTATCCATCCGGTGGGGCGGAATCAAAAATCTCATCTGAGACTACCGAACTCAAAGCCTGAATCAGATGGGTTAAGAATAACACCGGGATCATGAATCTTCGCTGACGTTAAAGTCGTCAAGGCATCGCGCGTCAGGTGCTGCGTCATAAAGGCATCGCGGGACGCTCATCTGCCTCGCCATGGGCGGAAGTGACAACTGGTCAGAGATCTATCTTGGAAGTAGACTTGCGCTCCTCTCAACTTCAGTCAAATATTAATTCAAATCTCAATGGGTACGATTCTTGACGTAACCCTATTCAGCATGATGATCATTACATAGTCGAAGGGTCTTGTCTTTCTTCTTTGCAAATAGAACCAGGAGGCACTCTTGGTGAATAACTCAGATCATAATGAGCCCCCTTGTTTAGTAGCTCATGTAGCTGGACTCTGAGTTCCTGCAACTCAACTGGTGCCATCCTATACGAAGTCATAAAGATGGGCGAAGTACCAGGGTGTAACTTGATACCGAAGTCTACAACCCTTTGCGGAGGCAATTCAGACGAAACCTGTCAGGAAAAACATCCTCCTTACTCATGGACTACGAGGTAGATCTAAGTCTAGGTCTCACCTCGTCCTTTAGGGTAAGGCTTTGTGACCCACTTGACTCCATGACCACTTGGACTCTTACATGATGCGGGGCAAAAACTCTGCGCCTCATAAAATTGTTTGATGATCATGCATATGGCGTAGCCCTCTTAAGTGACAATCGATACTTGACTCTGCAGTGGTACATTGTGATCATCAGGGATGACATCGAACTCGACATGTCATGACCCTCGGGTCCCACTTTGTGAGTAAGTCAGGATCATAACTCACAACCCACGACATATCATTACATCTGGCCTGATCTGGAAGAGCTCACATACAAAACCTCAGGCCTCAACCTCTAAACCCAACTCTATCTGTTGATCTGTGATAAATGAATCGGCACCAGGAATCAAAGCAGCCTCTTGCCCGCGGGAGATGTAAAACGTACCGTATAGCGGGCGTCTGTTGACTGGCTAGTGGTGTGATAATGAACCCACATTTTTGAACTCCACGATATCCACACTGTGGGCCTCGTCCTTTGCCTCGGCCCTGCTTTTAGCCTCTTTGGCTTGCACATGGAAGGTGCACAATGCGGCTCCATGGCCGATCTCGAATCTGCGGCAGTCTTGCATTTTGTGGAGGAATATCTTTATGTCTCTTGTCCACCTTGTGGAATTCTGGCTTGTCTGAAATAGGATCCACATCTCTGGGGGCAATCCCTCCTCCTATGTCCAGACTCTTCCTTCAATGGTAGCACACCATGCTTCAAACATTTGGGCTCCCCCAGTCTGTCCACGGCGGGACCAACTATAACTCTGGAACCCATGTGAATTAGAAGCCTTCTACTTCTTCCCTGAACTGAAGAGGTTGATCTCCTCTCTTTTATAACACCCGCATCGAGTGCTTGAGCATCCTCTGATCTACATTAATTCGCCGTGATTGACTGCTGAGTCCATGTCACGCCAGTGAGTCCTCACCGCAATCCCGAATGACCAGCGTTTATTGCCGATATCTGACCTTGGCCGTAATACGTGGCGCATGATCGATAGCAAAGCGGGCTAACTCCGTGAATCTTAGCCACGTACTCGTCAGTTCCTGGTTCTACCGCTGACCATAGGAACTCCACGAGCCTTCTCGTAATCGACGATTAATAGGAAAATACTTGCCCATGAAAAGATCATGGAACTCTGCTCAAGTCATTACCTCTAGATCTCTAGAGGTCTTTGCCCAGTTCCACCACACTTGGGCCTCACCCTCTAGTTCGAATGCAGCTAGTCGATCCTGCAGTTGTATGGGCGTATCCATGGCACTCATTACCTTCTGACTGTATGAACCAATGTGGCGCTGCCGGATCTTCTCGCATAATGTTGGGGATGATGCTGTGAACCTCGGGGGTTAGCGGTTCTCGCATTTCTCACTTTGCACTAGCTGTGCATTAGCGACGCCGTCTCGACCTCAACAAAAGCTGGCGGTGAATACGACGTGTTTGCTGGCTGGCACCTCGATGGACTGACCTACGTCCTCTCATGACTAGCCATCTACACATGTCAAATGGCGAGTTAAGTTTGCGCAACATCTCT
Organism: Tetrastigma voinierianum; assembly: GCA_016808115.1. Lineage (NCBI taxonomy): Eukaryota > Viridiplantae > Streptophyta > Magnoliopsida > Vitales > Vitaceae > Tetrastigma > Tetrastigma voinierianum. The sequence goes on along the minus strand of JAEQBH010002591.1, from coordinate 21,542 downwards.
AAGGTGGCCATTCTCCGGACACTATTCTGCCATGTTTTTCCTGCTGTCTGCTTTGCAAAGAATTGTTGCTTCTTTATTTTTTGAAAAGCCTTGTGAATAGTGCTCGCAAACGGTGATCCAGCGGTGACTCAAAAAACGATTGCGGGTCAAAACTTGAGCTGATAGTGCACACCCATGGCCCATCGCGTGAACGCCTGGCGCGATAATCGGGCCCGATGCGCGCAAGCGGCTGTGTCGTGGCGGCGCCTTTGGGCTATTGTCGTGGTCTTCACCGGCGCCTTATCTTGGTGAGCCGGGCCGTGTCGTGGGTGTCGCGACGCGTGTAGTGTCATAGGGCGTAATGTACGTTACGTTCTTGTGTCGTAGACCCCACGGTCACAATACAAAGTTTGTCGCCCAGCAGGCCCTAACTGCGCCGTGTCGCATGTCTTGCAGCTTGTCGCGGCTCCCTCGATGTCATGCGGAAAAATTAGTCGTATCGCTGTGGTCGTGTCGCGGCGCTATCATGAACTCAAGGCCCGCCCTCATGATCTGCAACATTTATATCGCGACTCCCCGCTAGCGACGCCGCATGTATTGCCGCCTGCCTTTGCGTGGGGCGGCCGTGTGGCCCTGCGGCCGTGTTGTGGGGCGTGTCGCGGGAGCCTCTAGCGATATCGTAGCCCCAGGCGCATGGCACATGTCCTGGCCAGTCATTGCGCCTTGACTGGTGAAAATGGGCGATAGCCCATCGGTCTACTGCTAATTTTTTTCATCATTTCATTTTTCATTTGTTCGGCTATTGCAGAGACCACAAAAAATCTATTCCGTTATATATTACACATTATAATGTCTGTTTTTGTACAAAAATTCGAACCTAGATCCCCGTAGCCGGACCTCAAGGACGGTAATTTTCATTACATTAAAAATTATATAACTTATAATTAAATACTGTACTTATTAAAAATTATAGGATTTTAGATAGGGTGTTTATAACCATTACTGTTTTCACGGTGGTAATTAATTAGAGCCACATAGCTTCTTGAAATTTCTTCCTTGCTCTCCAACAAGTCCAAATAGTTCCCAGCAGACACTTTCTCTGCCTATACTAATGGTGACCTCCTCTCTCATCCTTCTATCCATAGAAGCCAATTGGGCACTGCATTGCACTCTGCGTGGCTTTGCTAATCAAACTTTCTTGGAATTACAAAGATATCAAAGGGACATCCTCAAATCTAGCATGCATGTAAATTTCATTTTTAAAAAACTTTAAAACTTCATATTTGGTATTATTAATATTTTGTTTTTAGAAGAACCTTTATTTTATATTTTATGATATAGCTCTATGATATGACAATTAAGCTAAAACAAGTCATTTATTTCTCACCAAACATGCCTTAAAGAAGAAAAGTATTTACAAATATTTTTACTAAGAAAAACCATGATAATGTTAGAGATGTGGCTCAATTCTATTTCATTTGATCTAAAAATTTAAGCTGTGGAGTGTAGGCTTTTTAGAAGAGATTGTGAAGGGATTAGAAGGATAATATTGGTTCACTGACTAGTTATTGGGATGAACTTGTTCAGTTTGGATGCCTATAAACATAATACAATTTTTTGGGTTTGTTCTATTAAAAAGGTATTATAGGCATTTTAGAGTTTGAAGGCTATTTTCTTAATAGTGAAATACTTGGATCTTCAATCATGTGTTTTGATCTTTTGTTCTTGTTACTTCTATTTTTTCTTTTAACACATAATATATCTCAATATTATTATTGTACCATTGATTTTCTGTTCTGAACAGTGGAATGAGACTATGACATTACGATTATGCTCTGAGATCACTCGCATGACACTCCTACATCAAACATGTAACACGAGCGTAGTGACTTTGCAAAACACATTATTTTTGTCAATGATGTGTTTCTTCTTCTCTTATCAAGAGAAAATTGCAGGACCTTGTCTTTGTGGTAGAAGATAGAAACAAAGGAAAAAATATTTAAAAGGAGCTTAGGCATTGCTTAGTGAGCTCACTAAACATAACACCCTCAATTAAAGGAATTCATTATATATATATATATATATATATATATATATATATATATATATATATATATATATAAATGTTTATTTAATTGAACAAAAAAAAAATTTGAGCTCTATTTGAAGTACTAAAGAAATAAAATATAAAAGAAAATAGAAAGGAAAAGTGGAAAGAACAAAATTTTGGAGAAAAATAAAAAATAGGTTTAAACTTAATAAATTAATTTTATATGTTTATTCAAACTTATTTGATTTGTTTCTCCTTTAACTATAAGGCTAAAAATTTAAATATATAAAATTTTTAGAATTTGATTTTATTGATTTTCTTTTATATTTTCATGTGACAGACATTTAGAAAATTATTTTTCTTAACCCTCGTTTGGAACTTGAAAATTACCAAGGAAATGAAATAGAGAGAAAAATAAAGAGGAAAAGTAAAAGGAAAGAAAAGTTGAAGGAAAATAAAAATATGTTTAAACTTAATAATTAATTTTATATCTTTTATTAATTTATTTTATTTTGTTTCTTTATTATATAAGGACTAAAAATTTATAATATGTAAATTAGAAGAATTTTGATTACATTTTAATTTTCATTTATATTTTCCACCACGAGGCAAATATGAGAAAATTAATTTTTTGGTTTTCTTTCCTTAATACTTTCTAGGTTCCAAATGGGGGCCTTGTATTTTTTCTATTAACTTCGGGTTACCACGGAGCCTAAAATTTATTAATACTCCAAAATGATAAAAAAAAAAAAAAATTAGAAACTCTTGTAGTTGTGGTTTTTCTTTGTAATTTCAAAAAACTCCATGGTCAATTCCAAAATGCTCCATGCCTATAAATCTAGCCGACCATGAAATATAACACCTGCAAAATCTATTTGAAAAAAAAACAGTTGGACGACGATGGCGTTGGGGCAGTACCAGTTTTTCCTGCTTCTGTCAGCTGCTCTCCTTCTCCTCACTGGAGTCTTTGCTGACGGGATCGACAGCTATGAAACATTGGACTCGATCAAGAGAACTTTAAAACCCACGTTCATGGAAGGCTCGCAGAATACGCCGTGACGGCGTACAATTATCAGGCAAGGAAGCATCTGAAGTTTCCACAGCATCGTGTACGGAGAGATTCAGTATGGCTGCAGAAGCTGATACCAGTTTGTCATCGCGCGGCGATTGACAGTATGGGTTGAGAACAGTTCTGGCGCGTGTTTTGAGAATACTGGGGTGGAGCGACAAACCCTCCAAGTAGCTAAATCATAAATGGTGGCCTTAGGGCGGTGTTGGCATCTGAGTGATATGAAAATATTATGAGTAGCTGCCGTCCACCTCCATAAACATGAGTTACGAACAATGTTTATAACAACAATAATAATAATAACCCTCGATGCCTTAATTATATATCGTATTTTATTCATTTTGCAGATTACATTGTAGTACTCTTTTTTGGATTCAATCACGATGCTCCTGTACCACTTGAATCAGGTCTCAGAGGGCTATATATCATATTTGTTTACAAAAAAAAATCAGAAAATAATATTAACTTTTACATAAAATATATTAACTCTTATATATTTACAAATAATTAGCTTCAAGAAAAAATGCAACATTTGTCACAAGAAGGTTGATTGCTTTAAATTTAAGAACTAGCTAGAGAAGAAGAGAAGTGAAATTATGGCTGTAGTTAATTTGGGATGCAAACATTATTGAGACTAAAATTATTGATAAACATGCAAACTCTTGGTGGTTAGATACTGGTGTCACTATATCACTAATTACTAGCAAAAAATGACTAACAAAAGAAGCCCGTCAAAGCATGAAGAGTGCATGTATATGGGTGATGGTAACAAAATGAAAGTGAAGTTTTTTGGTGTAATGATTGAGACTGAGTTTCGGAAATATTTCGACATTTACATAATATTTGCATATATACATAGTTGATATGAAAATTAAATATATGAACATTTCAAACTGACATTATGTAGAAGAAAGGCAAGAAACTATTTAACCTAGTTTTATGAAGAAAACCCATGTAATATCTCTGAACCACAACATACAGTTAATTTTATTACTATTGATTTTCTCTTAAAAGACAAAATGAGTAGGTTTTACAATATTACAGCAAAGGTGATTTGATTAAAAGACAATTTGGAAAGGAAATTTAAAAAATTTAACCCTTCAATTTTTTACCTTATCTTAACAAAAATACACTCATTGTTTTATTGTAAGAACAATCTTTCTTTTAAGAAAATAAGTAAATACATAGGACAAAGTTGGTAGAGCTTTCAAAATTTTAAAAGGCAGAGATACAGGGAGAGGGGTCACAAGTACAAATGAGGATAATTTACTACATTGTGATAAAGTGTTTAATTGTCAAATAAATAAATAAATACATATGATAGTGAAGTGCATTTTTATCCAAAGCGAATTATTTTTCAAAGAAAAACATGAATAGTAATGCCATGAGATCACTCATATGTCACTTCCACATCAACGTGTAACCCGGGTGCATAAAAATTTAGGAATATATAAGGTTTTTTAACCAAATATTTCTAACAGTAATGCTATGAGATCACTCATATACCGCTCTCATATCAAACATGTAAAACTGGCCCAAATCTCATTATTTTTGCAATTCATTACCCACCAAAGAGTGAATTTAGGGGACCTTGGCCTTGGCGGGTAGAAGGTGGAAACAAAGAAGGAAAAAATATTATGTAAAAATACAATGTGTTTTACATGGCAGGACACACTAAATCTTTAATTCTATTAAAGAATTCAAGTGCTAATCTTATTTAGCAAAGTCTATTTTACTTTTATTTAATCTCATTATTTTGCAAATGACGTCTTTTTTCTTCCTTATTCAACACACAAAGTGAATTTAGGGAACGTAGCGCTGGTTGAGTAGAAAGGTGGAAACAAAGAAGGAAAAGATATTATGTAAAATACAATGCGTTTTTGCATAATGCACACTAGATATTTCATTCTCTATTAAATTTCAGATTACTAAATCTTATTTAACTTAAATCTATTTATTCCTAAAAATTTTCAAAAAAAAAAAAAAAAATTATGAGAAAAATAATATTTCTTGTAAAATGCTGTTGTTGATCAAAGTGTTAATTATTAAACATCACTTAACCTTTCTTAATTAGAGTTTTTATTTAATTTTTTTAAAAAAAATTTATTAATAATCTAAAATGAGAAAAATTCATTTTTGTAATTTCTTATTCGATACATGCTGTTGTGGTTTTTGTTTGTAATCTTAAAAAAGCTCTATATGGACAGTTCCAACAATATTTAAAAATCTGACTGAAGAAACTAGCATAGGGGCAAATACCACCTTTTCCTCCTTCTATCCGCCGCTCTCACTGTGGCAGATTATGCGAGCAGTTACACGAACAATGTTTCTCACTTAACAATAATAATAATAACTAACCTCAGTGCCTTGATTGTATATCTTTTATTCATTTTCATAGGATCTAATTGCATTCTTTTGGATTAATCACGATTCTCCTATACCACTTTAGATCCAGGTCTAGGGCTATATATCATATTTGTTTTACAAAAAAATCAGAAGAAAATAATATTAGTGCATGAAATCGTATTTAACTCTTACATATTTACAAATAATTAGCTTCAAGAAAAAGTGCAACATTATCACAAGAAGGTTGATTGCTTTAAATTTAAGAACTAGCTAAAAAAGAAGAGAAGTGAAATTATGGTTGTAGTTAATTTGGGATGCAAACATTATTGAGACTAATATTATTGATAAACATGCAAACTCTTGGTGGTTAGATACTGGTGTCACTATATCACTAATTACTAGCAAAAAATGACTAACAAAAGAAGCCCGTCAAAGCATGAAGAGTGCATGTATATGGGTGATGGAAACAACATGAAGTGATTTTAGCTTAATGAGTTGAACTGGTTTCAGGAAACTGCTTTGACGACACGCAATGTTGCATATATACCATGGTTGATATGAAAATTAAATATGTCATTTATTTCAAACCAAACATGTCTTAAGAGAAAAGAACAAAAAGCTATTTAACCTAGTTTTATGAAGAAAAACCCATACAGTTAATTTCATTACTATTGATTTTCTCTTAAAAGACAAAATGAGTAGGTTTTACAATATTACAGTAAGGGTGATTTGATTAAAAGACAATTTAGAAAGGAAATTTAAAAAATTTAACCCTTCAATTTTTTACCTTATCTTAACAAAAGTACACTAAGTAATTTTCAAGGAAAACATGATGTACCATGAGATCTCATATGTCACTTATTCTCATTACAGCCTGGGTGCATAAGTGCAGAATATCTGGTTTTTCTTAAATATTTCTAACTGTAATGCTATGAGATCACTCATATAACGCTCATATCAAACATGTAAAGCTGGCCCCAAATCTCATTATTTTAATTGACTTCTTTTCTTCCTTGTCATTTACCCACCAAGAGTGAATTTAGGGGACCTTGGCCTTGGTGGGTAGAAGGTGAAACAAAGAAGGAAAAAGATATTATGTAAAAATACAGTAATGTTTTATAATGAGCACACTAGATATTTCATTCCCAAATAAAGAATTCAAGGTACTAAATCTTATTTAACTTAAAATCTATTTAACACTGGCCCAAATCTCATTATTTTACTGATGACGTGTTTCTCCTTATCATTGCACCAAGAGTGAATTTAGGGGACCTTAGCTTAGTGGGCAGAAGGTTGAGCAAAGGAAAATATATTATGTAAAAATACAATCGTTTTGCATAATGTACACTATATATTTCATTATAGTAAAGTTCAGATTTTTAAATCTTTATTTAACTTAAATCTATTTGTTATAAAATTTCAAAAAAAAAAAAAATTGTAAGGAAAATAATTTTCTTATAAAATTGTCGTTGATCAAAGTGTTAATTAATTAAATGTACTTAACTTTTTGCTAAAATTCGAGTTTTATTTAGTTTTTTGGTATTGTACATCTAAAATGATAAAAAATCAATTTGTTTTGACTATTTATGCTTTTGTGGTTTTGTTTGTAATCTTAAAAAACTCTATGGACAGTTCCAAACGCTCACATGCCTAAAAAATCCATTCGAATTATAAAACAAAACAACTGTAAAAGGGGCATGCACCTTTTCCTCCTATCCGCCGCTCTCCTCTTGACAGGTTTCTCCAGCGCTCGGACAGCGAGTGTCAAGCTGCATTTCCTCGAGCGATGGACTCCGATCAAGAACATCGACGACCAATACGTGTTTAGGCTCCGAGAATTCGCTAGAGTACAGTAAGAAGGCAAGGTCGCCTCTAGTGTTTCATAGCATGGTCTCCGACGAGATTCAAGAGCTAGGGCACTAGTAAACCACGCATTGTCTGTTTTGTTATTGCGGTGGAAATTGTTGCGATGTCTTTAGAGGTTGGACAAATTATATCCAATGTTTTAAAGCGAAATGAATTTATTTGAGCAGGAAAAATTCTGGGATTAAGTTCGTATGGTCGAGCAGGTGAATTGACGTGGTTGAGCCAGGTGGCCTTAATAAATATATTATTATATTTTAAGTATATAATTAATAATATTTAAGATATTATTTATTACTTTTTATATAAATAAAATATTTTAAAATTTATTTTAAAAATATTATAATGTTGATATGTAAACATATTAAAAAATGGAATAAAACTTTATTTATATAAATATACTTAATTAGTAGTAATATATAATTTTGTTAATATCTAAAATAATCACAATAGTGATGCAGTGTGAATGATTTTAGCTAACTTATATTCCCATATTCAAATCCATGACCTTGCATTATTGATTGATTTTTTTTTAGTTATAAGCCTTTTAACCCTTGAAACTTTCTAATCTAAACACAAGCAGTATAGTTTAGATGTAAAAAAAAAAAAGAAGTCATTTTAACTTTAAAAAAAATTGTGGCGGCGGTAGGTTCATCCGGTTCACGATTAGATGCAGATTTGACAGTTCAAAGTAGGTTCAATGCAAGCGTTTTGATCAGCGAGAGACGCGGTTTTGCTTAAAGATAAACAGTTGATGATTGGACAAACCAAATTAAGTCAGTTTTGACAATAGATATCGTAAACACTTCACGACATTTGGTTGTTATAGTTTTCTTTCGCTTTATATGTTTGACATGGGGTAGCATCTAAAAAATACAATTGTCTCTATAGGAGTTAAATTTTCTCTTATAACCAAGTTATTTCAATAATAATAATAATAAGTTTTATTTTATTTTGATAAGAAAAAAATATTAATTTTATATTTTGCATAAACTTAATTTTTAAAATCAATAGATCATATCTATGAAATTTATTTACCGTGTGTTAGAGCCAAATTTAATTTTGGCCCCATTTCTATGAGGCCAAATTCAATAGGCCTAGGCTAATTTCTAAGATATGAATTAAATGACGAAAATATATATATATATATATATATATATATATATTTTTACCTGAGACCATTTTTGCAGATTCAAGGCCCATGTTTGATTAAGAGCAGGTTTCTCTGGAGAACATGGAAGTGTGGAGTTTGCAAACATTGGAGGAAAAGTGGATTACAGTTCAATTTGATTGCTATAAAAGAAGGGTGAAGGCGCGAACGGTTTATCATCAATCAATCATCAACGACTAACAATGAATCAAATCTAACAATTTAGCATTTCCAACAAGTTCCAAACATTCTAGGATTTTATGTTTCATATCATTTGTGTTTTAAATATAGTTAGTTTTATTATTTGTTCTATTATCTAATATAATGTTTAATTTTCTAAAGAAAAAATAACTCTATTATTTAGTGTTTACTTTTTATTTTCTTGTTGGCAGTAGTTAAATTGATTGATGAGAGATTGTCAAGGAAACAATGATTCATTTTCTTCTAATTAGAAGTTTGATTTTTGGTGAAGTATCTTTGACACTTTATTCATTTCTCTAGTTGAATATTCAGCGTTTATGAAGATTGTTTTCTGAGTGGTGAGACTCAGTGAAAGATACCATTTTTTCTAACTCATTTGATTATTTTTGGGGTTTTGATGAGAAATGAAGAACGATGGGCGACGATCGCTGGCAGAGGCATGCGGCGAGCAGGCCAAGGCGTCGACGGGTTGAGTGCGAGCCATTGTGGAAAACAACAATTTCAATCCAAAGCAAAGCTCTTTGGGGTAATCTAGGGGACTGGGAGGGAGTGAGTTAACAGAAGCGAGTTGCTTCTAGGCTTTGTAAGACAATTATCGATGAACTTAGATGGTTGAGATTTTTGTATTAGTTGCATAAACATAAGTGCGGGTGACAATAGTTATGTACAGGAAGGTGGGTATTCTTCAGTTAGTGTAACTAACGGATGCCATAATGAACAGCAGACCTCAAAATATCTTTTCTCACATCAGCAGCTACACAGCACATTTGTATGTTGAGCAACTTCCTTCATATGAGGCTTGGGGGCTGATAGGTCCCAGTCAAAGCTCCAAATAGAGATTTTGTTATAACTAGGGGAAAGAATAAGCAGTAAACTTTCTTGATGCAAAATCTCTCACTTTTCATTTTACTTGCAATACGTTTAAATAAACAAAATAATGATTAAATGACAACATTCATCTACTAACAAACATGACCTCACTACTATCAAACATTGAGTCCCCCTCCTAACCTCATTCCTATTTCTAAGACCCCTCATTCCCATATGGACGTCCCACATGAAGAATGTTTTATTGACTTAACGATTAGCAATAACTCATAAAACAAGCCTATCATTACCCTCCGGCTTCAAGAAACCTTGTCCTCGAGTTTAGGTTATGAATAACAGTATCATCACTCAGTACTGCATTAATTTCTCCTTGATCCTCTTTTACCACTTCAGCTGCTGATTGTGTTTTTGTTGTGTGGGTAGATTTCTCATAGCAATTGAAAGAACAAGCCTTGAGTTCGTCATTTTCTACATCTCTTTGGTAGGTGGCTTCATGATCGGAGATGACTTTATGATGCTTGAGTGGTGCTGAGTGTGGAGTGCAGAACTTCATTTGCCGAATCAAATGATCACCCTTCATCCTAGCCAAACTAATGGCCTCCTTCATTGTTTTGGGCCCAAACATCCGTATCCGCCACGCGATCTCCGGGTTCCAGTCAGCCAATGCTTGCACACAGAGCCTTTTGGAGTGATACACTAACCTTGTTGCTGACCTGCCGGCTCTTTTGTTAATCATTGCAGGGATCCTTTTTACTCAATTTTTGATAATGCTTCATCAAAGTCCTCACAATCAGTAGGACCAAAACAAGACCATAATTCTTCAAAAGAAAACCCAGTGACAACCACTTCTCGATATCACTGACGTAACCATTTCACCATTTGATTCAACCAATATCAAATGAAAGGATGCCAAAGATGATTCTAAATGTTTATAAGATGTTTTCTATTAGCTTGACCTACTGGTGTAACCTTTATGTTGGATCATCTCGAATTCCTCGGGAACTGAGCTTTGCCGGTTTAAAGTGAACATGGTCGCTTTCTCAGTGATTTGCCATTTCTGATTGTCGGCACGCTGTGGGGATGCTAAGGAAGTCTCATGCATTATGTCGGGATGTCGGACATTCGACTAAGAGCCTTCAATTTGTCGGGTTTATCGCGAACTCCTACTTCCGTTAGATGAATTTGGTTTGAGTCTCGGCTAGCCTCGGATTCTCGATTCTTTCCTTGTTGTTGGTGGACTAGCGCCGGGCTACGTGCAATGATTGTGGTCCTAGTCAAAGCTCAAATAGAATTTTGTTCTTTTTAGGGAAAAGAACACTAAACGTAAACTTTAGTGATTGCAAAAATCTCTCCACTTTTCATTACTTGAAATACGTTTAAATAAACAAAATAATAAGTCCCAAGTAAACATTACTCCTCTACTAACAAACATGACCCCACTACTAACAAACATGTATCCCCTACTAACACTAATTCCTATTTCCTTGGACCCCTCATTCCATATGGACATCCCATTTGAAGAATGTTTTATTGACTTCTTCAATTAACAACTAAATCATAAAACAAACTCTATCAGGGGCACTATGCACCCACCCTTTGCAGTAGCAGACCTCCTAAGTACAGGGTCATTCACTTGCCCTCTATCGAGGAGAAGAAACCTGACCTATGGAAGAAGTCACAAGCCTCTAATGCACAAGTCTAGTATACAGTATTTATGAAAACTGAGAATGTTTGATTTCATGAGAGGATTAATGGGCTCCTCTATGATGCTAACTCCCAGCAAAGAGGATCTTAAAGGAAAAGTATAATTTAAGTATTACAACTCCTGGAATTATAGTACTAATTCTTGTTGGAGTTTCAAGAATGTTATCTAAGACAAGATCAACAAGGGAATACTGAAGTTTCTTGAAAAAAAGGAAATTATTGATGAAGACTGGTTTCTTTGGCTTTGATAATACATTGCTTTTGACTTAGTGATGATAAATTTAAAAAGGCAAAAATTCCACAAAGCCCTAGGATAGGCAGTGTGGTTCTCAGCGTACTTTTATAGAAAAAAAAATCAATGGGGCTGGAGGAAAGTGAAAATGAGAGATTCTCAAAGGAAAAGAATGTTTCTCGAAAGAAGACATGCCCAGGAAGAAAGAGCATGAATGATCATTTTAAAAGAGAAAAGTGCCTCTAAGATTTATAATTCCTCCTATTGTATAGCCTGGACAAGAATGGCATGTGGTGTAACATAAAAAATTTCCATAAAAGCTTACTAGAACTCAAAAAATAAGAGTGCAGGGGCAAAGTTGAAGAAAAGCGACTGTGAACTTTAAAAATTTAAAGGAAATCAATTAATTATTAGATTTAATGGAAGAAGCAACATAAATGAAAACCAATTTTGGAAGAGAAAAAGCTGAATGATGTTGAGTCTATTTTCAATTCAAACAAAGAAATTGATTAAGGAATTATTCTCATAGGTACAATTTCTATTTCCTTAAATTGTTCTACTACTTCTCTAACTTTGCTAGAGTTCTTCAAGTCAAAGGAGATGGAGAAAAGCCTAGTATAAGTAAAAGAGAAACAACCCACAACAAGTTGAGGTTTTTCATTACAAGGGATCTGCAGATATAGGAATGGCGAGGTGACCTTGAAAAGCCTATAGTGGAAATGACAAGGCACATAAACCATCTTTATGTGAAAGCACACCTTAATGACAGACTAGTGTCCAAAGTGTTGGTTGACAATGGATAAGCAATCAACATGATGTTACTAAGGATGTTGAGAGCATTAAGAAGGAGCATTGAAGACCTAATTGAACCATAAATATCTATATCAGTTTTCACTAGGGAAATATCAAAGAATTTGGGTGTATTCCCTCTTGACATTATAATTGGTAGTAAGACTTCCTTATCTACTTTCTGTGTGATTGATTCTTATCTACTTTCTTTGTGATTGATTCTATTGCCAACTATAATATTTTGATAGGTAGAGACTGCATTCATGTCAATTGGTATGTGTCGTCCTCTCTTTATCAATTATTATTTTGGAAGGTGATAAAGATTACAAGTAGTCAGGACTGGGCTTTAACATTTCATTGCAACTTTAGATTCAACTGGTAGACATACAACAATGAGTTTGTCCTAATCAAAATTAAAGGCAAAAAAGAAAAGGAAGATTATTCAGTTTAATCAAATTCTAATCGGGAACACCTGTTGGTTGTCAAGTCTACAAGGGGAATCACACAAGAGGTTTGTCAATTGGAAATACCTCAATAAGTATTTCTCTACCATGTGGGAGATGTTAGACATCGCCCAAAAGGATTAGGCCAACCCTAAGGCTTATAAGGGCTCAACAAGCCTCATGCATGAATATACTAAGAGTACGGAGAATTTTATGGTCTGGAACTTTGATTTAAGGAAGTAAGATTTTAGCCACTATTTTACTCAAATGCATATAGTTTCTCCATCAAATATTATGTTTTATCTATTATCAACATTTCCTGAGAGAAACAAAGAAGGTGTCAGTTACTGATTCAGATTAAACGATTACATCATCTTTGAAATTCATCGATCAAAGGTATACAATGTCACCTTGATCCACTAAGTATGTGTATTATGGTTGTAAGTGAATTTATTGCAAAGTGTTCGATGAATATTTCACACAATCACACAAATCAGGTGAGCAATATATGATCAACTACATGCAATGTCATGAACATAAATGCATCTATAATCACCTGAAATACAAAGACAAGGTGGCTACAATTAGATAAACATACAATGTCATGGTTGTAAATGCATCCATGCAAGTGTTAGGTCACTTACTCAAAAATGTTTGGCTGTGATGGCTGCTCGCAATGATGTTTGCAAAAAAATGTCATTATCTATCTGATTAAATGTACAATGGCGTTTAATTTAAAGGGTGTCATTGTCTTGTGGGAATTACATATTGTGATGACACTTTTTAAAGGTGTCATTGTCCAAGTGTTTTATTTAATGACATTAAAAACATTGACATTTTTGGGCGTCATCATGGCAGTAACATATTATATCTTATTTTCTGATTTGAAAAGATTTCAAGCCTAACTTCCCATTGAAAACTAGATAAACCCCAACTTTTCTATGCCTTCGCGAGAGTATTTGGAGGAGTGGATCACATGGACTATGAAACAGGAGCGGATGATGAGGGTCAAAAGAGGAAGAAATTAAATCATACTTTTCTGGTTGCTAAGAAGAGTGACAAAAGAGTTGAATTGAATAGAGATTCCTAGTAGCTCTATGGTTGTGAGTTAGTAACGAAAGGGTTGGAAGATGAATGAACGACCCTAGGAATGGAGTTTTTTTCTAACTACTCTTACAAATTTTGCTCTATAGAAAAATGAAAGCTGAATGTGTTTTATTGACAGAATATTTCCTAGAACCTGACAGGTGGTTATCGGACCTTTAGAACATGTACCAGAGGAACCCGCATCGAAAACCACAGTGAGTGGAAGGTCCGAGTAATCTGTCTCAGAAAGCCTAGGCTTATCAGTGAAATAGAGCACTTGAGATCATCAAGCAAAGATACAGAGCCCATGGTGCGAAAACTTGGGATATGTTTTTGCAAGATCTTTCATCAAAACTATAATCAACAATCTCTGATTGTGTCTCCTTAGTTGTCTCCCAATGGAAGCTACTCCATCGGCAATGTGGCAGGAGGCCACTGCTATTGTCAGCATGTTTTTTCGCCTCCCATTTCTATAATTTCTTGGTGAAACTTGTTATCTCCATGACCTCTTCCTACTGGCTTCTTATTCTAAGAATCGAGAACTATGTGATCCTTCATGGCCTTAGAATCTTCTATTTCTTGTTGTTGTAGGAGTAGTTGTTGAGGTTCTGGGCAGGAGACTATATTTGGTGATGTTGTGGTCCTTAGATGGTAAGTTATCCCCTGTCTCTTTTATGAAAATTTTTATTAAAATACTTATTTGATGCCTAAATCTTTTTGATGATAATGGGTTTTGTTGGGTGGAGGAGTGCTCTTGAAGAATTTTTGATGTGAGACCTCTAGGGTTTCTGCTTAGGGTGGTGGGGTTTTTTTGGGTCTATTTTCTGTACAAGCCTGGTTTTCCTTTGTTTACTTTGTATACTTGGATCAACCTGGATCCTATTTTGTGTTTTTACAAAATCTGCTCCGATTTATCTATCAAAAAAAAAAAAAACTTTGCACAACTAAGAAATGGTTTTTTTTTTTTTTATGGGGCACTGGAGAAATGTCCAGCCTGTAGTGCATTTTTGTGTCATTTTGTCCGACTCTATCAGGGTGTCCTCTGTTTTTGAGGTGATCATAAGTTTTAAGTTAACTTTAATCTTATTTTATTTTCTTCAACATTTTATTTGAAGATGAGAAAATCATTTTCTTTCATTATCATGTCTAGGGGAAATCTAGAAAACACCAGCTAAAGTGAAAATTTCATCCAGAAAAACTAAAGAATCTTTGGAAAAATTAGGAAGCATATTAATTGGATATAGCTTCTATTTATGTACACATGTTATAGATTTATTTATTTTGGATATTTAATAAAGTTTATATTGACTTGCCCCAAATCAAACCTTAGTTTGCCTTGTCTTGAGTTGGTTATTGAAGCTTTCAAAGATTTTAAGCTTTTGGGTCATGTAGAATTAGAGAAAACTTCTTGTATAGAAAAGTGGTCCTAGTGTGTACAAGTTGATCGGAAAAAAAAAGCTTTAAAAAAAAATAAAATATACAAACTTTTTGGAAG
Organism: Tetrastigma voinierianum; assembly: GCA_016808115.1. NCBI lineage: Eukaryota > Viridiplantae > Streptophyta > Magnoliopsida > Vitales > Vitaceae > Tetrastigma > Tetrastigma voinierianum. Next base: position 6,307 of record JAEQBH010002591.1, on the reverse strand, counting down.
AGAAATAAATATATAAAACAGAACCAGTCCATTTTACATATGGATGAAGCTCAAATAAAATTTCCTAATTATTTGAATTTGAGGCTGACTCATTTTAATCAGTTCTTAGTAATCAGACCCACTCCCATCTTACCAAGTTGGTGGTTAGGATTCTTGTAGTGTTTAAGCCTTGGAGATTGAAGTTAATTTTTGTTTTGTTTTTTGTTTTGCTTTGTTTTCGTTCTTTGGTAATTGAGATTTATGTAGGTGAAATGATGGGTTTGTTTGGTTTGCTAGATTTTGCAGTCTGAAGGTGCTTAGGATGAAGGTTGGAAGGAAGAATTACATAGGATACTTTCCTCACCAAGCATCTAGGTCTGTTATCTCTCTCTCTCTCTTTCTCTTTCTTCATGTCTTTTTGATATTATCTTTTTATGAATGAGTTGTAGATTTGTTGATAAAATAAAGACTTTCTATATAGGAGTTGTACCCTTTAAAAGAGTTCATTTATCAATCTAAGAATAGCTCTCTTTCACACATTTTTTGCTTTCCTTTTGAAAAAAGTTTAAGCGTTTCTATTGATTTTTCCTATGTCATTTTGCTGATAAATCATACAACATATGTATACATACATTATGGGTGAATCACCATTAAAGACTGAAAAGGAAAAATTATACATCCCACGAATATATGTAACATGTTATGTATGTACATCTAGTTACTTTTAGGGTTGGTCTCTCGTTTTTTAAGGCCTTTTAATGATTGAAAGGAAGAAAGGATTCTGCATCACCTCCACAAAAGGAAAGTCAAGCCCCTCATTGAGGATCATTTATTGAGGAAGGACTCTAAGTCTAATTGGTTTTCAATTAGACTCATCTTTAAACTTATTCTTTCCTACATGTTTTTTATTCTCCTCATTGGGTTCCTATGTCCACTCTGACTAGGTTTTCTTTGAGATATTAACAGGGAGTAGATGCTTGTTTGATCAACTCAAAGGAAGTGATCTTTTGTAGAATCATTTTTTTTTTTGTGAAGAGGAAGAGGAGTCAATAGATCACTTGCTTATTCATTGTTGGAGAACTAGGTTGCTTTGGGACCTCTTTCTGGCCATCGTTGGCTTAAGCTGGCTTTTACCTTTGTCGATTCGTCAAACCCTCTTGCGGCGAAGATTGTGTTGTGAAAATGCGAAAATCAGATGACAGCTCCTCTTTGTCTTTTTGGATTATACGGGAGAGGAACAAGTGCTACAAAGAAAAAGTCCTCCTCACATTGAAGTTTCTTTGTACTTGTAGGTGCTGGGAATCTGTATGTATTGATAACACTGATTCTTTGGTGGATTTTTTTGTCTTGGTTGGGGTATAGGTGAGTTCGTGATTTTTTTTTATTCTCATTTGTATTGTAAAACCCGGGAAAATTCTAATTTTCTGAAAAATGGTAAAATGGTAATTTTGGTCAAAATCCGGAGATTTTTCTTGATCTCGGATGATAAACAATGGACTTCCGCAGATTTGGAATGATCTCGCGAAATCAGCTACTGCATTGAATTTGATCAAAGTGGAGCGATTGGATTCCACGTCTTTCAGGCACGGTGTCGGGTGCCGTATGAAAACTTATGAGAGACATGTGATGTGAAAAAAATTAACACTACGTATCTTATGACTGTTGGTTGATGAAGGATAGAGATAAATGCATTTAGATTAAGCCCTTATGCCCAAAAAAGGCCCTTGAAGTCAACAAGGACAATGATGGAATTAAGTGAAAATATTAAAATGAGGCAAAAGAGACAGCTTCATCTTCCCATTTTTGGCTGAAACGTGGGTGACAGGGAGAACCCGAGTTAGAAGAGAATGTACCTTCTGCAGATTTCTCGGCATTCGGATCGTCGGTTCTCGTCAAGCCAAGAAGCAAAGTTGATCTACCCTATAAGGGCTACACGTGGACATTGATTTTGTGGAGTTTCAACAACTCCAAGAGGTAGGGGTCTATTCCTACTTGGTTTATTCTTTTCACAAGAGCCATTTTGAATTGGTTTGATTTATAAGGCTCTGATGATATGTTTTCGCCCCAAAATATTTGGACCGAGTGAAGAAAATCCCTAGAGTGGCCGTGAATAGTGCCGAGACCTAGGATTTCACTGTTCACGTGATTTTTGTGTTGCTTGAGTGATTCAAAATGAATTGCTTGAATTGTTTATTAGCCCATGCGAGCTAATTTTGATGTTATTGCTATGAATTGAATAACATGTGATTAGTATGTGAATTTGTTAGTATATGCATGATTTATATATTAACATGAATTGTTTGGAAATAGCATAATGCATTCCATATGCACCAGGCACTTAGAACAGTAGGTGTGAGTGTATGACATGAAAGAAAATGAAAGAAAAAAATGAAAATGATTGTGAAAGGAATTTCAAGGAAGATTTTTCGGAGAATTGGGTTGGGAGATTGTCCAACAATTCACGTCGGAGGAGCCCATGAACTATTTCGGAGAGTTATCCAACAAATTCGCCTCGGAGGGTTGTCCAATAGATTTTACTTAAACTGTAGTATGTTTCTAGAACAAAACCTTTTGTTTCTCAAGACGTGTTTTTCTCTACATTTGGCTTAGGCATGTGCGAGGAGCCTGAGGACTCGAGATATGATTGGGTGGCATGTGACATTCAAGTAGGATCAGAATTTGCTTGAATATGTTTGGCTGCTATTATATGTGCACTTAGGTGGGGAGAATCTATAGATAATTCCACTACTGGGCATTACTCACCCTGTCGAGGGATCATTATTTTAGGTACAGAGAGTGTTCAGGAAGACGACGCTCATTAGAGGTCGCTTTTGAGAAGAAAGCCGGATTATGGCTTTGATTGATTATTTTGTAAAACATGTATTAGAATTCTAAATTTTAATATATGTTTTGTATTAAGAGTGTAATTAACTCTTGAACTATTGTAATATAGTTGGATGTATTTTGGTGAGTATGATGTGTAGGCCAATGTGGCCATTTTATCATGTATGGGTCTCATGATATGAGACACGTGTATTCCGCAGTTGACGGTTGTCAACGACTCGGAAATGAGGCATCACAATTATAATTCCTAGTGTACGCTTTGGGAGGTTCTTGGTCATTTTTTGTTCAATATATTGTTTTTTACCGATAAAAAAAAATCTAGTTACTTCAAGTTAAACTCAACATCTAGTTACTTCTAGTTAACATCTAGTTTCCTAACACACTGTTATTTTTCTTTATTTTCCATACGTTGTTATTGTTAAAAGCATATATATTATTAAATGTGACAAAGTTTGAAATGGCAATGAAGAAAGGAGTGAACACCATAGCAAAGGAACCACTGCGCTTGAAACCACTGTAGTTGATTTGTATCTTTGTTACAAGGTGTGGACTGATCTAATTAACGCTAATAAAGAAAAACCCACCAACTCATCTAGCTTAATTATTCTACAAAGTGTTGGTGGATCAATCATAAATTAGAAACTCTGACAAGAAGATGTGCTAATGAAGGAAATGGTTTCTGATGTTTTTAAATTCCTTTTATCTCTTGGTCCAGACTTCCCTCTACCAAGTAAGGTCATCATTTACTCCAGATTTTCTATCTCACGATTGCATTAAAGATTATGGGATCGAGCCTTACTTTGGTTTCTGCACCATCAACTTTCTTACCCGTGCAGCAGCAGTGGTAAAGCTTGACAAAAGCACCAGGTTAGTATGAGGCTCTTGAATAAAAATCTTAAAAGTATTCAATTAGGAAATTAAAAAATGGGGGTGGAGAAAAAAATATATATCCTTTGTGTCATGTAATAATCGAACTATTAGGGGAATTTGGAAAAATTATTTTGTCATTCTTTGTAATGTCATGCACTATTGAAGGACAGTTCTCGCAAATATGGTTTTGTGGTTTGTTTGGTGGGGTTTTTTATCATAAAAAAAAATCTAATTAGGACATCTATCACACTAGCGGAATAATAAGGAAAAGAAAATATGAAGAAAATTTTGAGGCAAATTTATGCAATCTGGAACATGAGGAAAGAGTTAGTAATTTAATTTTCGCTTGTTCTATTTCCTTATTGAAACACGGTGGAAGACATGTTTAGTTTCTCATATGGGTTTTGGTATTTATCTTCCCTTTCTCTCATCCATTTCAAGACCCAAATGGAGCCTTGGTACTTTGCCAGGAACTTGGAGAATGGGTAAACAATTTGTGAAATTATACATCTTGCTTAAAACTCCATTTCTAGAAAGTAGGGGTTTGATTCTCTTCTATAATACATGCAAAATTGTTGTTAATCTATGAGATATGAAAATTTTGGAATAGGTTCATTTGGACTTGATAAAGGATAATGAATTTTATTTGGGAGCTTACCCATATATTTCAATATACACCTGATAATTTTGATAAAACTCTTAAAACTACTTGACTATATATTCCATTTTTATTTCAAAGCATTGCGCAACACTGCTGACGGTGTGATTACCAAATTTCTAAGCTTCTTTCCATCTATCTTAGGTTTGTTTTGAGATTTTAAAAAAATTATGTGGGAAACCATCACACAAACAGAACATTCATATTGAATCATCAAGAATCAAAATACAAGATCCTGTGGGAAGCTGCACCAATCCATAACACAATACGAGATATTTAATCAGTTCAAACTTTATGATCTTCTTATCCGAATCTCTAGTCCGAGGCTTTATGATCTTCCGTGATCTAAATCAATCTGAGGCTTTATGATCTTCCGCATCTACACTAAGTTTTATGTCTAATATTTCTCCGACAATGGGAATCGAAGAAAGAAAACTCAGGTGATCCGGGGACCATGACCCCTAGTTATAACCAATTGTGTCCGTGATATGAACAAATATTTATTGTTCGTGAATTTCTATTTTAACCCAAAGATAAAAATAGAAATTACGCTTTATCTCTACACATTGATGCCTACACTTTATAATATATTAATTAAGGCCCAAAACTTAAATTAGCCTAACTTTATTTGATAGCCTATAATTCACATTTATTTAATATATCAAATTTCATATTTTCATTTACGCTAACACCCTCTCACGCTGGGCTATATGTAACTTTATAAACGCAATTATACTTTACGAGCTCAAGTGAGTTTTGCTATCAAAACTTTATATACATTAACAATTCAGCCCATTAACCATACCAATATAGAACCAAAGCGATCGTCGTTATTATTATCAAAACTGTAATTCCATCAATGATCAAGCATATATCAATGTAACCAGATGACAAAGATCAATGGATGTGTAGCATGGAAATTTCATGCAATGATCTCAACATGCCTATCTCCAACCGGGGCCTCCTAAACTCAGAGATCAAACCATACAAAATCAAAGTGGATGAAAATTGAATACTTTATCGCAAAGAAATAACCTTAAATCCATAATATCCAATAAAAGTATCTGCAAAAAGCATCTAAATACAAAACTCCCACTAAAACGATACATCCTAAAGAGAAACTACACTCACATGAGCAGCGTGCTCATGAGCACTGGGTGGTAATCCCTTAGTCAAGGATCTCGTAATCATGAGTTTGTCCCAATGTGCGCTCTATAGATATAAGTCCACTTTGTCCTCTTTGACAACTAGGAATTTGATGTCTATAAATCTTGACTTCGCGAACTCCCGTTGTTGTCGGGAATATGGGGTACAAGGATTTATTGTCACAAAATAACTTAAGCTGTCTTTCACTGCCATCCATAATACGCAGCACTCAAGTGGATAAAATTTCGCAACCATATTCCATGATTGGATGCCTCATAACAAGCTACAAACCCAGCTACCATGGTGGAAAAAGCTACAATAGACTCCGCTTAACACTCTTCCAAGATGGAAGACTTCAAAGAAGTAAGTAGATATAAACAAGTAGATTTCATGCTATTCCCATCCATCAAAATCTAGAGTCGAAATCCAATGATCTCTAACTGATCTAACTTTCGATAAGTGAGCATGTAGTCTTTTGTTCTCTATAAGTACCTCATGACACGCTTGGCTTCTATCCAATGATCCTTCCTGTGATCGCTAAATATTCCGCCCAACATGCCAACGATGTACGCAATATCCGGACGCGTACATACTTGAGCATACATCATACTTTCTATTGCTGACGCATAAGGAATCAGTTGCATCTCCTGAATCTCAAAATTATTCTTGGGGCATTGACTGAAACTAAATTTGTCTCCCTTAGCCACAGGGGTGTCACCTGGTTTGCAATCATGCATGCCAAACCTTTTAAGAATTTTCTCAATATAGCTCTTTTGTGATAAACCAAGTATTCCCCGAGATCGATCCCGA